>JAUJYZ010000132.1:415000-605000 GCA_033675265.1 Actinostola sp. cb2023
CGGATTTACCTTCGAGAAGGCATCGGGAAGCACAAAACACAGGTAGCCCAACATAATACATATTCCGTACTCTCTACCACAGGAAACCCATGAAAAAGAAGCGCACATACAAATATATTTTTATTTTTAGTCGGGCTTCCTGTGGAAGACCCGACTCTAAAAATGAGAAGCGTTCGTCGTCGTAGTCGTAGTTGACCCCAAATCACTAATTGGGTTCTATAGCGCATGCGCCCTCTGCCGGCCGCTAAGATAATCACCGAAGGCTCTAACAACATGATCAATACGAGACTGGTCGAGTCTTTATTCACAAACCTTGTTGGAGGAAGTTTATGTCGTCTTGTTTTAAAAATAACCACAATAATTCATAGAGATATGGATTTATCAATCCAGTACTAGTACTGCAAAGGGTTTAGAGATCTTCAGAACTTAGAACGAAGTGAGTTGATACACGCAGCCGGCGGTGAAGAAAACAGTTGTAAGGTTTTCAGCCGACCGATAACCGTCGAGGTAAACCCATATTTACACTTCATCCAAACATTGTTTAATCACTCTGCGATGTCTAGTTTATGTATACGGTATATGTATTTGTATGGATATATTTATGGTAACAAATAAACTATGTCATTGTCATTCATGATTCGCTGAGTTTGTGAAATCGCAGTACTGAAATTGCAAGGAAAGCATGTTCTATCGAGCTCGAGTCACGCAACGACGAGCAACCAAAAACTGTTTTAATCGCACTATAAGATATCTATATTTAGTTCAAATAGGTTACATTTCATTTAGAAGCCCGACTTCACGCTAGAAGAGCGTCTAGTTATTACAAAGATTAGCCTCAGAAGATATTGTATGCACCTTTTCGTAGTTTCCCAGAATGCTTCATGATTCTGCGCGCGCAAGCGAGGTCAGGGTACAAAATAGATCGAAAATATTAAGAGAGAATGAAGAAATTCAGTAGAAAACTTAGACTTTTAATTTAAAAGTGCGTAAGAAGAATTACAAAGATAGATGCAAATTCTCAAGCAAAGAATTTTTTTTCTTTCTGTTCTTGATTAGTTACAGTAGTGATATTTTCCTCAATACACGATCAATGCTAAATATATTTTTCCCTGACCTCGCTTGCGCGCACAGAATCATGAAGCATTCTGGGAAACTACGAAAAGGTCCATTGTATTGTATTGTATACAGTCATTTGCAAAAATTCTGGCCGCCACGATATATCAATATATCAATATATCGGGTACATTATGGGTAAATAAATAATACTATTTTGAGTTTCCTAACTTATTAAATGAAGCAAAATTTACAAACAACAAACGTAGGACTAAAATAACCATTATACTAAATATTTCTACCAACTTTGCTAGCGTTAACCCGTTTTAAGGGGAATTTTCGATTATTTAATTACCCATAATGCACCCGATATATTGATATATTGATATTTCGTAGCGGCCATAATTTTTGCAAATGACTGTATATGAAGATATGTTGTATATAGCTAATTGCATAATCGTTGTCAGGTTGAAAATCATAAATCATAGAAGCTGAGACAGCAAGGATGGATGAGAAATCAGTTCATGAGCCGCATTACATGCAGATATATTCAATGTTCTCGTAGTTTTGAAGGTATATGAGCTATTTAACTAAGATATTACAAGTCTGGATAAAAAGGTCGATCATTTGACGGTGTTATTTGAGAGTTTTAATTTCCCAGAATTCCTTTTGGTCATAGCTTTCATGATTTTCAACCCGACAACGATTATGCAATTAGCTATATATGAAGATATGAAGAAGATATGCTGCCTCTGCAATCATTACAATTACATTTTTTCTCCAATTTTCATTCAGAAAATTACCATCACAAAGTCTATAAACAAGCATGAAATACAATGTTAGGTTTGCTAATTGACTTTAATGACAATAAAAATGATAATAATAAACAATAGATTAACTAAATATATACATCCAGGGGGGGGGGGGGGGGGGGGGGGGGGGGGGGGGGGGGGGGGAGTGTAGCCGTTAGACAAATTCTGAGCTGGCCGGTATTATGTTGTCGAGTGCCGGGCGATTTCAAACTTCTGCATGTTCTACCGAGTCACCCAACAAGTAACCAAACACTGATTTGATCACTATAATCGTTATCTCAGATCTAAACATTGAGAAATGTTTAAGTAGTGAATACACCTATGATGACTAAGCACAATCTGCAATCGCATAAGTATGCGTCTTTCAAGCCAGTCGCTACGTAGCGACCATCGTTCCTGATCTCTTCGTTCAGTCACAGCTCCCTCGCGAATGGAAGGTGGAGGCCCATAAGTCTGCGTCTTTCATGCGGGAAATGCATCCCAGTGCTCAATCGCACCAGGGCACGAGTGAACGCTTGTAGAAGCGTCTAGTTATTACTCGTGCCCAGGCCTAAGGCCGGGCACGAGTCTAAAAATGCTGCTCGTATTTTGTTGGTAGACGGTCGAGAATTTGCAGAAGGGCACGAGTCTGACCACGAGAGAGATTACAAATCACAAACCAATCAGGCAGCACCGGAGGTCAAGGGGCAAGTTCAGCTGTCAACTTTACTCACGTAAAGTAGTTCCCCAAATCCAAGTATGTTTTTTCGATTTTGCTTGCACTCTCAACCGTTTTAACCAGCCGTTTATACAAATTCTGAGCTGGTCGGTATTATGTTGTCTCTTCGTTCTTCACAGCTCAAGTCCCTCACGAATAGAAGGTGGAGACCCATAAGTATGCGTCTTTCGTGTTGCAGTGCATCCCAGTGCTCAATCGCACCAGGGCACGAGTAGGGCACGAGTGAAGCTTGTTAAAGCGTCTAGTTTCTTTCAAATTAGTGAGTGTCGCTGTTTGCGCGCCACAATGTAACACAATATAATATGTCACATAATCCACTCAAGAAATTCACCGGGAGCGCGGGACCTTTTAAAAATATAGAGGAGAGAAAACTGGCTGGAAAAAAGAAAATAAACTTTCTAAATCCTTGTCAAATATCATGAACCAAAGCTGTAATTTCATGATCTATCCAAACAAGATTTAATCATTCTATTTGTTGTTTCTGTTCAGAATCTTTTGCAAACCTATTTTTTTAAGGAAAACCAAGACTTCGATGCAAAGAAATCTCGAAAATAAACCGATTACGAAAATGTCCTCTCAAAATTACATAACGTAGATTTTTCCATATAGAGCTAATATGGGAAAATTGGTTTTTCGTAATTTCTAGCCATTCTATTTGTTGTTTCTGTTCAGAATGTTTTGCAAATCTATTTTTTAAGGTAAACCACGACTTTGATGCAAAGAAATCTCGAAAATAAACCAATTCTTTAAAATTCTTCCCAAAATTACATAACGTAGATATTTTCCATATATAGAGCTAATATGGGAAAACTGGTTTTTCGTAATTTCTAGCCATTCTATTTGTTGTTTCTGTTCAGAATGTTTTGCAAATCTATTTTTAAAGGCAAATCAAGACTTTGATGCAAAGAAATCTCGAAAATCAACCAATTCCGAAAAATTCCTCTCAAAATTACATAACGTAGATATTTTCCATATAGAGCTAATATGGGAAAACTGGTGGCGTAATTTCTAGCATTTCTATTTGTTGTTTCTGTTCAGAATGTTTTGCAAATCTATTTTTTAAGGAAAACGAAGACTTTGATGCAAAGAAATCTCGAAAATAAACCAATTCTTTAAAATTCTTCCCAAAATTACATAACGTGGATATTTACCATATAGAGCTAATATGGGAAAACTGGTTTTTCGTAATTTCTAGCCATTCTATTTGTTGTTTCTGTTCAGAATGTTTTGCAAATCTTTTTTTAAAGGAAAATCAAGACTTTGATGCAAAGAAATCTCGAAAATCAACCAATTCCGAAAAATTCCTCTCAAAATTACATAACGTAGATATTTTCCATATAGAGCTAATATGGGAAAACTGGTTTTTCGTAATTTCTAGCTATTCTATTTGTTGTTTCTGTTCAGAATGTTTTGCAAATCTATTTTTAAAGGAAAATCAAGACTTTGATGCAAAGAAATCGAAATCTCGAAAACAAAAACCAATTTTTTCGAAAAATTCCTCTCAAAATTTTTACATAACGTAGATATTTTCCATATATATATAGAGCTAATATGGGAAAACTGGTTTTTCGTAATTTCTAGCCATTCTATTTGTTGTTTCTGTTCAGAATGTTTTGCAAATCTATTTTTAAAGGAAATTCAAGACTTTGATGCAAAGAAATCTCGAAAATCAACCAATTCCGAAAAATTCCTCTCAAAATTACATAACGTAGATATTTTCCATATAGAGCTAATATGGGAAAACTGGTTTTTCGTAATTTCTAGCCATTCTATTTGTTGTTTCTGTTCAGAATCTTTTGTAAGTCTATTTTTCAAGGAAAACGAAGACTTCGATGCAAAGAAATCTCGAAAATCAGCCAATTCTGACAAATTCCTCTCAAAATTACATAACGTAGATATTTTCCATATAGAGCTAATATGGGAAAACTGGTTTTTCGTAATTTCTAGCCATTCTATTTGTTGTTTCTGTTCAGAATGTTTTGCAAATCTATTTTTAAAGTAAAATCAAGACTTTGATGCAAAGAAATCTCGAAAATCAACCAATTCCGAAAAATTCCTCTCAAAATTACATAACGTAGATATTTTCCATATAGAGCTAATATGGGAAAACTGGTTTATCGTAATTTCTAGCCATTCTATTTGTTGTTTCTGTTCAGAATGTTTTGCAAATCTATTTTTAAAGGAAATTCAAGACTTTGATGCAAAGAAATCTCGAAAATCAACCAATTCCGAAAAATTCCTCTCAAAATTACATAACGTAGATATTTTCCATATAGAGCTAATATGGCAAAACTGGTTTTTCGTAATTTCTAGCCATTCTATTTGTTGTTTCTGTTCAGAATGTTTTGCAAATCTATTTTTAAAGGAAAATCAAGACTTCGATGCAAAGAAATCTCGAAAATCAGCCAATTCTGGAAAAAAATTCCTCTCAAAATTACATAACGTAGATATTTTCCATATAGAGCTAATATGGGAAAACTGGTTTTTCGTAATTTCTAGCCATTCTATTTGTTGTTTCTGTTTAGAATCTCTTGTAAGTCTATTTTTCAAGGAAAACGAAGACTTCGATGCAAAGAAATCTCGAAAATCAGCCAATTCTGACAAATTCCTCTCAAAATTACATAACGTAGATATTTTCCATATAGAGCTAATATGGGAAAACTGGTTTTTCGTAATTTCTATTAATTCTATTTGTTGTTTCTGTTCAGAATGTTTTGCAAATCTATTTTTAAAGTAAAATCAAGACTTTGATGCAAAGAAATCTCGAAAATCAACCAATTCCGAAAAATTCCTCTCAAAATTACATAACGTAGATATTTTCCATATAGAGCTAATATGGGAAAACTGGTTTTTCGTAATTTCTAGCCATTCTATTTGTTGTTTCTGTTCAGAATGTTTTGCAAATCTATTTTTTAAGGAAAATCAAGACTTTGATGCAAAGAAATCTCGAAAATAAACCAATTCTGGAAAAAAATTCCTCTCAAAATTACATAACGTAGATATTTTCCATATAGAGCTAATATGGGAAAACTGGTTTTTCGTAATTTCTAGCCATTCTATTTGTTGTTTCTGTTCAGAATGTTTTACAAACCTATTTTTAAGGAAAATCAAAACTTTGATACAAGGAAATCTCGAAAATAAACCGATTCTGAAAAAGTCCTTTTAAAATTACATAACGTAGCTGATATTTTAAATGGGAAAACTGGTTTATCGTAATTTCTATTCTTTCTATTTGACATTGCTTGTCTCAGTTCGTGTGGCGATGTCAAGTTTGAAGACCTTCTCGTCTTTGACTACACATTGAACACAATGACGAGTAAATTAAAGAGTGGAAGATTTCCCTCGAAAAATTCAACATGGTCATGAAGGCTTCCCATAACATCCAAAATAGCCATCTTTCTTCGACTTCGTAAGACACAATGGAAGGGGTGACGATCTCAAATTTGAAGATCTTCTCGTCTTTAAGACTCAACTGTAACACTCCAACGAGTAAAAAGTGCAAGATATCGGTCGTAAAACTCCACATGAATTGCCGATGTTCGCTTTTTTTTATATACTCACGAAAATGATTATCGTTTTAATAATGTAAGATAATTTAAAATAATTAAAAAATGTTAAGTTATTTTTATTTTAAATATATATATATATAAATTCTGTTCTCAAAACGGTCTTGTTGACTAAGACCCATTTTGTAATAACAGTTCTCATATTGAGATGTGCTCCTAGACAACACATCGACCCAACAATGAAAACTAAAAGCCAAAGTAGCGCTAGCGTTCTGATAGTTTCACGAAAACTATCTCGAGTGTTTTGATTGTGTGCATGCCCGAACTGAAAACAACATCCTTGGTGATTTTGATACAACATTATAGCTATGCAAAATCACATCTAGATAGATACTTGAACTTAACTAAACAAGAAAAACTGTAATTCTATGCACCCATAATTAAAAAAGTGAATAAAAAAACAACAAACAAACAAACAAGAAGAAACAAACACATCTTTACCAAAAATTTAGGCGTGCCCCGGTGCCCCACCCTCCCTACGCTAGTGGTCCTCGGTACACCCCTAAGTACCCCTAAGGGGTCTTTTTAGCCAACTATAGCGTGTGTTATATATATTATTTTATAAATTATTTCAGAGAATAGTGCTAAAACCTTGTACAGAGTAACCGAACTAAAATGTGGACATCGCAGCGTGATTAAAACATTGCATTATTGCATTGTCAAAATCAAAAATACCTCCAAGACAAATCCTATAAACGATTAATGAAAACAATGAAACTAAAACGGGAAAGGACAAGAGAAAAGTGAGAAAAGGGAATGCTAAAAAACGTCTGTGTAGTCAGTCTGATTTGATATCTTCTAGACTTCTAAATAATAATAATAATTATTATTATTATTATTATATTATTATTATTATTTATTTCTTTTTAGAAAAAATAACGTATTTCTAAACACTCAATGCTTTTAACAATGTAAAAGGACAAAAATATAATAAGCTAATAGATAAAAATGTATAAAATAGATTTGTAGTATTATGAATAAAAGAAAATATATATAGATATATACAATATGGCTGACTCTTTTTAAAACTAAAGTCAGAGTTTAAATAGATGTGTTTGGAGGTGAGTTGAAGTCTCTGAAGATTATGTATGGACCATGTTTACACAACATTCTTGACATATTGAATCCACACGTAAAAAGCAACCCACCACCCTCCCCCCACCCTCCCCCCAAAGTTGTGAGCCTGCGATGCACTTCAGTGGTAACGTAATGAACTATTACAGTTGAGTGAGTGAGTGATCTCAAAATTGTTGCAATGTCTTCCCTATTAAATTACTAGTAAAGATTGAAGCAGGTTTTGTGTTTTAATTATAGTTATCAATCAGATAAAGGCTGTAGCTTGACTGTGTTGCCATGAATATATATTTATCTATGAATGAGAGAGATCATCATGCAGTCAGTCTGGCCATGTATGAGGCTTGACATCAGAATGATGATTATAATTCTAGCTGTGTATTATATATGTGTCAATAGTTGCGGGCATCATCACCTTCATCATCATCATCATCTTCCTTGACTTCATCTTTGTCCCCACTAACATATTGGAACAATTTCTGGGCAATTGGATGGTCTTGATCAATCTGCCATGACATGCAACGGATACTACCACCAAGAACACTAACTTTGTTTAACCCATACAAGGGAATCACCTCTTTCTTTGTGTTGCTCTGAAAGATTTCAAAGGCCTTCTGGTTGCTTGTTTGGTTTGAAAAGAATGGCATATAGACAGCATTGTTTGTCACCAATGAGTTAGCATAAGAACCCTCAGCAGAACCAAACCCATGGGATTTTTTCTTGACTTCATAACATGGTAGAGGAACAACTTTGATATCGGTGGACACTTTGTTAACTTCATACTCTATAGCCTTGAAGTAATCTTTATCATCTTGGTAAAACCCAACAAGGAGGACATCCTCTTCTACGAATGATACAATTCCATCTGAATGACCAGTAGTGTCTTCTGGGTCTGGTATGTATATTGTCTTCCTCTTAATCGCTGACTCCAGTCTCTCAACAATGGTATCTTCACTCTTGTCTTTGTTTTCTTTAAATACTCTGTCACTCACAATTGCAATGTCTTTGCCATTTTCCACTATGTTACCACCTTCCAAAACAAGGTTACAGTGCTCCAGTGTAGGTAATCCTACTTGTTCAGCAAACATGTCAAAGCCAGACTGGTCCTTTTTGGCTTGTGATGACTTGAGATACCCTGGTTTGTAGTTGAATTTAATTTGAAGTTTGGGCATGGTTGGAGGAAAGTCTCTCAACCACATATCAACAGATTGGTCCACTTCAATCAGATGTGCATTTTGGAACTCATGGCGGTTTAAATACCATCGACCAGATTTGTCATGTAGAATGAACAAGTGATCCCTTCCATTGGTCTTCCCATCCAATTCAATGAACACATCTGCAAGTTTCTTGAGGAAGCCATAATACCTTTGATCGCTCTCACCAGGAAGAGACACTACAATAACTTGCTTCTTGCTTCCCATACTGTAGGCATAAGAACAGCAGGGGTTACTATAACGAATTATATTATATACAGTACTGGAAAGTAAAAGCTAAGCTGACTATGACAACAGTCGCACGTGATTGCGTTACTACACTGTATGTACCTCCCCCTCCCCCTCCCCCCCCCCCCCCCCCCCCCCCCCCCCCCCCCCCCCCCCCCCCCCCCCCCCCCCCACGAATTCAAACATATTTAATTACCAAGGCTTGGACCACTTGGCAAACTAATTCCCAAGATGCAACTTAAACGTAATATCAACACTTTATCAACACGACTACATTTATATTCAAGAAAATACAATCTCTGTAAATTGTAAACAAGTATAAAAGCATTTTTTGCAGTGCGCTGTTACAATGCTAAGGAATGTCAAGGCCAACGTACATTCAGCTGACTACTCGATCTCATTCGAAAACACACACATATATACACATAGGATTTTGCGTGGATTCTTTTTATAAATCTACAGTGAAAAATGTGCAGCATTTCTCGTTATGTGAAAAGATTGACATGGAAAGTTATTTATGTACATTTACGAAATATATGACAACTGAATCATGTGATATTTCCAGTGTCGGTTCAAAGAGTTCTAAGAACAGTGTATTTGGTTAAATAATTATTCAGCTGAGAGGATTTCCAACATGAATTCGTCTTTCCAATCGAGTCGAGCTTTAACTAGTAATTATATAACACTGATCCAATGACTGACATTTAAATATAGCGTATAAACATAAACTGAAGCTCGAGTTTACCTTTAAATTAACCGCTGTTTGTGATCATGCAGTCTTCTTTGTCTACGTATTTGAGGTAAGTACTGAAGAATCTTACTTTGGTTAGTTTCTTCTTTATAGACTTTATACTGCCTAGTTTCCTTAGTTTATCCTCCAACTAAACCTACACCAGATGCCGCTCGAATGGAAGTCACTTGAAAAAGATTGCGTGACACAGTATGGAATACAATTATGAATAACCACAGGCAGCCCAAGCAATACATTTGTGGAGTGTACGAACGGATTTACAGTGAATGTATGGGGCGAAAAATACGTATTTTTTGTTTTAATAAATTTGAACATACCTTGGTCCTCTGTTGTTGTTAATGCTATTTAACATCATTCTGGCTGGTTTTTAGCCGTTTTAAACGGCTAAAAACCAGCCAGAATGATGTTTTAAAAATAGCATTAACAACAACACAGGACCAAGGTATGTTCAAATTTATTAAAACAAAAAATACGTATTTTTCGCCCCATACATTCACTGTAAATCCGTCCGTACACTCCACAAATGTATTGCTTGGGCTGCCTGTGGAATAACTAACCTCGGCACTAGAATTTTAGAACTTAAAGAATAATGACGACTGATAGATTCCAATAATTGACTTGTACTTATTTATATGTATTAATTAATTTCCTGACAATTAAGTAGGTCATGAGTTGTATTTTTGGACAAATATCCGAAAAGGTACCGAGATCTTACCGGGATAACGTATACCGGCGGTCGTTTTCACCTCCTGCCCGAGCAACAGCACTGAACTATAACGATTCTAGATATGACCGCTGCACAGGTGTAATTCGTCGGCCGGTATTTAATTTCACATCATGACCACAGTAGTCTCACAAATAAAACATGTGGTCAATAGAAAGACGTACCAACCAATAAAATCATTGGAGTTATAAACTAATCAGCTGGACTAGTGACCAGCTGTGCGCAAATACAAATGTTTTTGAAACGTGATGCAACTGAATTGAACGAGGGCCAGACGTTCCTATTGGGTTCATTGATTGATGAACACTTGCCGATGTTGGGGCCATTACACATTCAACTTTATATCTTTTCATGACGCATCGAGCTTATAGAGTCTGTGAAAAAAGTTAAAATGAGAACTGGGATTGGCCATTTTTTGCACTGGGAAAATGTGATTGTACCACTGGGATTTTGCTAATGGGACTGGGAATTTCAAAACCACTTATTGGGAATGGGAAAAGCGTATTCATTGATCGCTAAACATCCCCCACCACTTATTTTCCATTTCCTACGGCCCAGCAACGATATTATCCTTGCTGTGATAGGAGACGAGGATGAAGCTGCACATTCAACCACAACACGCTCGGGAAGAATCATAAAAAGAGCGGAAATTGTTTTTCTTTTCTTTTTGCAACCCATTAATTTAATATTCCACAAAATTCAGGTCAAATAGAGCAACCATGCAAGAGAACGGTTTTTAATACGTTTCAAAGCAAGGAAGTCTTCAAAAAGCACCTTTAGAAATGCAAACATAGTGAAATAATCATTTACAATTGCCATTTTACAAAACAAGTTTAATGTTTCTTTCACTATTGAAAGTATAAAGTATGAGATTGCAGGAAATGGTTTGATGAATTACCTAATAGGGTGGTCGCTAGAAGCGAGCCACGATACTGGGATTTTCTTGAATTCACGTCAATGGGACTGGGATTTTTGAAGAAAAAAAACAAAGAAAAACGATGGAACTTGGTTCCATGAATGATTCTGGGGAGGAGTTTTATGTCACTATCAGCTGGGGCCGGAAACACTACATGAAATATTTTTATTCACATCAGTTATAAAAACAATATAAACGCGAGCCCTGTGAAAAAGAATATAAAAAACAATCAACGCCAATAACTACACGTAAAGTACAGATTTTGACTAAAGAATAAGATTTTTCGAGATTTTTCTGATATTGAACATAGGGGCCATACATCCTCGTTACCAATCCCTTACCCTCTTGGACCATAATGAAAATTGCTTCATTTATTTTCTCCATAGGGGTTAACGTACTAACAAATGAGACAGAAAAAGGGACAGAAAAACTTTTTTATTTGCCGCCAAAAAACGCAGTTTGTCCGTCCGCGCGGGACTGCGTTTTATAATTCTTTTTAATTCAAGTAAATACAGTACAAATCAGAAAACTGTCGTTCGCTAGAGCGGTTAGCCTTAGTTTTCTGATTTGTACTTTGGTAAAGCGCTCAAATCATGCCTTGCCCTTGTACTATTGTATTTAACGATTTCGGCAGAATGGCATGCTCGCCAATTGGTCGAGATACTGATCATGAGTGAAAATAAAAAAATACAATTCAACTGAGTGCGGAATGGATGCACAGTACTTAGTGGCTTTACAGTCAGAACACTAACCTCTTCACGTCAGGTTGACTATTCCTTGTACTTTTGTTGCTCTCGGGTCTTGCTGTAATTCTCAAGCTCCCAGCAGTCAAAATGAACAACAAAATCAGCATAGAAGCCATGATGATTAAACTGTTTCTTCCAAGAGAACGAATCCACCATGAAGTGAATGAATCACTGATGCTCTTACATAGTATATATAGCTGCTAATAAAAGTAGGATTTAAAATCTTTAGTTACTTAGCTGTAGTCGTGTGTCTGGCAGATTGGCTCAGCTGTAGTCATTTTAATTAAACTGTGCTACTTTTGGCACTTTTTCAAGCGGAACGTTTCAATTAGCGGTACAGAATGACATTGTATAGTTATTTAGCTGCAGGGATGGTATGACAGGTTGTTATTTAGCTGCAGGGATGGTAGAGTGCAATTTAGAAAAGCTTGAAAACTAAATAACTAATTAGTACTAAATAGCACTGATGAAACAATACTGAGAAAACAATAGAAATAGCACTATTTAGTACTATTTAAAATTAGTACTATTTCACACTTTTCTAAATTGCACTATATGACAGGCTGTTATTTAGCTGTGTTAATGTTCATACACTGTTTAATTGATAGTCCTAACTACCGATACGAGCCATTAGGCCCATTCCCAATTCTCCGGTCCTGAACATCAAGGTCTTGCATACGTATGTTATATCAAAGGGGACAACACTGACACTGGAAAAAACGCCCGCTCTTCAAAACTTGGAAATCTTCGTTGGAAGTTTCCAAGGTTTGAAGCTTGCGGTGTAGCTTGTGGTGTGTTGTAAAGTGGTGGTTGAAGGGTTGAGCTATAGCGATAATCACTTCGACACTTCTATACATCGTCATCGTCTAATGTACAGCAAGAGAATATGAAGCTTACCTCATATTCTCTTGATATACAGCTATTACCGACTGGACTATATCCGTTACCCCTTTTGCCCATCTCGCCTTCGTGAATCACGGTCAGGACCGTACCCAAAATTCAGGGGGGGGGGGGGGGGGGGGGGGGGGGGGGGGGGGGGGGGGGGGGGGGGGGGGGGGGGGGCAGTACGTATTTAACAGCAATAAATAACTGAACTAAAAATAGTACAGTTCTCAGTACTTTTTGGTATCTTTTTCACCTTGCTAGGGGGGCAACTGCCCCCCTCCCCTCCCCTGTGCTGTGTACGACCCTGGAATCACGCGGTCGTGTCAAACAAAATGAGACCAAGTGAATGCAGTGACTGGTGATAATTATCACTATGTATTTATCTGGTATCATGTATAGATAATGACTGCTAATATGAATATCATATAATAGAAGTACTTGCAGTATAAAAAAGAAGATAATAAGAAAAAAAGAATGATAATAATAAAAACTTTATAGATGATTTTTATCGACGTTCCTGACGAGGTCTGCATAGGTGGGTTGTTTCAATCTCTGCAGGTACATGTGCATGTTTGTAATCTAGTAATGGGAGATTGCAATCATGAAAGCAATTTGCACCAAAATCAGCATCAAAGCAGTCTTGCCATAACTGATTGTAGATCCACTCGTTGGTTTCTTGCTACGTGCGTACGCAAACAAGCTCTTGGCTACAGGATGCTCCTGGTCAATCTGCCATGTCATACATCGAAGGCTGCCTCCTAAAACTGGAATCTTTCCTGCATTATACACAGGGACTATATCTTTATAGGTGCTGTTCCTAAACGCGTCATAGGCTCTGTGATTACTGGTCTGATTTGCGAAGAAGGGAAGATAAACAGCGTTGTTTGTTACCAGAGAGTTTGCATATGAACCCTCAGCTGAAGTAAAACCAAATGACTTGCCTTTTTTGGAATAGCATGGCAACGGGATGACTTGGAGTTTGGGGAAGACATCGAGAACAGCTTGTTTCATGGCGTTGTAGAAAGGAGTGCCGTCAGCGTCGTCGAAAAGTGAAATCAGAAGAATATTTTTGTCTACAAATGAGACAACGCCATCGGCGTGTCCAGTCGTGTCTAGTGGATCGGGAATAACTGCCACTGTCCTGTTGATGTCACTCGCTAGCTTTTTAACGAGTTCTTCTTTGGTCATACTTGGGTTGTCTTTGTATGGTCTCGCGGTCGTAATGGCCATGTTGACTCCATTTTCTACAATATTACCTCCTTCGATCACAATACTGCTTTGTGTCGGCTCAGGAAGACCCACCATGCTGGCAAACTTGTTGAAATTCCCCTCATCACGCTTCGCTATGCTTGCTGAGATGTACTGTGGCTTATATTTGAACTTGATTTGCTGTTTTGGCATGCAGGGAGGAAAGTCCCTCATCCACAAATCCAGAGACTGCTGCACTGGTACTTCAATGAGGTGAGCGTTGATGAAATTGTGGTGCTTGAGATATTTCAAGCCTGTTTTGTCGTGGATTATGAAAAGATGGTCTCTTCCTTTGGTTTGGTTATCCATTTCCATGACGAAGTCAGCAATTTTTTGTAGGTTGTCGAGATACTGAACATCGCTCTCGCCAGGAAGTGACACGACTATGACTTGTTTCTTGCTGTTCATACTAGATAATAAAGTAACTGTAAGTATGATGTAATATAAAGTATGTAAAGAAAGAAACTACATCAGGTCTCCAAACAGAAACTATTCACAAGCTACAATCTTGGTTAAAAGTGAATGAGATGCCCACAGTACCATAAGGCTAGCTAACGTACATAAACAGACTCAAGTTTCAATATCACAAGCCTCGTCTACACCTCCCCGTATGATACAGCACGTACGTTAGTCATTGCTTAGGGCGGGTAGGGGGAAAATATGAATTTTAGCAAATTTTGGTCGGGGCAAGGCATTTCCGATGGATTAGAATGACCGAGTTCTGACATATACTGGGTGTATCTGCTGTATACGGGCGAATACCTAGCCTGCGTAGCCAGGCTCTAGGGGAAGGGAATGGGAGAGGGTGGCTATGCAGGCTAGTGAGTACCCCTAGACTGCGAGGGGTCCCAGTATTTTTCTAGGTCTTTATCTGTGTTTATGATCGTATCATCGATCAGACAGGCAGAGTATGTTGATATTAAGCAAGTCAAAAATCCCCTGGGTATCCTGGGTAGGGGTCAATACTGATGATGGCGGTTCGATGATACGGACTACGAACGTAACTGGGACTCAGCCGCAGTCCAGTATCCCTCGGTCTGTACCATGGGGTAAAGAGAAGAGGGGGACTGTGCGTGATTTCTAGTTCTGATTCTTCAAAATGTAAGTGCACCAAGTGCAGTAAGTGCGAAGAGTGTGACGGGTGTCAGACAAATATATCCGTCAAGAAACGCTTGCAGTCTAACGGAGGTGAATCAACTACTCGGGAATAAATAATCGTCCTGCAGAAGTCCATGCATGGAGTTCTGTTATATCCGTGTCATCGTAATTACTCGGGCCCAGGCCGCAGGCCGCCCGAGTTAGAAAATGCGGATTTCGGTAGTAGTAGTAGTAGTAGTAGTTTTGTTCGGCTTCAAAATGACGAGTATGCGACGTATTTAATCGTATCCGGAGTTTCAAGATTACTCCGCAGATTTGAAAAGATAAAGGAGACACAGGACTCAAGTAGATTATGAATCTTAGTTTTGAAAGCAGCTGTAGATCTTCAAGCTATTAAAAGGTCAGGATTCTAGTTCATCGTTCAATGACTAGAAGTGGTAAAAGGACTAGAAGCTCGCTTAAAATATATATTTTTTTAAACAAACGCGAGGCCGTTATCGGAACCATCTGACCTATGCAACCTCAAGACGTATCATGTTCGTACTCACCGGACTAATAGTCTCCCTCGTCACTCAACTGTCACTGATTGTCATGACGTCAGAGAAATTATATTGTATTGAAGAAGATGTCCTTGTTTTATTCGACGTTCGAACCGTAACTCGAACCCGAACTCGATTCCAAACTCGACGTTTCGGGATCTGAAGCTAGAGAGGGGACCTTTACACAAACTCATCAAAATCAAATCAATTGAACTCAAAGTCAAAAGGTAATCAAATGAACTCAAAGGCAAATCAAATGAACTCGACACATACATGTATATACATAGTCTCCCTCGTCACGCAACTGGCAGTCATTGTCAGGTCTCTCCTCGCGCAGCTGACATTGTCCTTGTTCTTCAACCAACTGGCATTCATTTTCAAGTACTTCCTCGAACAACTGACATTTTCCTTTTCACAATGCCCGAGTGAACGCTCATTGAGCGTCTTGTTCTCTTTAGACTATCCTACGGACAATGTCACAAAACAACTGGATCAGTAACAATAGTTGCGTGACTCGGTGTTTGTTCGCCCAAACCATTCAGTAAAGTGATAAGAATTAATGAATCAAGTTTACATAATGAATATGGCGATTGAACCACAGGAAGTCCAAGCTGTGGTTTTGTGGAGAATATCGTAAAAATATTTTTTCCTGTAAATACTGTAATAAAAGACTTGAAACTGTGGTAGTGTCTTGTGGTCTTTAGTTACTATACCTGTACAAGACACTACCACAGTTTCTATACCTGTACAAGACACTACCACAGTTTCAAGTCTTTTATTACAGTATTTACAGGAAAAAATATTTTTACGATATTCTCCACAAAACCACAGCTTGGGCTTCCTGTGATTGAACGAGATTTCGAATTCCGCACTATCGGCTCATGCTATATGTGGAACCCGGTCAAGTCGGCCGAGTAAAATTATTCAATCTGCTTCCTAATGTCAACATCACCCCCTGTTGTGCAAACCATGTGGAGACGCCTCGGTGTCACGCTATTCAGAAATAACAAAATGTATTCCTGATCACGAGTAGAATTCTTTCATCAGAGTTACGTGGTTGCAAAGCTAACAATAGTCTTATCGAGTAGGGATTAATATTTACTGCAATCATTAGATAGGACACATAAATGAACGCTGACAGACTCACACCTCGTGCACTGATTATATAAATACTTCTGATAGAAAATCTGTGCTGATCAACAGAACTCAAAAGCGTGAACCGTAATGGTGGCACGGTTCACAACACGCGCTCAGTTATTGTGTAGTATGGTCGGTCAAAGATCGCTGAAAACCCGTATAACTCGGTACATATACTTGTATAATACATACCTTTCATATCTTTTATTAGGATTGCGAACACAGTTGGTTTTATTTTCTACTCACCTCAAAGTAGGGTCGTCAGCCCAAACATGACCTTGTATGAACAAACAGAGAATCATCAAGATTCGTACGATACTCATAGCAAAGGGTCTCATCTATTGCAAACATGGCCTATAAAATAACTGACCTTGCAATGTCATATGACGTCATCACTGTTTAAAATGAAGTCTCCAGGCTCTGCTCTTTCAACTCTCGCCGGTACGTTACCCGTACCCCCACGCACCCTGCGAACCCCCACTGATCAACCGGAAGTGTAAATAATTTCTGTTCGGAGTTTCATACCTTCATAGTTGGTATTCCCTGTGGATGAAGTAACCTCACAGGCTTTCTCTAATTACTGTATATATTAGTTTTTTAAATTGTTGTATGATATACAGCTATTTCAAAAAAGGTTGGTGAAGGTTTTGTTGCATCTTGCATGTTGCATCTTGCATACCAAGCCCGAAATGCACTATGGGCGATGTGTATGGAGTCAGCGAAAGGTCACAACAATTATGGACTCTGGGAATTTTCCCAAACTTTGTCTTCGCAATATGGAGCAGGCATATTTTCTTCTGTATGTGCATGCTGACATTATTTATCTATGATCCACAATACACAAGATTTCAAGATTTCAGAGCGCGCTATGGCGATGACGTGAGCGTACGTCCATTGAGTTATGGATGCACGCTCGCACACGCTAATTAGCCAATCAGAGCTCGCATTATGTCAATGCTATGGTATAACCCTCTCCCTCTCCCTCTCCCTCTCCCCCTCCCTCTCCTCTCCTCTCCCTCTCCCTCTCCCTCTCCCTCTCCCTCTCCCTCTCCCTCTCCCTCCTCCCTCTCCCTCTCCCTCTCCCTCTCCCTCTCCCTCTCCCTCTCCCTCTCCCTCTCCCTCTCCCTTTCCCGGTGACATCACCGTTTGTTTACAACGCTCTCCACTGACAGCTGGGAAATCAGAGACATGCAATTAACAATTAGCAGGGAGTGGAACTGACACAAATAAGCTGTAATAAACTAAACTATCTGGCCTTGTAGCTAGCTCAGCTGGTATTAGCATTAATTGTATTGTATTATTGCGGTATAGGTGATGAGTTCCGAGGTTCGTAGGTTCGAATCCCATCGTGGTCAGATGTTATTTCCCTTTCTCCTCTCTTCAGTTCTAGGGCTAACGCTAAGCTTAGTGCAGTTTATAGCACTTTCACCGAGATTCCCCGCTCTGAATCTCTATCTGTTTCACTACTGCATTCTATACACGGCTTCTTTTCCTAGTATTATCTATTTATATATCTAGTAGTAATCTAATAATTATTTACGCATTGGGGTCAAAGCATTTTTTTCACTGACTTCAATACATAGTGTAGTGAAAGTGGCGAGGAAGAATTTGATGTATTTCAGTCAATAACGACTAGAAACTAAAGGACATCCTCTGGTCGCTTTGTGTTTCACGGATCGAAAGTACATCTTGTACTGAAACAACAGAAAGAGAAATACTGCCGAAAACATCGAGTAATACTCTTTCAGTGGTGTTTTATTCTGTCTATTGGATGTTAGTTATGATAATAGCGTTAGTGGTTTGAAATAAGAGAGAGAGACAACAAACTGCATGGAAACCAGGAAGCCAGATAAACTGTAGACTCTCCAAAACTGTACAGGAAGCAATTTTACTTATACTTCTTTCAGTTCAAAGTTTTTTATTCTCAAACGTGAAACCGCACCTTAGCTTTTTAAGCTGAATCAGTAATCTACATCAGTTTTAATTCGCGCGAGATTGTTATTGTAATCATTTCATTTATTTTTACTGCTCAGTTTAACAAATCGATTACGGATTTCCTCAGGGGAATTTCTATTCAAATTAGTTTATTCCAGTTTCAAGTTGTTATAAAGGTAGTTTTAAAGACGCATTTGTTTAGCCTCGATTCAGTGTAAATTACTCATCAATACGTACTCATCAATACCAACGAAACTGAGAGTGAAAGACTCGGCTAATTTTAATTAGTCTTTCACTCTCAGTTTCGTTGGTATTGATGAGTACGTATTGATGAGTAATTTACACTGAATCGAGGCTAAACAAATGCGTCTTTTGTCAAGGAGTACAAAGGTGTCTAAACAACTCGGAACTGGAGTATAGAGCCAGGATAAAATATACCTTCCCCCTAAGGAATTGAACTGCATCCTAACACGGCACATGTCGTGCTAGTCTGTCTCAGTAGGTCATTGCAACTTTTGGTCGGGCCGGCGCATTCATAATGAAAGACCTATTTTAAAAGCTTTAAACTTATTTAAGCGAGCTTGTTCACAAGACAGTGTGTTCCTGTAACTATGCTACTGTAGCTATATGAGGTATTTGTGAAAGCGAAAAATGTTTTAGAAAACGGAACAAACAGTCATCACGTCTAAGCTGACACACGTGGTCGGTGTACATATTATTGAAAGTGCACAGCAATCCGTCAGTCGAGGAAAAGTCGCCTTTGAAGACATCAAAACTGGACATAAAACTGTCGTTATGCAGGTATGACTAATTGTAAGCTATAATAACCTTTAACTATATACAGGCCACTAACAAGACAAGTTGTAAAGTTCTAGAAAATGTCCTCTCAAACAGTGAAATTCGAATGATACGAAGTCACAGAAAAGCCTAATAATCTTCGTTTGCTTCAGCCTATAGTGAATTAACATGCGCCGGATCGTGAAGGATCATGGGAGTTTCTATTTGCATCCTTCATGAACGTACGCGTCTTGTACTAAACAAGATCATTGCGGTGAAATAAATTCAAGAGACAATCAAAACGTAGTTGAATTGTCACTAGTCATCCCCATGATTCTCTGGGGTCGCACCTTCATTGAGCGATGTAAATAATTGAGAAAGCGAGTAAAGTGAATGTGACTAATCTAATAATGTATTGTAGGGGAAACAAGCCGCTCCAGTCATCGTCTACGAAAAAGACCGAGAAATTCCTGCTCCAGAGAACTATCAAATCTTAGCTGAGTATCAGAAAGGTGGCACACAGAAAGGCTTCCAACCTGGACATTACTTGAAGATTCAAGGAAATACAATCACTGCAGATGGAAGGTCGGACGATGAAAACAGTTAGTATATACAGATATATTCTCTTATCGCCGTTTGAAATTCATGAATCATTGAAGCTATGACTGCAAGGATGTCTGGGTAAGAAGCTAGTAAATGAGCCAATCAATCTAATGTTTCTCGGCGGTCAGATGAATATCACTCCAAAAATGACCTGTCACCAAATGGATATTGCTTTTCTTTGTCACAACGCTTAAAAAAAGCTACGTCAAAATATTTCCATGGCAACTAGTAACCATAGCAACACATGTAATTGTCTACCTATTTCCCAGACTCCAGTTTTCGCAAAGCCACAGGAAGCCCAACTGCCTGGCTTTGGTCGGCGACACCTTTTATTATGTGTCGGGCCGAAAAGCCGATATCAAATCACCTTTTCCCTCCCCACCCACATGCAAATGCTAGGTCGCATATAACCTTGTTTTTGTTCTGTCATTATTCAGCTTATTTCAAAGTCGCTGCCTTTCATGACGACGGAGACCAATTGGTCTATATAGTTGATAAAGACGAACAACACTTTCTCGCCTTAAAATACAAGAATGGTAACCCAGAAATCTATGTCCAGCAGGTGAGTGTAGTGTGTGCAACTCATCCATTGCTGAATTGAGCGCGGTCTCACGCGGCCGTAAACTCCAAGCAATATGTTCGATTCACGCCAAAATTTTCCACAAAAAACTGCTCTAGCTAGTGAACAAACTTAGCCCTCGATCCAGCGTTTGCCATTCATTATATACAGCTTATTAGATGTTTTCTCGGGTATTACGGGCTGATATTTTACGAGTTGCGAACGTATTTTTCCGAGCCCGCAGGGCGAGGAAAAATGCGAGCAACGAGTAAAATGTCAGCCCGTAATAGCACCCGAGAAAACATCTACGAGAGGATTTAGAGAATATAACTGTGACGTAGTTTTTATATCTGAATATGATTTTTTTGAGTTTTTTGAGTTTTTTGAGTTGTGAACAGGGCATTACGGATTTCTACAGGGCATTAACGCTCTCATATCGCCCTCAAAAATGACCAAATTTTGGTAAAATTACGTCACAGATATATTATAAATAGCTATATTGCCAAGGTGGAGCCACTGTCTCAAATATTAACGAACAAACTTGGTATCATTATTGTCATTTGTTATTCTAGAAAAATGAACATGGTGATATTAGCAAATTGAGCATCGCTGAAGCCAAAGATAAAGGCATTGTCTTCGTGATGAACCATGTCACGATGGGAAACCATTTTGAAGTTCATCTCAAGCCATGGGTATCAACCATCAACAACGACCTCTACTTGGCTTTTGAAGATGGCAAGGTCATGGATCCAGATTCCCCAGAGCTAAGAAATACTGAGAATAAAAAGTGCATATTCACTTTGATTCCAGTATATAACTGAAGAAAGCAACCGTGTTCTTTGCTACACTAGCTTATCTTCTGAAACACTATTGTGACGTTTTGTATCGCTAAGCTAATTAAAAAATGATGATCATAATTCCATGCTTAAATCACAATTATTAACTGAGACAAGACATATCAGATTGAATAAACATGCAATGGTTTGGATTATTTTGAGTAATACATCCCATTATTAATGTATCACGAGTCTTTTACGGTGGCCAGCGCCATTGTAGGAGGGGCAAAATAGACCGTAACTTAGATGGAATGCTACATCATTGCGCAATGCACATGTCGTACGTACTGCAATGCTCATATGTCGTGCTGCAATGCTCTATGTCGTACTACAATGCTCTATATCGTACTGCAATGCTCTATGTCGTACTACAATGCTCTATGTCGTACTACAATGCTCTATATCGTACTGCAATGCTCTATGTCGTACTACAATGCTCTATGTCGTACTGCAAATATGCTCTGTCGTACTGCAATGCTCATATGTCGTGCTGCAATGCTCATGTCGTGCTGCAATCAGTGCTCTATGTCGTACTGCAATGCTCTATGTCGTACTGCAATGCTCTATGTCGTACTGCAATGCTCTATGTCGTACTGCAATGCTCTCTGTCGTACTGCAATGCTCTATGTCGTACTGCAATGCTCTGTCGTACTGCAATGCTCTGTCGTACTGCAATGCTCTATGTCGTACTGCAATACTCTATGTCGTACTGCAATGTTGTCGTACTGCAATGCTCTATGTCGTACTGCAATGCTCTCTGTCGTACTGCAATGCTCTATGTCGTACTGCAATGCTCTATGTCGTACTGCAATGCCATGCTCTATGTCGTACTGCAATGCTCTATGTCGTACTGCAATGCTCTATGTCGTACTGCAATGCTCTATGTCGTACTGCAATGCTCATGTCGTACTGCAATGCTCTATGTCGTATCACAATCGGTAATTGATTTTGTGGATCTTGCTCACAGTACATCAACCTTGAAGTCGATTAAAGCTTACATGTCGATTTATCAAAGGCAGCTTTCGACCGCTGGCATCGATAACATATGCGAACTTTGTGGAGACAAAAAAAAGAACTTCCAACAAAGTAGCAAACAAAGGGTTAGCAGTACTGTCATTTACTAAGATTTATTTGCTTATTAAGTTTATGATTCTGGTTTCATTTGCTTCACTTGACGTTCGAGTGACTGGTAACCTAGCAACCACGTCCCCATGGTAACTCTTGATGGACCCCTAGTCAGGATATTTGATAATAGTGTTCAACACGGCAAAACACTCAAGCGAAGCTAAGAGATTTTAGATGTTAGTGTCATAATGAAATGATTAGATGTAATTCACATGGGCACCGTCTTCATCCTCAGTACTTTCCAGCGGATGTGTGGGTGAAAGTCGTGGCGAGCCTTGCGTAGATCTTGCAGTGCCATCTTTATTTACAAACACGAACTCTCTCTCCAGCGGTTCATCAGGAGTGGAGGCGTTTTTAAGATGGTTATCCTTTCTTTTGAAAACGTCGCTACTTGAAACGTTGAACGACTGGCTCACTAACAATACTCGGTTACCATGGTTACCATCACTACATAGCTGCAAAGGATTATTGGTAACTGAGCCCGTTGTGCAAGGCACAGCAGTAATATTGACAGGGTCTTTAGAATCACTAAAGTGTTCTTCTAAGTAAGAATCTAGACAACAAACCGCACGCGACTGTCCGTTACTATGAACAATGTTCGAGAATTCTTGATCGTCACATTGATCTTTGCTTCCTGTGTGAGTTTCATGAAGACTGAGTTCCTTCGAACCATTCTGAATATCTTCCGCTCCACCCATGGGGAACACTTGCCCTGTCACGCATTCCCCACTTGGTGCGTGATTACTTTTATTCTCTGATGATTCCGAATCTTCAACAGACGTAGCGTTACACCCTGGAATCGAGTTTTCTTCTGGACTCGTATTTTCACAGTGGATGTCCTTGCCGAGCAGTGGTGCTGGGATGTCCTTGCCGAGCAGTGGTGCTGGGATGTCCTTACCGAGCAGTGGTGCTGGGATGTCCTTACCGAGCAGTGGTGCTGGGATGTCCTTACCGAGCAGTGGTGCTGGGATGTCCTTA
Organism: Actinostola sp. cb2023; assembly: GCA_033675265.1. Taxonomy (NCBI): domain Eukaryota; kingdom Metazoa; phylum Cnidaria; class Anthozoa; order Actiniaria; family Actinostolidae; genus Actinostola; species Actinostola sp. cb2023. The sequence goes on from JAUJYZ010000132.1 coordinate 438,523, forward strand.
CCGAGCAGTGGTGCTGGGATGTCCTTACCGAGCAGTGGTGCTGGGATGTCCTTACCGAGCAGTGGTGCTAGGATGTCCTTACCGCAGTGGTGCTGGGATGTCCTTACCGAGCCACCGAGCAGTGGTGCTGGGATGTCCTTACCGAGCAGTGGTGCTGGGATGTCCTTACCGAGCAGTGGTGCTGGGATGTCCTTACCGAGCAGTGGTACTGGGATGTCCTTACCGAGCAGTGGTGCTGGGATGTCCTTTCCAAACTGTGGTACTGGGATGTCCTTTCCAAACTGTGGTACTGGGATGTCCTTACCGAGCAGTGGTGCTGGGATGTCCTTTCCAAACTGTGGTACTGGGCGGGTCTTGTCAAATGTTGGTGCAAGTCGCACGTTTGGAGAACTTATTTGTAATCTGTGAAGAAACAAAGATATCGTTAGGTTTCGTCACTATGATGTGGTTTTCATTCACACGAGTACCTGGTAGCTATTCCTTTATCAATGTCCACGAAATCCTTTTCAGTTTCCATGGAAGAACCCCTGTAAGATAGTGTTCCCTTGAGTAGATCACGCACCTAACAAAAGACAAACGGGACAATTTCCGCAATTTAGACTGGCATCCGGTTCTCAAGGTGGATGGGGGCGAAAATAGTTATCCACTCTTCTGCTCTTTTCGTCCTCCAACTTTGAAAAGAACAAACCTGACTCACAGTCTACTCACGATTAATTACAATACATTAAATCTCTGCTATATACATGTAGCGGCACTTCACAAGGAGTTACTTATCGCGGCGATGTTTTACTCGTTTAAGTGACTAAACCCGTTAACAGAGTACCGTACGTTGACACAGTCATTCACGCACCGTAAATGAAGGTCTGCGTCTCGCTTAGGTGACTAAACCCCTTAACGGAGTACCGTACGTTGACACAGTCATTCACGCACCCTAAATGAAGGTCTGCGTCTCATTTAGGTGACTAAACCCCTTAACGGAGTACCGTACGTTGACACAGTCATTCACGCACCCTAAATGAAGGTCTGCGTCTCATTTAGGTGACTAAACCCCTTAACGGAGTACCGTACGTTGACACAGTCATTCACGCACCCTAAATGAAGGTCTGCGTCTCATTTAGGTGACTAAACCCCTTAACGGAGTACCGTACGTTGACACAGTCATTCACGCACCGTAAATGAAGGTCTACGTCTCGCTTAGGTGACTAAACCCCTTAACGGAGTACCGTACGTTGACACAGTCATTCACGCACCGTAAATGAAGGTCTGCGTCTCATTTAGGTGACTAAAAACCCCTTAACGGAGTACCGTACGTTGACACAGTCATTCACGCACCGTAAATGAAGGTCTGCGTCTCATTTAGGTGACTAAACCCCTTAACGGAGTACCGTACGTTGACACAGTCATTCACGCACCGTAAATGAAGGTCTGCGTCTCGCATTTAGGTGACTAAACCCCTTAACGGAGTACCGTACGTTGACACAGTCATTCACGCACCGTAAATGAAGGTCTCGTACGTCTCATTTAGGTGACTAAACCCTTAACGGAGTACGTACGTACGTTGACACAGTCATTCACGCAGTCATTCACCGTAAATGAAGGTCTGCGTCTCATTTAGGTGACTAAACCCCTTAACGGAGTACCGTACGTTGACACAGTCATTCACGCACACCGTAAATGAAGGTCTACGTCTCATTTAGGTGACTAAACCCCTTAACGGAGTACCGTACGTTGACACAGTCATTCACGCACCCTAAATGAAGGTCTACGTCTCATTTAGGTGACTAAACCCCTTAACGGAGTACCGTACGTTGACACAGTCATTCACGCACCGTAAATGAAGGTCTGCGTCTCATTTAGGTGACTAAACCCCTTAACGGAGTACCGTACGTTGACACAGTCATTCACGCACCGTAAATGAAGGTCTGCGTCTCATTTAGGTGACTAAACCCCTTAACGGAGTACCGTACCGTACGTTGACACAGTCATTCACGCACCGTAAATGAAGGTCTACGTCTCGCTTAGGTGACTAAACCCCTTAACGGAGTACCGTACGTTGACACAGTCATTCACGCACCGTAAATGAAGGTCTGCGTCTCATTTAGGTGACTAAACCCCTTAACGGAGTACCGTACGTTGACACAGTCATTCACGCACCGTAAATGAAGGTCTGCGTCTCATTTAGGTGACTAAACCCCTTAACGGAGTACCGTACGTTGACACAGTCATTCACGCACCGTAAATGAAGGTCTGCGTCTCATTTAGGTGACTAAACCCCTTAACGGAGTACCGTACGTTGACACAGTCATTCACGCACCGTAAATGAAGGTCTGCGTCTCATTTAGGTGACTAAACCCCTTAACGGAGTACCGTACGTTGACACAGTCATTCACGCACCCTAAATGAAGGTCTGCGTCTCATTTAGGTGACTAAACCCCTTAACGGAGTACCGTACGTTGACACAGTCATTCACGCACCGTAAATGAAGGTCTACGTCTCATTTAGGTGACTAAACCCCTTAACGGAGTACCGTACGTTTGACACAGTCATTACGTTTGACACGCACCGTAAATGAAGGTCTACGTCTCATTTAGGTGACTAAACCCCTTAACGGAGTACCGTACGTTGACACAGTCATTCACGCACCGTAAATGAAGGTCTACGTCTCACTTAGGTGACTAAACCCCTTAACGGAGTACCGTACGTTGACACAGTCATTCACGCACCGTAAATGAAGGTCTAAGTCTCCGCTTAAGTGTAGTAGTTTACGACTACACTATAGGACACATAGTCATCAGTTTACAGGAGAGTCACGAGTTAGCCAGGAGATAACTGACCTGCTTAACTCCTGCCAGGGACAGATACACTACGTCACGATCTGCCTCGGTGTCTTTCATGACTTCTTCCTGTAGTAGACCTACAATGAAGTGAGCCCTCATTCCGTTAGCATTACTCCTCCCATGCTCGCCCCATTCCCCTCGCGTCTTATTCCTTTTGTCCCAGTCTCCAGATACTTGAGCTCCTCTTGGCGGCGTTGCGTAAATACAGATTCCTGCCGACATTTGCGCGAGTCACTTTATATCCATGTTCCGCTTACCTATATACGAGTCTAACTTTCGTCCACAGTACAAGTATAAACCCTGCATTCTCTCTATTTCGGTATTCATATGGGAAACCTGAACCTGAAGCCTTTGATGGTCCTATATAACAATGCAACAATGAACAAGGGTTAGGGTATAGCACTCGTGTACAATGTAGGGTTAGGGTATAGTGTACAATGTAGGGTTAGGAATAGTGTACAATGTAGGGTTAGGGTATAGTACTAGTGTACAATGTAGGGTTAGGGTATAGTGTACAATGTAGGGTTAGGAATAGTGTACAATGTAGGGTTAGGATATAGTACTAGTGTACAATGTAGGGTTAGGGTATAGTACTAGTGTACAATGTAGGGTTAGGGTATAGTACTAGTGTACAATAGTAGGGTTAGGATATAGTGTACAATGTAGGGTTAGGAATAGTGTACAATGTAGGGTTAGGGTATAGTGTACAATGTAGGGTTAGGGTATAGTACTAGTGTACAATGTAGGGTTAGGGTATAGTGTACAATGTAGGGTTAGGGTATAGTACTAGTGTACAATGTAGGGTTAGGAATAGTGTACAATGTCATTCACTACCGAAAAAAGGGTTAGGGTATAGTACTAGTGTACAATGTAGGGTTAGGGTATAGTGTACAATGTAGGGTTAGGGTATAGTACTAGTGTACAATGTAGGGTTAGGGTATAGTGTACAATGTAGGGTTAGGGTATAGTACTACAATGTACAATGTAGGGTTAGGAATAGTGTACAATGTAGGGTTAGGGTATAGTACTAGTGTACAATGTAGGGTTAGGGTATAGTGTACAATGTAGGGTTAGGGTATAGTACTAGTGTACAATGTAGGGTTAGGGTATAGTGTACAATGTAGGGTTAGGGTATCCATGTTCTAGTGTACAATGTAGGGTTAGGGTATAGTACTAGTGTACAATGTAGGGTTAGGGTATAGTACTAGTGTACAATGTAGGGTTAGGATATAGTACTAGTGTACAATGTAGGGTTAGGGTATAGTACTAGTGTACAATGTAGGGTTAGGGTAATTTTTACAGTGTACAATGTAGGGTTAGGAATAGTGTACAATGTAGGGTCATAAGTCAGTGGCAATTTCACTTTATTGCGGTGCAATTGCTGGTCGGATAACGGCAATTCCACCAAAACAACGGCAATCCCACCACGCATAAATTATCTTTACCCTGGGTTGTGAAATTGCCGTTTTATGGTGCAATTGCCAATTTTCGGCTTGCAGACGATGCAATTGCCGTTTTCAAAAGACTTAGCTGGTTTTTTTCATTTTTTATTATTTTTTAATATCTTTCACCATTTGTTTTAGAGCAGGGTTTGGCTATATCAACGTTCTGTTAATGCTATTGGGTAGCACTTGGACCAATGTGTCCACTAATTTTGTGCATGACCCCTGTGACCTCACAGTCAGGGAGTTATCTTACGTCAAACATGGCAGAAGGTCGACTTTGGACGAAGTTTAAGTCGATTTTCTATTGGAAAATAGTCCGAATTTATTGAATATTATTCCATATTTGGATAGCCCTTCGACAGTAGCTGAACTTAGATGGAGTGATAGATGCAAATTATTCATGAGGATGACTTAGAAATCCTCGATTGATTTTGACTAAGTATATGTCTATTTTTAAGGCCCTTCTTGACCTTTAAATGAAATTCTGATGCAACAGTTGTGTAGCCCTTGGTCAGTAGTGCTTACCCTACTACTCAGTTTGTTCAGTTAGTAAGTTAGATTTCGAGATATTTCACTCTGAAAAAGGGTCAAAAGTGGTTTTATCCAAAGTTTGAGCTTTCGTAGCTCAATGGATATTGATTTAACTTCTTTGCTCTTCCAGCATTATGATCACTGGTCGATGGTGTTAATTGTCAGTAAGGTAGAATTATTCAAAATATTCAAAGAATCAGTGTGCAAATGACCAGAACTTCTTCAAATGTTCACATCGAAAAAAAGGTGAAAAGGCTAAGTGTAAGGGGTAATCTATGGGGATCAAATGTGTTGCATTTCAAACGTACTATGTAATGGTATATTCAATTACTTCAAAAACTGTTAAATTTGGTAGATATATATAATATCCACCTTACACTTGAATCAATCATTTTTTTGTCATCGTGAAAATGAAGGCCTGCCAATGGTCAGTACATACCATAAATATAGTCCACTTTCATTTAATACTGAATATCTTACAGAATATTCATTCTTTTTTTTTTCATTTTTTGGTCACCAGAAGTGATGGTGACCAAGTTTATCACCCTATAAGTCATAGAAGCTTATAAGCTACAAACTCTAAACTTCGGTTGTGTGATTCTGACATACTGCCCTACAATGGCTATTTATATCAGCTCCAGAAAGTATAAGGAAAGGACGCAGGATTAGCCCAAAATCGGTACTTCGATCGAAAAAAATTGGAAAAAAAGTTTCTAAGTGCCACTCCACAAAAGTCAAAGTTTGAGGTCGATTATATATAGGATAATCGATTACCCTGGAATGCGCACTATGGTGGTTGGATAGACCACCGTCCATAGTCTTCCTAGTCGGAGGTTCAAAAGCGGAAAAGGCTTGGTTACCCAGGTACAGTGGACCAAAGTAGGTAAAAATGGACTTTTGAACCTATCATAACTTTTTTTCTGGTAAGGTAATTTGAAATCTAATGGCATAGATGTATACCATGCATCGAGTAGAACAATTCTACCCGGATAGGTCATGAATCGGGGGGGGGTACCCTAGGGTCGAAAAAGTACCCTCCACTTGAAAAAATAGAAATCGTTCCAATTTGAAAAATATTGCCTCAATCCTGTGTGAGATCCATATACAATGTTGAGAGGGAGGGTCTACGTACCATGGCATCCACCGCTGACCCAAATCTGTAAATGCGAATATTTTATAGAGTTTACAAAATTGGCATATATATATAATTGGGGATTTAACTTTTTCGATGTTTTTTTTTTGGAAGGCGTAGCCCTAATTAACATAAGGCATGTGTAGGAATATGATTAGAATAAATTAAATTTCAATGGTCGAAAACATTCAAATACAAATACGCATTGAAATTTTAATGAAATCTCTTGTTGCTCCAAGCATTTTAGAGAACTCGTGGATGTACATTCATATGTGGAAGCACGACGTGATTGGTTGAAAATTGAAGGAGATACCGATTTTCAAAGTATGACTATTCGAACATCCATATTAAATTCAGGTTTTCGAAATATCCACTTCTAAGACCGTTAGCGTACTCTCAGGACTTCGTGCTTTACTGTAGTAGTAAAAGAATTGGGATTCAAGCAATATTTCGGGTAGAAAGTAATTTTTAAATTTATTATTTTTTTGGACTTTTGACCAATTTCTTTAAAAAAATCATATCTGCTCAGAGTTTGCAAGGTAGTAGATCCCACTTACAGGTTAAGTGTGCACCATTATGGTGCACCCACATGCCAAGTTTGGTTGGCATATATTGAAATATCGTGACGTCATTGGCGAAAAACCGTCGAATTTTGACTTTTTTTAGAAATCGCGCTTAAATCAGAGTTTTAACCAAGGAACTTCTAGATGATTGCAAGTAACGTAAGAATAACATGTCTACATCATATATTAAAGTCGCAAAGTTTCATTGAAATCCATAGCCGGAATAGTGAGTACAAGTTGACCTAAGTTCGAAAAGTCGAAATGGCAATTCCACCGCTACTTTTAACCTTTCATTTTTCTCCATGATGCATTTCGAATTGCCGAAAGAGATATATACACAAAATGATGCCTGACATAGTTACAACAATACTGCGTTAACAGATTTGACAAAAAAAATAATTGGAATTTATTTCAGATTTTTGAATTTTTTTTATTTTTTATTCAAACAAATCAATAAAAAAATTAATATTCATAATTCTTACAAATGATATCCATAAAAAAATGCTACGTTTCAAGACGCATATCATACTAGAAAAGCTAAGGTCTAGCTATTTTAAATCATGGAGAAAAACGCCTTAGAAAAAATCCATGGTGGAATTGCCGTTCCCAAAAATGGGATTTTTTCGATTTCTCCATGAAGGATTGCTCCGATCAGGTCATACTATACCTTGTTGGAAAGGCATTTTCTTACTGAACATCACAGTCCTTACCAGTTCGAAATTAGATGAATCCTTGATTTTATATTAAGGTTTTAATAAAATCGATAAAGTTGAGATTCCATCAAAAAATGAATGTCTATGAGGATATACACTAACCCCTAGTACCTTTCCACTGACCCTGGTTATAAATTTTCTATTGCAGGGGTTAAACTGAAACTCTACTATATGATAGAGGAAGGATAGATGTACACGCTCTGCCTACTAACTTTTCGATTGACCCAATAGGAGAGCCAGGGTAAAAGGTCAAAGTTGACCCCAAAAAAAGTCAAAATGACTTTTTCGAGAAGGGATAACTCCTTGGGGTTTTGACCGATTGACTTCATATTCTACCCTAGGATACTACATCTCAAAAGGAAGATTTTGATCAATAACAATTCCAAAAATTTTAGGAATTTCAGGTATTTTGCAAATCAAAGGTGGAGTTGCCGGTAAAACCGGCAATTCCACCGTAGTCTTATGATTAGGGGTATAGTACTAGTGTACAATGTAGGGTTAGGGTATAGTGTACAATGTAGGGTTAGGATATAGTGTACAATGTAGGGTTAGGGTATAGTACTAGTGTACAATGTAGGGTTAGGGTGTACAATGTACTAGGGTGTAGTACTAGTGTACAATGTAGGGTTAGGGTATAGTGTACAATGTAGGGTTAGGGTATAGTGTACAATGTAGGGTTAGGGTATAGTACTAGTGTACAATGTAGGGTTAGGGTATAGTGTACAATGTAGGGTTAGGATATAGTGTACAATGTAGGGTTAGGGTATAGTACTAGTGTACAATGTAGGGTTAGGGTATAGTACTAGTGTACAATGTAGGGTTAGGGTGTAGTACTAGTGTACAATGTAGGGTTAGGGTATAGTGTACAATGTAGGGTTAGGAATAGTGTACAATGTAGGGTTAGGGTATAGTGTACAATGTAGGGTTAGGGTATAGTGTACAATGTAGGGTTAGGGTATAGTGTACAATGTAGGGTTAGGGTATAGTGTACAATGTAGGGTTAGGGTATAGTACTAGTGTACAATGTAGGGTTAGGGTATAGTACTAGTGTACAATGTAGGGTTAGGGTATAGTACTAGTGTACAATGTAGGGTTAGGGTAATTTTTATAGTGTACAATGTAGGGTTAGGGTATAGTGTACAATGTAGGGTTAGGGTATAGTGTACAATGTAGGGTTAGGGTATAGTGTACAATGTAGGGTTAGGGTATAGTGTACAATGTGGGGTTAGGGTATAGTACTACTAACCTTCTCCAGTTCCTCGACCCTTTGGCGCGATCGAGACCTGGGACGAGTAAGCTTGGTCTTGATTTCATTGCTTAATGACTTCATTGTCCGCCCAGGATTTGATCCCGTTGAATCGGTGCGATCTCTCGCTAATGGAGGTGACGACAGAGGGTCCGGTCTTGTTGCTCTTTGCGGTTTATTAATCATTTCTGAACAAATGAAATACGTTACAAGGTACGTCGATACGTCGATGCATTATCTAAAGCATGGGTATGAAGGAGATCAAGTCTGTACTTTGGAAAGCGTTATCAAAAGTTTAGGTATTCGGTGAAAACGATATCGTCGCCGTGTGAATGCCCCATAAAACGCATAAATATGTTTGCGTGTTTAAAGACGAGTCCAGACGTATCCGGATATTTTTGAATCCTCCCTCTACTCTACTCTACTCTACTCTACTCTACTCTATACCTATCTACCTATCGACTCTACTCCCCCCTCTACTCTACTGTATTCCTATCTACCTATCGACTCTACTCTATACCTATCTACCTATCGACTCTACTCCCCCCTCTACTCTACTCTATACCTATCTACCTATCGACTCTACTCTATACTTATCTACCTATCGACTCTACTCTATACCTATCTACCTATCGACTCTACTCTATACCTATCTACCAATCGACTCTACTCCCCCCTCTACTCTACTCTATACCTATCTACCTATCGACTCTACTCTATACTTATCTACCTATCGACTCTACTCTATACCTATCTACCTATCGACTCTACTCTATACCTATCTACCAATCGACTCTACTCCCCCCTCTACTCTACTCTATACCTATCTACCTATCGACTCTACTCCCCCCTCTACTCTACTCTATACCTATCTACCTATCGACTCTACTCCCCCCTCTACTCTACTCTATACCTATCTACCTATCGACTCTACTCTATACCTATCTACCTATCGACTCTACTCCCCCCCTCTACTCTACACCTATCTACCTATCGACTCTACTCCCCCCTCTACTCTACTCTATACCTATCTACCTATCGACTCTACTCCCCCTTCTACTCTACTCTATACCTATCTACCTATCGACTCTACTCTATACCTATCTACCTATCGACTCTATACCTATCTACCTATCGACTCTACTCCCCCCTCTACTCTACTCTATACCTATCTATCTATCTATCGACTCTACTCCCCCCTCTACTCTACTCTATACCTATCTACCTACCGACTCTACTCCCCCCTCTACTCTACTCTATACCTATCTACCTATCGACTCTACTCCCCCATCTACTCTACTCTATACCTATCTACCTATCGACTCTACTCTATACCTATCTACCTATCGACTCTACTCTATACCTATCTACCTATCGACTCTACTCCCCCCTCTACTCTACTCTATACCTATCTACCTATCGACTCTACTCCCCCATCTACTCTACTCTATACCTATCTACCTATCGACTCTACTCTATACCTATCTACCTATCGACTCTACTCTATACCTATCTACCTATCGACTCTACTCCCCCCTCTACTCTACTCTATACCTATCTACCTATCGACTCTACTCCCCCCTCTACTCTACTCTATACGGCCACGCGCACGGTGTTGGTGACCATGTTTTCTAATTTTATGGTCTAACGCTATATCAAGCTCCACAATTTATTGAATATAAACGGGAATAAGCTTAATTCTTAACCATATGCACATAAGTTAATGTGCATTAAGGTTTACGACTTAAAATTACAAAAAGAGAACGATAAGATACTAATTATGACGAATTTCCAAAATCAATCTTTGTAATTTTGCTCATTTTTTAGCGTTTTTGGACACTGATCAAAATATCTAAATTGAGGTTTGTGAAAAATAAACGTCATGAAATTAGAAATACCTAAGTGAAGTATGGTGCACATTAATTGTAGTTTCTTTTCTCTCTGACAATTTTCGTTTTTGTTGCGACGATCTCAAACAAAACAATCATTTGTAGCGTTAGACTGTCAAAATATCGCCATTTTCACCCATCGTGCCCTCATGACCGCATCGAGCATCGAGCTCCGATGCACGAATATCGTGCCTTTCAAGATTTCCATCGAGCCGACATCGAGCCTTGATGTTTTGGCACGATGAAGGCTCGATGTAGGCTCGATGTAGGCTCGATGCTGGCTCGATGTAGGCTCGATGTAGGCTCGATGCGAGCACGATACGTAGGCTCGATGTAGGCTCGATGTCTAGGCTCGATGCGAACACGATACGTAGGCTCGATGTGGGCTCGATGTAGGCTCGATGCGAGCACGATACGTAGGCTCGATGTGGGCTCGATGTAGATGTAGGCTCGATGCGAGCACGATACGTAGGCTCGATGTAGGCTCGATGCGAGCACGATACGTAGGCTCGATGCGAGGAGAATGCGAGCATGATACATGTCTAGCGGTTGTTGACTCGATGCGAGCACGATACATGTCTAGCGGTTGTGATGATGATGGTAATCTTTATGTTAAATACGGTGTCTCTTCAAAATCCGTGCTCTTCCAGAGACCGTATATAATAATATTAAAGTTCTAAACTCGATGCGAGCACGATACACACTTAGCAGCGGCCATTTATGGCTTCCTGCACGCGTTGGGCTTCCTGTGACAAAAGTTTCAATTCCCTGGGCTTCCTGTGGTATAGTTATCAAGATGGCCACCGTGCCTGCGTACTCGACGGGAAATTGTTTTGGTCTTTGTTGTCTTTCATTTTTTTATAATCGTTCGTTCAGAAGGCAAGTTTGAAAACTACCTGTTTACTTTTGCATTGTTCTAATCTTTCCGATTCGCCGGTAAAATACCGTTCCAGATGAGGATTCGACTGCAAAACACATTTGTTTATTGAATAAACAACAGAAAGCTTTGATTTAATGGTTATGCTCGATATGAAGGCCCGATGCTCGGTCTGGCAGGCTCGATGCTCGGCACGGTTGGCTGGAATTAAAAAATGGCATGAACGAGGAACGATCAAGGCTCGATGAATGCTCGATCTGAAGGCTCGATGCAATGCTCGATGTAGGCGAAAAGTAGGCTCGATGTGAGCACGATCAAGGCTCGATGTAGGCTCGATCTGAAGGCTCGATCTGAAGGCTCGATGCAATGCTCGATGTAAGCACGATCTAGGCTCGATGTAGGCTCGATGTAGGCTCGATGTAGGCACGATCAAGGCTCGATCTAATTTGAAACATGCACGGTCTGTGCACGATGATCGGAGCGTGCCTCGATGCTCGATAATGGTGCACGTTTGATGCACGGTCTCGATGCTCGATGTAGTTGCAAATTTTATGCAAAGCTGGTGGTCACCAACACCGTGCGCGTAGCCATACCTATCTACCTATCGACTCTACTCCCCCCTCTACTCTACTCTATACCTATCTACCTATCGACTATACTCTATACCTATCTACCTATCGACTCTACTCCCCCCTCTACTCTACTCTATACCTATCTACCTATCGACTCTACTCCCCCCTCTACTCTACTCTATACCTATCTACCTATCGACTCTACTCCCCCTTCTACTCTACTCTATACCTATCTACCTATCGACTCTACTCTATACCTATCTACCTATCGACTCTACTTGATAATGATATCAGACCGGACATAGAAACGTCGCTTGCAAACATTATTTCAGTTCTAAACATATAGCTACAGCCAGGAGTTTGGTGAGGATAGTTTCTGAGAATAAACAAATCTGATAGTTTACCTTTTGTTTGTACACTGTCCGTTTGTTCTTGTTTGTTAGATGGAAGTCCCGCGAGTTTCGGCTCCACAAATGGCGTGTATCGCTTCGTGAAGTTGGTCAGTGCTGAGTGCGGACGACGCGGAGTTGCAGTTTTCTGTGAATTGGTAAACATATTGTCCAGTCTGTAAGCCTGCCTTTCGTCTTCCCCTTTCTTTTCTCCCTTGTCCTACCTTCCATCCGATAGCAATCCCTTGCCCTACCCCCCGTAACACTCCCTTGCACTACCCCCTTAACACTCCCTTGCACTACCCCCTTAACACCCTTGCACTACACCCTTAACACTCCCCTTGCCCTACCCCCTTAACACTCCCTTGCACTACACCCTTAACACCCTTCAACCTTGCACTACACCCTTAACACTCCCTTGCACTACCCCCGTAACACTCCCCTTGCCCTACCCCTTGTAACACTCCCCTTGCCCTACCCCTGTAACACTCCCCTTGCCCTACCCCTTGTAACACTCCCCTTGCCCTGCCCCTGTAACACTCCCCTTGCCCTACCCCCGTAACACTCCCCTTGCCCTACCCCCGTAACACTCCCCTTGCCCTACCCCCGTAACACTCCCCTTGCCCTACCCCCGTAACACTCTCCTTGCCCTACCCCCGTAACACTCTCCTTGCCCTACCCCCGTAACACTCCCCTTGCCCTACCCCCATAACACTCTCCTTGCCCTACCCCCGTAACACTCTCCTTGCCCTACCCCCGTAACACTCCCTTCTAGTCAATATTTTCTTGGCTTTTCACTTCAATTTAAAAGATAGCAGAAAGTGCAACAATGGACACAATGGCGATTGTGTGCAATGCTACTTTATGTATCAACTACAGCTCACCTTATGTTTTCCAGCTAACGAATCTAACCTGTCAGCGGTTTTCTTTTCAGGATGTTGGGAACCCTGTTTAGACGAAAATCCTTGAGTGCTGGGTTGCAATGTTCTTGAAGTCGGGCGCGATTTCTGTTAAAGAACCACAAAATATGTAGAAAACAACATTCTTATAAAGTAAGGATTGATCCTGCCTTTAGGTCGTAGAGAGAGATCAAGGGAATGAGAGCACATCCATAGACGGGCTATTTGCGACTAGTTACAATTGACTGACGATGAGTTATTTATTGATTGATATTTTTCATACTATTACCTTGATACCACGTAGATTGATTGCACGCTTGATGTAGACATGTACGTCATTATGTACACGAGGGAACTTCATAAGGTAGCTCAAGCATGTTGTATAGTTACCTGCCATTACTATGGAAACAAAGTAAAACACATTGACACTGATAAAATAGTACTGGTGGAAGTATTACTTGAGATAGGGAATCCTGCGGGTAGGCTGTGCAGTCCCGCCATGTACGTATGTATACCTCCCCTTCCCTCTTTAATAATAGACCTCTTTAGCCCATTTCAAACCATGTGATGTAAACATGGTGTTCTCTGGAGAATTAGTCCTTTCAATATGAACGAATAAATTTCAGAAATATAAAGGAACAATAATTCTCCAGAGAATATCATGTTTACATCACATGGTTTGAAATGGGCAATTTGCATACAAGCTAAAGAGGTCTATTGAACCCCCCTATTTGAAGAAATACATGTGTTTTATACATACATTTATTACGAATAGTCTGTAGCATGACGATATAGATATATTCAACCAGGTCAAGATGACTGCCCTCTGCAAACAAGGCATCCCAGATAACAAGAATATCTTGGAAAGGAAATTCACGACTAAACAGAAGACGGATCCATCGTCTGAAATAAACGACAACATTCAGTTAAACCTCTAGGAAATGTTGTTTATCTACTAGTTTATATGCACAGAGTACTTACAGACCATAGACCTGAGGTGTTATGTTCATGTTGTTTATCTACTAGTTTATATGCACAGAGTACTTACAGACCATAGACCTGAGGTGCTATGTTCATGTTGTTTATCTACTAGTTTATATGCACAGAGTACTTACAGACCATAGACCTGAGGTGCTATGTTCATGTTGTTTATCTACTAGTTTATATGCACAGAGTACTTACAGACCATAGACCTGAGGTGTTATGTTCATGTTGTTTATCTACTAGTTTATATGCACAGAGTACTTACAGACCATAGACCTGAGGTGCTATGTTCATGTTGTTTATCTACTAGTTTATATGCACAGAGTACATACAGACCATAGACCTGAGGTGCTATGTTCATGTTGTTTATCTACTAGTTTATATGCACAGAGTACTTACAGACCATAGACCTGAGGTGCTATGTTCATGTTGTTTATCTACTAGTTTATATGCACAGAGTACATACAGACCATAGACCTGAGGTGCTATGTTCATGTTGTTTATCTACTAGTTTATATGCACAGAGTACTTACAGACCATAGACCTGAGGTGCTATGTTCATGTTGTTTATCTACTAGTTTATATGCACAGAATACTTACAGACCATAGACCTGAGGTGCTATGTTCATGTTGTTTATCTACTAGTTTATATGCACAGAGTACTTACAGACCATAGACCTGAGGTGTTATGTTCATGTTGTTTATCTACTAGTTTATATGCACAGAGTACTTACAGACCATAGACCTGAGGTGCTATGTTCATGTTGTTTATCTACTAGTTTATATGCACAGAGTACATACAGACCATAGACCTGAGGTGCTATGTTCATGTTGTTTATCTACTAGTTTATATGCACAGAGTACACACAGACCATAGACCTGAGGTGCTATGTTCATGTTATTTATCTACTAGTTTATATGCACAGAGTACTTACAGACCATAGACCTGAGGTGCTATGTTCATGTTGTTTATCTACTAGTTTATATGCACAGAGTACTTACAGACCATAGACCTGAGGTGCTATGTTCATGTTGTTTATCTACTAGTTTATATGCA
Source organism: Actinostola sp. cb2023 (assembly GCA_033675265.1). Lineage (NCBI taxonomy): Eukaryota > Metazoa > Cnidaria > Anthozoa > Actiniaria > Actinostolidae > Actinostola > Actinostola sp. cb2023. The sequence continues at coordinate 453,657 of JAUJYZ010000132.1, forward strand.
CAGAGTACTTACAGACCATAGACCTGAGGTGCTATGTTCATGTTGTTTATCTACTAGTTTATATGCACAGAGTACTTACAGACCATAGACCTGAGGTGCTATGTTCATGTTGTTTATCTACTAGTTTATATGCACAGAGTACTTACAGACCATAGACCTGAGGTGCTATGTTCATGTTGTTTATCTACTAGTTTATATGCACAGAGTACTTACAGACCATAGACCTGAGGTGCTATGTTCATGTTGTTTATCTACTAGTTTATATGCACAGAGTACTTACAGACCATAGACCTGAGGTGCTATGTTCATGTTGTTTATCTACTAGTTTATATGCACAGAGTACTTACAGACCATAGACTTGAGGTGTTATGTTCATGTTTTTATCTACTAGTTTATATGCACAGAGTACTTACAGACCATAGACCTGAGGTGCTATGTTCATGTTGTTTATCTACTAGTTTATATGCACAGAGTACTTACAGACCATAGACCTGAGGTGCTATGTTCATGTTGTTTATCTACTAGTTTATATGCACAGAGTACTTACAGACCATAGACCTGAGGTGCTATGTTCATGTTGTTTATCTACTAGTTTATATGTACAGAGTACTTACAGACCATAGACCTGAGGTGCTATGTTCATGTTGTTTACCTACTAGTTTATATGCACAGAGTACTTACAGACCATAGACCTGAGGTGCTATGTTCATGTTGTTTATCTACTAGTTTATATGCACAGAGTACTTACAGACCATAGACCTGAGGTGCTATGTTCATGTTGTTTATCTACTAGTTTATATGTACAGAGTACTTACAGACCATAGACCTGAGGTGCTATGTTCATGTTGTTTATCTACTAGTTTATATGCACAGAGTACTTACAGACCATAGACCTGAGGTGCTATGTTCATTTCCTTCAAATGAAACCACAAATCGGTGTCGTGTTTTCTGAGCAAATGATCTTGGATTTTATTCAGCTTCTTTATGATTGCTGTCGGCTGAGAACACAAAAACACTTCATATTATTTTCTAGTTCTTACATTTATCCCATCAAATCCAACACTGATCCATGAGCGAAAGTGATATCTTGAAACGACTTCTGGATTCTTATGTAGAATACAGTATGCTTAGTTATAGTACAGCTATTTTACCAAGGCCTATGCAACAAGTCCAAAAGGAAGCATAGAAGACGAGTTGGTTTGATGTGTTTTAAAAGGTTTGATGTATTTTAATACTATTTGTACATATAGATTGTTTCATTTCTCATGTTTCCTTTCTGTTTTGTCAGATAGGCTGGAGTTCTTTTTACTACACACTAAGTTGTACGTACATGTACATGTTGTACAAGACTGTCACACAGTGTAAAGAAGGTAAAGCTGGTGCAGACTGATACTTACAGGTACAGTTATTGGCCCAGCAAATGGTTCCGATTTACTCAAAAACTGAAAAAAATGATGTCAACCAAAAATACGACTGTTGAGTTGTAAGTGTTAAAATGAAAGTGTTAAGTTTGATAGGTATAAATATATATAACACTAGCTATAGTCTTCCAATAAGAGTACATCACTCAACCCATGCATAGTCTCAGTACCTTGCTGGTTGTGTTTTGTCCTGATTGGTTGTGGTGTTGATACCATGTCTCTGTTACTTCCATAAGTTGGCAGAATATAGCACTTAAAATAATAATGATGTGCACAATTATTATATCAGTAGGGGTGGACAGACAGACAAGACATTCAGGTGGACATTCAGGTAGACAGTTAAAAACAGAGACAGGCAGGCAGTCATACAGACAGACAGACAGACAGACAGACAGACAGACAGACAGACAGACAGACAGACAGACAACAGCCATGCAAGTATAGACAGACAGGCTGGTATGCAGGCCAGACAGTCATATAATAGATAGATAGACAGGCAGGCAGGCCAGACAGTCATACTAGCATAGATAGACAGGCAGGCAGGCCAGACAGTCATAGCATAGATAGACAGGAAGGCAGACAGACAGTCACTGAGGCAGGCAGGCAAATAAATGAGTGTCAATATTCAAAAGTTCAAAACTTTACGCTACTTACAAAGCATCATGCTCAACATAAGCTGGATCGATTAAACATCTGACGACTTCTCTGCTTGACAACATAACACATTGTTAATGTACATGTATAAATGATATTGCAACTATACTAGACTACATGTAAGTGCTACAATATGTACAGTGTAGCTACTATTAATTATTCTTCATTTCCTGGTACTACATGTGCTGTAAATTGCAACTATATCCAGGGTGATGTTTCAATTTCGATGAAAGAGAACATGCAGACAGATATACAATATATACACTGCTCTATTGTCTGGTGTTCATCAATGTCTTTCCAGACATTCCCAGTGTATTCACTACCTTATCATATATACATATCTTTACTAAAGTGAAATATTAGGGGAACAAATCAATACAAAAATGTTTCTTTGCAAGTTACAAACAATGTTTCATGTATTACTCCCCTACACTTTTTTCAGAACAAATTTTTTGTTACAATTTGACTCTAAATGTTGCAAAAAAGAAGACATTCCTTTTACTTCCTTAACAAAATTTACAACATAAACCTTGTTGTGCAACAAATGGTGTCTGCAACTTGCACAGAAATATTGTTGTCCAACAAATTACAAGATTTTGATGCCACATCATTTCAACTTAAAACACTAAAATTAGCTCAACTCACAAGCCATCACCCTCCATGTATTTGTGAGTCTTGGAATCACAATCCAGCACATACACAATTGGTGCAAGAAGTTCATGCATTCCCTAAAAAAAACGTTATTACATCTTGGCATGTATGGGAAGTTTTATGGAATCTTTTTCTGACGTCAAAATCTGTCGCGAGTGGCCGTCAAACTGTCATTTTACTTGCTCAAAACTTCAATTTTAGATCGGTGAAGTCCAAATATCTGTCAAATATACCAAATATAAGTAACTTATAAACAAACAAACAAATGTCATCTAGTTGCTTGAAGAAAAACTAACAGACTTTGAAAGTTAGGCTCAAACATTTTGTAGATCTTGACGGCCACTATGTCACACGTAATACCTCCCATAGTTAAATAATATGGTTGCTCTACATATCATTATTTAACAATTATTCTCTGAAGGCGAAGCGATTATCGGTGAATACTCACTAAGACAAAGTCGAGGTGAATATTCACCATAATCAAGTGCTGTCACTGAGGTGAATAATAATAATTATTGTTTTAGTATATAATTTTAGATTTGAATATCAGAGAAAAAACGAAATTCAGGATTAAAAGAACCACTAATTTATTAGTACTTCAGCATTGGTGATAATCACTGGTCATTCGACCAATCACAACGCGCGAAACTCAATATATATTCAAGTCTAAAATTATACTATATAAAGCACAATCTGCATAACAACAAACACTGTGTTCTTCCAGAAAGAAGGGCATATAATGCTCACCATAGATACTGGTTTCGGAGCACCACAAGTACAATAAAGAATGCATGTACATTGTAATTGTGTTAGTGCAATATTATGATGTATGCAGTCCGATTGCAGCCATGTACACTTTTGCATGGCTGCATTGAGTTGCAGATCTTTCATGAGGTTACAGAGACAGCAGATGCAAAATGAAGTTATAATTTATTCTATGCTGCAAACTGTACTTGTTTGTATCCTAATGCTTTATTCTTCTTGACGTAACAAAACAGTAGACTCAGCATCATTTCTCTGAAAGAAGAGTGCAAGGTAATAAAATAATAATTAATAATAATAATTTTAATTGACAAAGAAGAAAAAGAAAAAGAAGAGAAGGAGGAGAAGGAGCTGGGTTCATTACAGTACATGTACATATAAACTGCATCAACCTTGAAGGACAAGACTTACTTGATTTTTGAAGAACTAAAGAATTCAATCTCAGGGTAACTGAAAAAATAAACACAACCATATCCATACATGTATGTACATATAAACAAATAAACACAATTAACCATATCCATACATGTACATGTACATATAAACAAATAAACACAACCATATCCATACATGTATGTACATATTATAAACAAATAAACACAACCATATACCCATACAGTCATGTACAAACCCAAAGGAGATTTTTTGTGTTACCACTGTTTTCATTTATAAATATTGTCAAAAGTGGTCTCGCAGCAATGAAAATAGTGGTAATTTTTTTTTAAATTAATTATAATCTATTATAATTAATTTAGGTAACAGTTTGTAATCCTCATTTTAAATAAAGTTGTTAAATATTATTAATTATTATCATTAATTATTATCATTATTTTTTATTTAATATTTCTTAATTTGTTGCTTAAATTGTATTTACTTACAGTCGATCTAAATCTTGCTTTATAACTGCCTTCAATTCATTATCCTTGAAATACTGCTTCCATGGGTTCTGCATGATGAGAATAAATGAAACAATAGTTAGAGTGAATGATTATCAATTGGTCAAAGAGCGTTCATGCACCCATTGCGCTATAGACGCACGAGAGAAAATATAGGCATAAGGCGTAGCCGATTGCGACTGTAGCTTGTTACGAGTTCTTTATATTTATCTTGAGTGCGTCTATAATGCAATGGGTGCATTGATACGAGTTGACTAATTGATTTATAATATGGCATCTCGAGAGCATGCAGCCCATGGGGAAATAGTTCATAGCGATTTTACCAATGAGCATGCGCATTATTTCAAACAGCACGTGCGCAATCAGACAAGGCCAGTGGGAAGTTGACAAGAGTGTGCAGCCCATGGGGAAATAGTTCATAGAAGTATAGCCAATCAGAGCGTGTGTTATATCATTGCTATATTATAATAACTAATAACCATAAAAATTATAAGATTCCCTAATAAACAGAGAAGAAAGCACAACAGTTTCACCACCTCATCATCATTACAGAAAGCAGCAGGACCAAACAATATAACATCAGTAAAATATTAAAAACCAGAATAAAACTTACATTCTCATCAAGAGACAATGGATTAAAAATATGTAAACTTTCATCATCTTCTTTGGAGTTGCTTGGATCTATTAAGCTCTGCATAAATAAGAGAATAGATTGTTATTACGAAGCAATTATACACAGAAAACAATATATTTGTCTGGAAAGTACCTTTTGTTTAAAAAGTTCATACTCATTTCGCAATTGTCTTGTTATTGAAGTCCACTCTTTTTGATCCTCTGGTAGGCAATCCAACAACACCTGAGATATGTAAATATTAAATCATGCACATATATACAACAAGAAACTAATAATGAAAGAAAGAGAGAGAAAAAGAAAGAGAGAGAGAGAGAAATAAAAGGAAGGGAGGAAAAAGAGAGAGCGAGAAAAAAAGAAAAAGATGGAAAGAAGCAGACAGATACATGTATTATCCAAATAGTCTGCTGAGATAAAAGAAATCTTATCTCAAAGTAGTAATGATATTAAAATTATAGTTTTATCTTGATTACATCTTGTTTAAATTGTACCAGAGAAGTGCCTGTGTTAATCACTGATACAAGCCACAATGTACTATTAAAACAGTATACAATAAACAGGCTAATTAATGTAATGTAGATGTGAAGCATACAGTGCAACATTGTGCATAATATTGCTGACATTGCTGCATGTGTGGGTGTGTCGATTCGATTCTTCATGACCTCACATCTGACATTGTTTCGACTTCCCTCTTAAATCCGTGTAGCTCAGTGCAGCTTTAAATACCCGTAGGACGGAGCACTGATGGAGGGAGGGGTTAAAACTGGGTACACCGTCTGTCCCCTGGAAGACCACTTTCTGGTGAAGGGGCACGGATCAGACATTGTACCTTTTTTTACCAATTATTGCAGAAATAGCACTACATAGTGCTTCAATAAGCTTGGCCACAACACTATTGTAGAGGTGGACACATGCTGCAATCATATTGACAGCAATATTGTGTGCAATGCTGCTGAGTACGTATTGTGTGTCTGCACCTAAAACCTACCTTCCATGCAATGCTCCTGAACTTAGAATGTTTTAATTTTCCTTCCAAGGCATGTTGTGACAACTACAAGAGTTTAATAAGCAAATAATAATGATATATAGAGTACCGAAGTGATGACGTCATTAAAATAAAATTTTCGCTTTATCAACTTTCGATTCAAGCTGAAATTACAGTGATTTGTGGGGGGAAATTATATATTCAACTGGTCAAATATCAGCCGCTATTTAACCGATTGCTCTCAAATTTGGCATGTAAGCTTCTTTATTGATGTTCTTTTGAAATTGGGGATCGAAAGTTGATAAAGCGAAAATTTTATTTTTATGACGTCACACTTCGGTACTCTATTGACATTGCTGATAACATAGACAATGTGGTACAAAATGAAATTATATAAGTTGGAAGAAAGATAGTCTCACCTCATAGAAATAGTTTTCAGATTTAAATAACAATTTCCATTCTTTTCTGAAAGAAATTAAAAAAGGAAAAAAATAAATACTGCAGTCATATACAATGAATCTGTCTAGTGAACAACAATATTGCAGCATAATCTACCATTACAAATTGATAGAGTAGATTTCATATGACTGTGAAAAACCATGGTACACAACACCCAGCACAGACGTTCAACAATAGAAAACATATCGTACATGTACATGACATATAAGTTTTCACGGTCATATGGAATGTGCTCTACTTTTGTTCATACAGTCGAACCTCTACTGCACAACGGCCACCTCGGGACAACATTTTGTGGCCGTTGTGTAGAGGTGGCCGTTGTGGGGAGGTGGCTGTTAGTAGAGGTGGCCATTGTGTAGAGGTGGCCATTGTGGGGAGGTTTCAAAAACGAATGAATAAATGTATGGACTGTGTGGTGGCCGGGACAAAAAACTCTGGCCTTTACAGAGAGGTGGCCATTGTGGGGAGGTGGCCATTAGTAGAGGTTCGACTGTAATTCTGATTACCTGGAAATTATGTACACATGTATTAAATCATACTGTATTTTCTCAATTAGACACCTAGTACCAAATGATTGCCTGAGTTTTCAACTAAATTCCAACTAGGGATGTCTATATACAGGATTTCATCATTTATTCAGGGCCTCATACTGTCAGTATACTGTATGATACAATGAAGATAATGTCAACAACATTCTACAGTTTTTTTTGGTTAAATCTTATCAATTGTGATTCATTTCCAGTACTGTTCTAAACAATGAGGCTTGAAAAAATTATGAAAATAATACCCCCACAAATAGATGTTGAACTACATGTACATGTACATACATGTACATATTGGTTTAAAATGCTGGGCTCGATTAAACACTGGAGCAACAGAGTTTTTGAATAAATGCATCTATTTGAGAAAATATGGTACAGTGATGTAATTTGTAATGAGTTGATACAGTGTACATGTACATGTAAGTTAATTACCATTTTTTGTTACTATAAGCCTTCTGGCAATCATGAACATCAAATACAACAAGTCACAACTTTCATCAGTGAAAATAGTGGTAATCTTACTCTAAGTTTTGCTTTTCATCCCAAGGTCTTGTTTCAAAGAAATGAATATTGTTGTCTCCTTCGCCATCACTTGTACTACAAGCACCGAGAGGATCACTTATCACAGAGAAAGTATCACTTGTAAAATCAGACAGATGTTCATTGTCACTAAGAATGGATTGTCTATCGCTATTTATTGATTGATGGTCAGAGATGAACGAGCAGCTTTCTGACAGACCACTGTCCCTGTTGATGGCTGAAATCAGCATAATTTATTCTGTTAGCATGGAGTTACTGGTAGTTGCAGTATATATGTAACTGAATGACCACTGCAAATTGTACATGTATGTACATTGTACCAGGTTATATTTTAACAAGACAGCTGACAAAATTACAGCAGTCATAATTGTTGCATTTAGGTTGAAGAGAAAATTTGTAACCACAAACTAAATTCTAATTATTCATCACTGTACTAATTTTTTTCCACACTTGCAAAGTGTCAATTTTTAAAACAGACTAAGAATCAATACAGTACATTTAGTTACATGTATGCAAATGTTTGGTAATTAATATTATTAGTAGTAGTATATACCATAAGTTTTCCTAAATCAATTTTTATGAATGCATGTCCATACACATGTATTTTTAAGTACTGTCATATAGAGTCATTTTCATATGAGTGGGAAATCTATGGTATCGTTTCTGAACCAATCATAAAGTGTTCAGATGCATCTCATCCAATCAAACTCTTTCAATACGGTAAGGCACAGTGTGGTTACACATACGTGTGGTAACTTTCCCACATACGAAAATGACTCTAATGGTTGTACTATACAGTATACATTTGTACATGTATGTAATGTACATTATATTGATGGTGATACATTGTATGTACAGCATGTGATCTGAAAAATATACTTTTAACACTTAAATTATGCCAGTAAATCATATGACCTCAAAAATTGTACACAGATCGATCTAGCAAATAGTAATTTATTTTCATGTCAAATACTTGTACAAATATTGAATGTTTGACAGGTAAATAAAGAATTGTAGATGTGTATACAATTTAAGACTAGTACAAACCCATTGAGATCATGTATTATACAATTAATAATTTAAAATGATTATGCTTGCTTCCCTTAGTAGGTATAAGTGTCACAAAAGACAAATTAAATCTCAACATTGCAGGCAAACTACATACAATAATATTTGAATGACAATCAGTCATTGGACAGTATTATCATCGAATACAATGTAGCATGATAAAAGTGCAAATAAATCAAATTTCCCTACACAAAAATCTCCTTGATTTATTTAGACGATCTGTCACCAATCTGCACTGATTGGTCAAAAATAAATATAAGCCAATTGAATGCGAGGCACTAGAATGAAGGTGCATCAAAGTTGGTAACACTGGGTGTGATAGTTTAAAAATTGAAGATTAAAGAGTATGACGAGGAATCGTAACATGCTGAGGTTGTGGATAATAATACTGTCGATGTCATGCTGCAGTTGTCATAAATATCTTACAAAGGGTTGATAGGTGATCAACCCAATCACGTTATCATTTTTATTAGCAACAAAAGCAACACAATTTAACAATATGCGATTGGCCAAACTGCATGTAATCTACCAATGATTTAATATTGATATCAAGTTTTAAGGAATTTCCAATAGGAATTGGTTAACCTTAGCTGTCAGTGTTGATATAATAATAATGTTGTTCACATTTGTCAAGGCACACATGCATTTTAATATAAAATTGACACTACAAATGGCTTTTTAGTGGAAATAAAACATTGGAGGCTTTATATAACGAAGCTATATCTCCATAAGACATCACACTATTTGTACAGTCTGTAGTTTTATGTCCACATTTTCACTTACAACACAATTAATACTTCAGTTAATATTTTCATTTCAATGGAAAAAATGAAAACAAAATACAAATATCCTTATTGAAATATTGGCAGCAGTCAAGATCTATTAAACTAAAGCCAATTATTTACAAAGAAATTCAAACAAATTTCCTGAATTGTTATTAACCTGTAATGCTATGCAGAAAAGGGTTTTTTTCTCTTCATCTTTCAGGTGTTTCAAGTCTGAACGCATAATGCTTGTTATACTTGCACATGTATTAAAGCTTAAATAAGCTTATATTTATAGCCAGGGGGCCGATGTTCGGAAATTCCCCACTAACAAATAAGCTTATATTAGTTCGATTCTTGCTTTTAAGTCAAATAGTTTTGTTATTTACGTTTGCTTCATTGAAAATAAATTAGAGTTTAGACTAGAGGCAAGCGAAATAACAATGAAAGCGAAAACTGTGGTAGTATGGTCTACTATGTCTATGGACGTACAGAATTATTTATATGATGGCGACATGAAACATTTCAATTGCAGAACGACCCTTCAAGACCTTCAACATAAATGAACCTAATTTAACTCTACATTCTAGTAGGCCCTCGATGTACATGTGGTACAATAAATAAAATCAATAAAGTATAAATAAAGCTGCCCCCATTCCTGTACCTTTGCCTTGATCTGTTGAGCCCGGTGACTTGGACCTTTCACCAAATGAATCTAAGGCTTTGAGTATATCTTCAGTTGATATGTTACTAGAGCTTCGCTGATTCTTCTCTTGGCTCTCCATTCATTAGATAACCGAGTAGAATTCAATCAAAAAGGTGATATTCTCTCCTCTGCCTTCCATCATCGGATTTGGATCTTGCAGTCACGAGATATGCATCGCGGGCTCACAAAGTCATTTTGACTCTCCCCTCCCGTGTTCAATATTCATCGTTTTTTTATTCTGCTTATTAAAATTTAAGGCCATCATTTCTTATTTAGTTTGTGGTGTCTAAAATATCATTCTAATTATATTTAATAAAAACAATTCATTTCTTAGATGCGGGAGAAAACAACATCCTGATTTTTTCATTGTGGAAGTGCAACGGAACTGCGTACCCCTCCCCTCGACGAATATGCAAATATTTGGTCACTGACTGAGAGCGCGACCAACTCGAGTTGAAGAGTTGAATGATAAATCAGTGTGTTATTGGTTTGTTTTAAAGGTTGTCAACTACTTGAGCTAAGACAACTGTACTCCTTGTTTTCATGAATTATTTCAGTGTCGAAAATACGAGTTACAACTGTAGTTTGCTGTGTTTTGTGTAGACTGGTCGCGTTCTTAGATCAACGTTGCATGGCGACACGGTTAACGGACCTTTTTAATAATACAGTACGTGACTTCAAGTGAGACCTGACCGATCGAGGCCCGTCGTAGCTGTAACGTACGTAGTGATGTACATGTAGGATGGGACATGGATCAAGCATTCAGAGTTCTCAAGGGCGAACTCTACAAACAACAATTAATGCTACCTTAAGATTCAAAAATGGTGCAAATCGGCGTCGTTCTTCTCAGCAAGAACAAGGCGAGACTTCTGGATTAGATCTCACAGTAACTGGATCATTATGTGAGAAGAAGAATGACATAGACCATGACTCAAAAAGGTGAAACTACATTTTCTCAAATCAGATTTATATCACGTCTAAAATATATCTACAAATCAGTGACAACTCCTTTCGTCTCAACTATTCAAGCCTTCCTAGAGGGGAAGAGGTGGGGAGGGGCGGTGGGAGGGGGAGTAATTTGATTACATACATTATATTATTACAAATCAGTGACAACTCCTTTCGTCTCAACTATTCAAGCCTTCCTAGAGGGGAAGAGGTGGGGAGGGGCGGTGGGAGGGGGAGTAATTTGATTACATACATTATATTATTACAAATCAGTGACAACTCCTTTCGTCTCAACTATTCAAGCCTTCCTACATGTAGATGGGAAGAGGGAGGGGCAATGGGAGAGGAGAGGATGAAGGGCCAGGAGGATTTGGGGTGGTGGGAGGTGCAGGGGGAGGGGAGATGGAGGAGGGGCGGGGGAGGGGGGTAGCGAACCAACAAAGTTTGATTTGGGGAGACTTTGCCCAAAAGTCCAAAACCTTACCCTGTTTATAAATTAATGTACGTATACCATCCTTGCAAATGCCTAAAGTACTTCATCTCGTGAAATCCCTACCCTTTTATAAATACCTCCTACCCCCCCCTCCCCTCTGCCTAAATTTTCCACTTACCTTGGATACATACATGTATGGTCAAGTTTTGATGAATGAGGCTCAATCTTCTAGCCCATTTGTAAATTAAACAGGGTCATGCATGATCAGTATACATTGTGTAGTTAATTGTTGAACCTCAATCTCACACAAACCTATTCCGATTTCTCTTTTAGAATCTTCTCCAGTATAGAACTCCAAACTTATTATTATTTATAACATTTAGTATTTATTTTTAACTTTGTAGTGGCAAAGAATTAAGTATCCAGGAAGTAGAGGAAAAACCAGGTCTTCAAAAGAAGGCAAAGAAGAAGTCCAATACCAACAATGTCCCTAAAAAATGTATAGCAGCTAGTGGAAGCAAAACTAGAAAAATTAGTGGTGCTGGAAAGAAAGGAAAACAAGTAAATGCAGTTGGAACATCTCCTGGTTTGCCAGATAAGAATACCACTGGCAAAAAGTCTACACACAAACAGTCAAATGTACTCAGGTAAGGTTACATGTAGATGCTCTGGTTCAATTCCCATCTGGGACTCTTTATTTACACTTGAAGAAACACAAGTTAGAACAAAAGTTTACATTGGACTTTACTAAATATTACAATACTATTAAATGATATATGTAATAAATATTCCATCTCAATTACATTTGTTACAGTATATAAAATTGTTTACTGTTCATTGTTCATGATCAATGTTTTAGATTACAGTAAACTCTCCACTAACGGACACTCTCGTAAGCAGACAGCTATACTTACAGACACCTTTTCAAATCCCCATTTTACCTCCCAGTCAAACTCTGTATTTACACATCCCATAAGCAGACACTCTCTCGTAAACGGACGCAGACACTTTTGAAAATGAAAATTGGATTTTTCTTTTGTTTTATGTTCTCTCGTAAGTGGACACCCCATATATTATAATAATTGACTCTCGGCAATGAAATGTTTTTAAGAAGCACCATTGTACATGATTGTATGGATGGCAACAATAAGTCCTAGCTGTTTAACTTTTTGTTACATAATTATAGTATACGTATACTATACAGTATTTCTTTTTTTTTTAGTTTTAGCATTTGACATCAATAAAGAGTTTCACTTTACATGTGTACATGTATATCTTGAGTTGCTATTTTTGTCTACCCAATAAAACATAATTAACACCCGCTAATTAACTCTCCCGTAAGCGGACATCCACCCTATTTTTCTTTGGTGTCCGCTTACAGGAATAATTCTCGTAAGCGGACAGCTCTACTAACGGGCACTTTTTTAAACTCCCGAGGGTGTCCGCTTACAAGAGAGTTGACTGTATTGCTAGTAATCATGCAATATTTGTTTTCACAGCATGCATGCACAGACCAAAGCTTTTAAAATTATTTGATTAACCCATTGACTCCTACACCAGCCAAAACCAGCCACAAACATTGATACTGCTTTGAAAAATTCTAACTAAAATCCCTAAAAAAATCAAAATAGCTCAGGAGCGAATGAGTTAAATCAATATATTGCCATCCTATAACTAATAACTGATGCCATGAAAAATCTAACTTGAGAGTTCCTTTTTATTCAGATCTGAGCTTTCTGGACAAATAGAAAGCATTCTTCATGGTGCAGTTGATCAAAAGTGCCCTTTAAATACCAAACTAATAAGAATATTTATCAGCTCCACATTTACAGGTACAGGTACATCATGTACATCATGTAATAATAATAATAATAAATTTAGTAATGTTAGTTTGTAAGGTTTCGTCAAGCGTAAAAAGACTCGGAAAAAATACTGAGCCCAGACGGGAATTGAACCTGTGATACTAGTCAGGTTCTCTAACCACTGAGCCACTGGGAACTCATGTGATTAGGCAGGTCTTGGTTCGTATTTAATACCCAGGTCCCAGGTCACTTTACTTAGGACGTACACTGTACGATCGGGTGTACGATCAGCTAAGCGGAAGAAATCTTGTGTCAGATCTAAGTTGTTTGTAAGTTATAAAGTTATAAGTAATTACTTTATAACTTACAAATTATAATAAATTTATATATATAGCGAACATGTCATTCCCTTGAAATAGAACATTTATAGGTACAGTACATACATGTATCATGTACATCATAATGCAGTATGATAGAGTTGTTTTTGTACGAGTGGGAAACCTACATGTATGGTACCGTGACACTCAGATGGCTTCCTTTCTGAACCAATCAAAAAGTGCACAGTTGCATCTCAATCAAACTCTTTCAATACGGCACAGCACGGCACCGTAATTTTCCCACTCATGTGAAAACAACTCTCACCGATAGATGAGCTTGGGATTGGGTGCCACCGAGTGGGACTGACCTCGCTAGTCTGAGCCCCTCATGGAGGTCACCATGGCAACCATGCCACAGTCCACCCCCTTGCACCCGTCACAATGACTTATTTGTTAGTCAGTGGAGTAAAACAAATATATGACTTACCTGTTTAAGTTTACCTTGAAATGGGAGGGTAGGGTGGGATAAATTGATCCGCAATGATCAGCTTAGCAATGAGATTCTCTATTTGCTCAAGCGCCTGTTGACTCCATGACGGACAGCAAAAGGGCCGAACAGCGGAGGGGTCCCCCCACGCTTTGGGTACCCAAGCGAGACTGCTGGCCAGCATTGTCTCGATTTTAACCTTGCCTAAATTACATTTAGCCTCAGTCATATAAAATATGGCAAGGACATTCTAGAGGGGGTCACCATCCTCTTGTGCTCCATGCTCCAAATTATGGTATACCGTATTTCCTTGATTAAGCGCCCACCCTTGATTAAGTGCCCCCCCTCGATTAAGCACCCCCCTTGCCCACAAAATTTGAAATAATAAAACTCCCCTCTTCGATTAAGCTCCCCCTCCCCTCCTCCAAGAAATATGAATGCCCTTACAGTAAGAGATTACAGAATATGGCATACAACTTGTGTTTTATTACAAAGTTAATTAAAGTTATCTTTCCGAGTTCAAATCACATTTTTGCCCCCCCCCCCCCCCCCCCCCCCCCCCCCCCCCCCCCCCACCCCCCTCGGCACCCCACTTGGCCACAAAATTTGAAATGTTTCAGGTTTTACACATGTACAATAATATTGTACCAAATAAAGTGCTCTGTTCCTTCTCTCTCCTCCAAGAAGGATGGGACAACATGCACAGAGCTACAATAAATAATGTATATAATATAATATGCTTCATTCCAACATTGTAAAAATCGATTCCCACTTCTACATGTAGATACTCAACATGAACGAAATGAATTGATGGCCAAAGTGTATCCTAAATTGAAGACTCATTGCAAACAATATGGATATGAATTCCAGGTACAAAAAGTCTACATTATACTTGGCCATGGCATTGGTATTGATGATTGCACAGTAACTGCAGATTATCAATAAAATTGTACAATGTACTTGGTGCAGGCAGTATACATACAGTACAGCACAGTAGTCTGATCTTACAGTTGTGTCCATATGAATGAGAAGTATAGCTACGATACAGTTTATGCCATGTGGTGACTGTGCCATGTGGTGACCATGCTATGTCCAAGCATTTTGATTGGTTGATCAATGATTTTGCACACTGTGATTGGTTGAATAGATGTCTTCAATTATGTACCATAACTGTAACTCTGTGCCATAGGTTCCCCACTCATACAAAAATGCCTCTATTGCACCACTATATACACTTGTACTGTTGTGATATTGCTGCAGCACAGTCTGTAAATAATGCATAATAATAATATACAATGTTTTTTGCTTCTATTTATCATAATTATTATTATCATGATGATATTGTATCTGAATAACTTTTAGATTGTTGATATGCGTTGGGGAGTGAGAGATGAAGTCACAGACATGCATGAAACAACAGAGTTATGCACTCGTGAAATTAGAGCTTGTCAACAACTGTCATCCGGACCCAACTTTATAGTAAGGCAGAATATATATGTTTACTTTTATTTATTTATTTATTTATTTATTTATTTATTTATTTATTTATTTATTTATTTATTTATTTATTTATTTATTTATTTATTTATTTATTTATTTATTTATTTATTTATTTATTTATTTATTTATTTATTTATTTATTTATTTATTTATTTATTTATTTATTTATTTATTTATTTATTTATTTATTTATTTATTTATTTATTTTTATTTATTTATTTATTTATTTATTTATTTATTATTTATAACAACTTTTAATACTTGCAAAATAAAGGGTAAAGAGGGTGTCAACAGGGGGAAACTAAATCCCTATATTAAGTCGACCCCCTCAAATTATAAAATCTATATATACTATATAACATACAATAATACTACTATATATATGATTATGATTGTTTAGACTCTTCTGGCTGACAAGTATGGATACTGCCCTATTCCTCCCATCATTGAAACTCAAGAGTTTCAACAAATCATGACAGCTGTTGACAATCAGGACACCAAAGAGCTTTTTCATAAGTATATATATCATTCACTAAAAACGTTGTACTTTCAATTCAAATTGACATGATTTTTCTCTTTTAATGGTTTTAAAAGGTTTAAGGTTTTTTTTATTTCCTCTTTTCTTGTAGGTTTTCTTCTCTCCTTTTTCTCTCTTTTCCTTTACTTCCATTTCTCATCCTTTTCATCCTTCCTATGTTTATTCTCGACTCATGTAACTGTATACAGTGAACACTGAAGAGAAATTATAACCATTGTTTCTTTGTTTGAACGTTTGTTTCAAAAGATGGTATAGAGAGGATCTGAATGCCATTCCTGCTTCATACGTCCTACAACCTGTTACTACTTGGTATCCTGATTACTTCTCAAAAACCGAAAATGCCTTCTTAAGAGACAAGTCACATCAGGAATGGAAAATTGTATATGAAGAACTTAAGCAATCTCTTTTGACTGCTGTTCGCAAAGTTTTTAGTGATGAAGAAAAGATTCATCAGTATGCACGCTCAGGTATCTATTTTTGAGGCTATTAATAATAATAATAATTTAATATTTATATTGCGCGTGTTACATAGGAAGATGCTCACATGCGCATTGTATGTAAGTTGTTGATACAAAAATGAGTCGATATTTTGCAATGACTCATGCGCTGACACTGCATGTTCACTGTTGCATTGCCCAGGTTGAAGATAAGCTTACATATAAATTTAAACAATGAAGAATCCAACTTACAAAGATACACTAGAATAATAATGTTTATTCCCTATACCATTATACTGATACATTGCCGGGATTTTCACATCAAATCTATTTGTTTTCTCAGTTTCTGAGGCAGAAATTGAGGAAGGAATTCTAAAGTCTTCTGTCGACACCAGCAAGTGTGGATGGCTTCACAGACAATTCACAGAACTAGATCTTTCATCACAGCCCGAAAATACTGAAATTATGAACTATGTTGATAGAACAGAGAATGATGAGAATGGAGTTAATATAAGACAACTTCAAGACAACCTTAAAAGCGGGATAACTAAAGCCTTAGAGGGATGTAATGTTGTCACATATAAAGTCAAATGGAGCGATAAAGGTAAACTCAGTGAACAATAATTAACTTTAAATCCTGAGTTTATAGCGCTATTAATTAACTTTAAATCCTGAGTTTATAGCGCTATCCCACCCAATTTCCCGCCTTTTTCGGTCTTTCCATTCGACGCACGCGCGCCTACGTTGAAAAGCGCGCGAAAACATATCGAGTGTAAACAGTTGTTTTTATTTTTTGTTTGTATGTTTGTTTGATTGATTTTTTTCGCATTTGACGAATTCCACGTGATGCTCTTTTACAATATAAATTCATTTACAACACTTTGTACTTTCAGGGATCGATCCAAACACAGAAGAACACAAAACCTACTTGGAAACATTCTGTTCTGATTTTGAAAACATGTTGAAGACAATGATTACCAAAAACATCGACGAAAATAAGAACTCAGCGATCGAAAGTCCCTTGTATGACGAGGTTTGCCAACATACACTGTTCTGCCAAGCGAAAATAGTCATGTTTCACGGCAGAAAGAAGACTTTACAAAGTGTATGTGAATACACCAAAGGTTCTGCTCAATCACCGTTAGTATTGTACGGTAGATCTGGTTGTGGAAAGACTTCAATCATTGCCAAATCAGCTCAGTTAGTTCAAGAATGGACGAAAGAAAAAGCGTGTATCGTGTTGAGGTATGTCCTACAAGCACTAACAGTAGAAATCTCGCGTGTACTTATTTAAACGAAATCCCATGGATTTTTCGGTCTTATAGGTTTCTTGGTACAACGGCAAGAAGTTCATCCATTCGTCGAATTTTGAGCACCGTGCTGCAGCAGATTAAGAGTGTCTATCATCTGGACACCAAAGTACCTAAAGTAATAATAATAATAATAAATCATAATTTATTAATTTCTGTTGCGCACTTTTCATAAAATGATCAAGTTCGCATTACAATAAGTATGTAATACCGTGTACCTTCCATGCTTCTTAGTTCCTCCCTTCGCGCCTATCATTTGTCTTTCTTTGGTTTCTTACAAGTTCAGGATTCGTACCATTTATGAATGGCTTTGTTTTGTTTTTACAAAGGGAACCAAGAGCCTAATAGAAGCTTTTCCCTTATTCTTGACGTCGGCCACAGAACACAAGCCTCTTATTGTCCTGTTTGATTCCTTGGATCAACTTTCACCAAATGGAGGTGCTCGACAGCTTTCATGGCTCCCTAAAACTCTTCCTAAACACGTGAAGTTTATTGTGTCAACTCTTCCTGATGCAGAATTCCGCTGCTATCCCAAGCTCAGGGTATTGTATTTCATTTCATTAAAGTTTTACCAAGTATACAGACTACTTTAATGGGTTTTAGTGGTTGTTTGTGTAGCTGATGCCGCTAGTGCTAATGATACTGGCGCTGTTGTTGCCGTCTTTGCTGATGCTGATACTCACCGATGCCGCCGATGTTGTTACCATTTCTGTTGTTGCTACTGGTCAGGTGGTAGTGGGTTCTGCTAGTGCTAATGATACTGGCGCTGTTGTTGCCGTCTTTGCTGCTGCTGCTGCTCACCGATGCCGCCGATGTTGTTGCCATTTCTGTTGTTGCTACTGGTCTGGTGGTGGTTGGTTCTGCTAGTGTTTGCCTAGTGATACTGCCGATGTTGTTGCCATTTCTGTTGTTGCTACTGATCAGGTGGTGGTGGGTTCTGCTAGTGCTAGTGATACTGGCGATGTTGTTGCCATTTCTGTTGTTGCTACTGGTCAGGTGGTGGTTGGTTCTGCTAGTGCTAGTGATACTGCCGATATTGTTGCCATTTCTGTTGTTGCTACTGATCAGGTGGTGGTTGGTTCTGCTAGTGCTAGTGATACTGCCGATGTTGTTGCCATTTCTGTTGTTGCTACTGGTCAGGTGGTGGTTGGTTCTGCTAGTGCTAGTGATACTGCCGATGTTGTTGCCATTTCTGTTGTTGCTACTGATCAGGTGGTGGTTGGTTCTGCTAGTGCTAGTGATACTGCCGATGTTGTTGCCATTTCTGTTGTTGCTACTGGTCAGATGGTGGTGGGTTCTGCTAGTGCTAGTGATACTGCCGATGTTGTTGCCATTTCTGTTGTTGCTACTGGTCAGGTGGTGGTTGGTTCTGCTAGTGCTAGTGATACTGCCGATGTTGTTGCCATTTCTGTTGTTGCTACTGATCAGGTGGTGGTGGGTTCTGCTAGTGCTAGTGATACTGCCGATGTTGTTGCCATTTCTGTTGTTGCTACTGGTCAGGTGGTGGTGGGTTCTGCTAGTGCTAGTGATACTGCCGATGTTGTTGCCATTTCTGTTGTTGCTACTGGATCAGGTGGTGGTTGGTTCTGCTAGTGCTGATGATACTGCCGATGTTGTTGCCATTTCTGTTGTTGCTACTGGTCAGGTGGTGGTTGGTTCTGCTAGTGCTAGTGATACTGCCGATGTTGTTGCCATTTCTGTTGTTGCTACTGGTCAGGTGGTGGTTGGTTCTGCTAGTGCTAGTGATACTGCCGATGTTGTTGCCATTTCTGTTGTTGCTACTGATCAGGTGGTGGTGGGTTCTGCTAGTGTAGTGATACTGCCGATGTTGTTGCCATTTCTGTTGTTGCTACTGGTCAGGTGGTGGTGGGTTCTGCTAGTGCTAGTGATACTGCCGATGTTGTTGCCATTTCTGTTGTTGCTACTGGTCAGGTGGTGGTTGGTTCTGCTAGTGCTAGTGATACTGCCGATGTTGTTGCCATTTCTGTTGTTGCTACTGGTCAGGTGGTGGTTGGTTCTGCTAGTGCTAGTGATACTGGCGCTGTTGTTGCCATTTCTGTTGTTGCTACTGATCAGGTGGTGGTTGGTTCTGCTAGTGCTAATGATACTGGCGCTGTTGTTGCCATTTCTGTTGTTGCTACTGGTCAGGTGGTGGTGGTTCTGCTAGTGCTAGTGATACTGGCGATGTTGTTGCCATTTCTGTTGTTGCTACTGGTCAGGTGGTGGTGGGTTCTGCTAGTGCTAGTGATACTGCCGATGTTGTTGCCATTTCTGTTGTTGCTACTGATCAGGTGGTGGTGGGTTCTGCTAGTGCTGATGATACTGCCGATGTAGTTGCCATCTCTGCTTTTGCTGACCGAAACTTGCGCTGTTGTAGTCATCTTCGTTGCTGATTTTGTTTTATGTTGCCGCTTCGCAATGCTGGCTGTTGTTGCTATTGCTGTTGCTCTTTCTTTTTTGTTGTTGTTTGTTGTTGTTTTGGGTCAAATATGTCGTTACTTACTAATGATTACAAATGCTATCATTTTCTTCAGGCAATTCTCAAAGATCCCAAGTTATTTATAGAAGTACCCAAACTTCCCGAAAACGACG
This sequence comes from Actinostola sp. cb2023, assembly GCA_033675265.1. NCBI lineage: Eukaryota > Metazoa > Cnidaria > Anthozoa > Actiniaria > Actinostolidae > Actinostola > Actinostola sp. cb2023. The sequence continues at coordinate 474,100 of JAUJYZ010000132.1, forward strand.
TACGAGATATCCTAACAAAGTGGCTCAAGTCAAACAACAGATGTCTTCAACCAGACCAGCTCAAGTCTATAGAAACAGCCTTCGCACAATGTCCTTTGCCATTGTTTCTCAGGATATCTTTTGATGAAGCATGTCACTGGCGATCGTACATGCCTTCTGACCAAACACGTTTACAAATCACCATACGAGATGCTATTAACAGCTTGTTTGAACGGATAGAACGTCAGCATGGCAAGCTATTAGTCCAGCACGCTCTTGGCTACTTAACAGCCGGTAATGTTTCAACAGCAGTCGGCTGCCATGTTGGAAGATAAGCATGACACTGTGATCCTCTAGCATGGTATCGGCAACATTTTGTTGTCATTTAAAATTGCGAACCAAGAATTGCATATGTTTTTGGCAAGATGCACGCAGTATAACACGGTAGAATCGTGTTGTACAGCTTGGTTCTTTGGTTGCTTCTGTTTTTATTTGTTGGTAAATTTGTTTTCATTCTCGTTTGAATTTTGTTTATTCGTTTGTTCACTTGTTCATTGTGTATTTCTGTTATCTGCTTTTTGCTTGTTCGCTCATTTATTGTTCCCACTGCAGTACTTAGCTAAAATTGCCGTTCATCTTAACTTCTCAGCTCGTAGTGGTCTCACAGCAAATGAATTAGAAGATATCTTGTCTTCCAACGATGAAGTACTGGACGATATTTTTCAGTACTGGACGCCACCGATACGTCGTCTTCCTCCCTTGATATGGGTACGGATCCGTGCAGACCTTGATTCATACCTTGTATACAGGGGTGCAGAGGGTGCACGCGTAACTAACTGGTATCATCGTCAATTCATGGAGGCTGCCAAAGCTCGTTATCTTTCAGATGATCTTCAGAGAATCAAACTGCACTCGCACATTGCTGATTACTTTACAGGCCAGGCTTATGATGGTAAGTTAGTGTGTGTGTACATACTCGCAGTAGATGTCATTGTATGTCAAGAGAAACACACCAGGATGAAGATGGAAACGTCTTTATTGATTCATCTTCTGTAGCATCAATAATTCTATGCCACTACGCTAATTGGCGACTTGTTTCAGTTCTTTCTGACGGTGCATACCATCTTGTTTACTACAGCTTCTCCGTTCTCTTTCTTTTTTCCTTCCGCTTCTTTTCATTCCATCTGAAATGTTCTCCACTCAACGTTTAATTTACGCGCCTTTTTATCTGCGAACTCACCTTCAAGCTCTATTTACTCTTTATCTTTTTCTTTATTTCATTCCTCTTTATCCATCCTTATCCATCCTCTTTCTTCCCATAGCAGCTTCTCCATTATATTCCTCTCTCACCTCTTCTGTCTACTACAACCTCGCCGATGTTTGGACATATACAAATTATGTCAACGATGGTGTTATTTCTTTAGAATCCACTGCTGATACTCAAAAGGACGAGAAGGATATGCACGATTATCCAGTGTAGCTTCTCAACCACTCAAGATATCCCGCAATCAGTATAACTTAAGAAAGCTACATGAGCTCCCATATCATCTCATTATTAGTGAACAATGGCAACTACTGAAGGATACTGTGTTGTGTAACTATGAATGGCTTGAAGCAAAGATTAGAGCCAGATCACTCAGGTACTTACTGAACCATTTAACATTATGTGACGTTGTTGCACTTCTCACCTGGACAATCAGGAATCACGAGACTTCTTTGGATGAACCACTCGTTATTTAACTGGAACAGGGCCGTACATATCTGCCCCCCCCCCCCCCCCCCCCTAGCAAGACGAAAAAGATACCAAAAAGTACTGAGAATTGTACTATTTTTATTTATTTCTCGGCTGTAAATACGTACTGTCCCCCTTGAATTTTGGGTTAGGTACGGCCCTGTGGAATCAGTACTTCACACGGCCTTCTGAAGAACTCTTCTGTAATGTTAGCAAATGAAGAAATTCAGTAGAGAATACAGTACTCGTTAGAAAAATCAGACTGATTTTAAGATTTTAATCAGGATAGATCCGCACATAAAACATAATTTCCAGGAAAATACCATCCAATCCAAATGTAGATTCTTATGTCGATCGAAGGAACAGACTTCATTATTCAAAAGTTGGAATTTAATACACTATTTGGTTCTCCCGCCGCAGAGACGTGTTGGATGATTTTCACCATGCCATGGAATCGTACATCGACCCAGACATCGCAGATGTAAACGAGATCTTGGAACTGGGAAAAAACGCCATTTTGTCTGACCCATGTCAGTTGGCTTCACAGCTTGTTAGCCGTTTATATAACGTAAGACATATGTTTCTCAGACTTCTATTTGGACATCTTTATGCAACTGTTTCGTTGGTCTTACAGACACAAGTCCAGGATTCGTCGTCATTGGTTGTTTCCCCGTTGAGTGACGTAAGTAGTAAGCCATTTCGCTCTCTGTACTTTCACGCACTCCTAAAATGTTGAAAACAAAGCGCTTGTAACATTAAGTTGTTTGCAGTGTTTTATCCAAGTTCTCAGGGTATATTTTCGATCTAGACTCTTAAAACGTTGTTACAAGATTCCTATAATCCGGACGAACCCAGTCTTCTCCCAAGTCGTGCTTTTCTCACTCCCCCTGGGGGGCAATTAGTAAGAACTCTGGTGGGGCACAAAACAGGAGTTTATGGACTGACTGTATCACGTGATGGCAAATATCTTGTTACAGGTATATTATTGCTCTTGCCTTGAAGTACAATCTACATATGAAGCACTATTTCTGAAAGGATTGGTTGACTTTCAAGATGGCGGGCTATTTTACTTTTATTGTTGTTCATTCTAGGTTCTCAAGATGGTTCAGTTAAAGTTTGGTCCATGAAGGAAGGAGCTCTATTAGTAACTGTGGAGGACCTAGGTGAGGATGTCGGCACTGTTCAATGTTGTTATGGTGATAAACGTATTGTTGCATCATCTAAACGTGGTTTGACGGTACTGGACTTCGACACTGGAGAAATACTTAAAAGGTATGTGTAACTTACGGTAGTCGTCTTCTCCCCCTTACCCTTCCTCTTCCCCTTCCCCCTCCCCTTCCCCCTCCCCTTCCCCTTCTTCCCCCTCCTTCCCCTCCGACTCCTTCTTCCTCCTTCCCCTCAAACTCCTTCCTCCTCCAACTCGTTCCTCCTCCGACCCACTTCCTCCTCCGACTCACTTCCTCCTCCGACCCACTTCCTCCTCCGACCCACTTCCTCCTCTGACTCACTTCCTCCTCCGACCCACTTCCTCCTCCGACCCACTTCCTCCTCTGACTCACTTCCTCCTCCGACCCACTTCCTCCTCCGACCCACTTCCTCCTCTGACTCACTTCCTCCTCCGACCCACTTCCTCCTCCGACCCACTTCCTCCTCCGACTCCTCCTCCGACTCCTCCTCCGACTCACTTCCTCCTCCGACTCACTTCCTCCTCCGACTCACTTCCTCCTCCAACTCACTTCCTCCTCCAACTCACTTCCTCCTCCTACTCACTTCCTCCTCCGACCCACTTCCTCCTCCGACTCACTTCCTCCTCCAACTCACTTCCTCCTCCGACTCACTTCCTCCTCCTCCGACTTCACTTCCGACTCACTTCCTCCGACCCACCTCCTCCTCCGACTCACCTCCTCCTCCGACCCACTTCCTCCTCCGACTCACTTCCTCCTCTGACTCACTTCCTCCTCCGACTCACTTCCTCCTCCGACTCACTTCCTCCTCCGACCCACCTCCTCCTCCGACTCACTTCCTCCTCCGACTCACTTCCTCCTCCGACTTACTTCCTCCTCCAACTCACTTCCTCCTCCAACTCACTTCCTCCTCCTACTCACTTCCTCCTCCGACTCACCTCCTCCTCCGACCCACCTCCTCCTCCGACCCACTTCCTCCTCCGACCCACTTCCTCCTCCGACCCACTTCCTCCTCCGACCCACTTCCTCCTCCGACCCACTTCCTCCTCCTACCCACTTCCTCCTCCGACCCACTTCCTCCTCCGACGTGCCTTCTCCTCCGACTCACCTCCTCCGACGCGCCTCCTCCTCCGACTCACTTCCTCCTCCGACGCGCCTCCTCCTCCGACGCGCCTCCTCCTCCGACTCGCCTCCTCCTCCGACGCTCCTCCTCCTCCGACGCACTTCCTCCTCCGACGCACTTAGCGTAATGTTCACTGACCTCTTTTGAACCATTTTTTTAACAGCTTAACCTTAAAGTACTTTGGCCATCCACCCCCTTTCACAATGGTCGGAGCCAAAGGAACGATTGCAGTAGTTTTTACCGAGGAAAGTCTCAAATCATTTGACATTTTATCAGGAAGAGTTTTCATGAATATTACCAGCATTCATCCAGTCGGCCAGATCGGCCAGAATAGTTTACTAGCTTCGTACCAAGATACCGTGTTATGTAATTCCAAAAAGGACGAAAACTCCCTCAATGTGATTGATGTAAACCAGTCGAAAGTCCTTAGATCGTTTGTAGTGTTCGATAGTGAAGACGATGACAATTTTCTTAATTTAACTGACATCGCTATGAGGCAAGCAAACGAAGTGATTGTCGCAAAGAAGATGAGAGTTGATCTGTACAACGTTCAAGATGGAACTAAGATCAAAAGCATCCGTTGTAAGGTGGATGACTGGATAAGTCACATGTCTATCCTTCCTGAAAGCGACCAGCTTGCTTTTCCAAAACGAAATAACGTCTCTTTGTTAAATCTAAGTACAGAAGAACGACGAGAAGTATCGGATCCTTCAGATTACATATCCAGAACCTTACTAGCAGCAGAAGATGTTATTGTCACGTCTGGTGGCGACAATGTTGTACGTATATGGGATCTTACACGGAAAGATATCAATCGCCAAACAGGAAAGATCGAGACTTTGTTACACGTCTATGCCCTCCCCACAGACTCCAGACATATCATAACCGTTGGGAGATTGGGTATGGATAATCACGTGATTACCACGTGGGACTTGTCTACTTTTCTTCCTGTGTGCAAAGTTTGTAACATTTCTTCTAGTTATGTAAAGATAATCAGCGATCGAAGAGCTGCTCTTCGGGTCCACAACAATGTGGCCATCGTAGATCGCTACTTGGAAGGTTTTACGCATTCTCAAGGGAAAAATCCCCGACTTTATGTACGCAGGGACTCCAGATCTATGCGTAATTAATGAGAGGAAAGAAATCCTTACTTATGCTTTTGATCAAAAAAGTCTTAAAATATACGACGTGGAGACGGGGGAAGAGACAGGAGAGCTAATTGGGCCTCGTCAGCAATACAGAATCCAGGCTTTTATAGTAAATGATCAAGGCACAGTTTTAGCTCACAACGATGAGAAACTCGAGATTATCTACGTATGGGATGTGGTCAAGAGAGAGCTGTTATTTCCTGTGCAACGTACAGGCTACATCAGATATGTACTGTCGAACGCTGACTTTACCTCGAGCGGAAAGAGATTTGCAGTTTCTATTCGTCGAACGAATAAAGATGATTATATTCGACATCCTACAGTATGGGACGTAGAAACAAGTACGAAACTATTAACCATTGGGGAGTTGATGTTTGCGGGGCATTGTGGGCTGTTTTAAAGGACACTTATCGAAGGCTGCAGTAAGCGAGTTGGACATATAACAATTAGGTTAAATTTCTCCATGTTAGTCCCACAATTCCCCGCGAACATCAACTCCAAAATGGAGAATAAACTATTCGTTTAGTTGACATTCGTAGTTTTGCTGTTGTTGTTCAATCAGTGTTATTCTTCGTTTTTCTATTTTCTTGTAGATTCAATAATTGTTATTGTTGTCGTTGTTGTTGTTTTATGATATGATCTTTTAACCATTTTTCTCTATTGTCAGGTAAGCTCCTTCATGATTTGCGATTCTCTAATGACACTGATGTCCAGTCTCTCGCAATAATCAATGACAAATTGGCATTGACGTCACATATAGATACTTCTAACATCGTAGTGTGGAATCTCGTTATTGGTAAGATTAACGACTTATTTTTAAACATAGTTTCAAAAAAAAAAACGATTTCGATCAAACTTCACAGGTGTGGAAGAACTTTTTAGCCCATGCATTTTCACGAGAGATCTCATTTGAGACTTATTTGCTAGAGTTGTGGATATGTTCAGTAACATTTCAAAAACACTTGTAATGAGTGGTGACTGCTGTTGACCTACCATATCTCTGATTATGAGTATTATTATGCCTTCAAGGGATCGCTTCCCATGTACTTCCCAGCATGCATTACGGACGTCGAATAGACGTTGTCAGTTCTAGCGGGCGCTATGCAGTATCCCACGACGACAAAACCCTAGTATTATGGGACGTTGAAAAGGGGAAACAGGTGTCAAGTTTCACAGGAGATAAGGTAATGCTGCATAGATATAGAGTCGTTTTCGTATGAGTGGGAAACCTACGGTACGGAGTTACGGTCACGGTACGGAATCGAAGACATTGTATTCAACCAATCACAGCGCGCGAAATCATTGCTCAACCAATCAGAATGCTTGGATACCGCACGATGATGGCGCGATACGGTCACGGCACGAACCGTACCGTAGCTACTTCCCACTCATACGAAAATGACTCTAATACACATGCTATTACTGCCTCGCGCATTACATGCCACGTTATTATTGCGGCTTATTTTATCATTAGTTTTGTTAAAATACGTATTGTTCGTTTGAAGGTGCGTTGTGAGATGCGGCGGACGTCCGTCAAATCAAATTATGACACTAATGTTTGTGTCCTGAAGAGTTGTTAGATTGTAATAGTCCACACTATAAAAACGATGGAAAACGGAGTTCTTTATTTCTGAAAACCAAGGTTTAAAAAAACAGTGACGTCACGAATAGCCGATTTTATCACTGGCACTATTTGCACATGCGTATTGAAACTTACTGTAGTGTGGACGGTACGTCGTAAACAGTCTAACAACGCTAGTGGTTTGCATTAATGACGTAGTTTTAATAGGTCACTTCTATTTCTCTATTGCTCCTTTAAGATCTCAACAGTACAGCCTTTGTTTGACGGAGATGTCATCGCAGTGGGGTGTGATAGCCTTTTACCGTTAGTTGTCCTTAGGAGACAGGGACGTAATCTGCCTCCATTTCAATGTCCTGTACAAGGCACTAGGGCCATGTCTTTTGCAGGTAAGATTCGACCCAAATATGGTGGTGACCGGAAACGGTTCTTGGTGATTTATTGATTAGATTTGAAATTGAAATTAGCCATTACCAAAACGAGCAGGGGACTGGTACCAAGTCCGTAATACTAATTCAATTTGAAACTAGAAAAAATGGTCAAACTTAGCTAGTCTGGAAAGTTTGGTGAACTTCGGCTTAATATTGACGATGCTAGAGGGCATCAAAGATTACTATTTTCCCATACAAACTTTGTAAATATTTGACGCTGTCCATCCAAATTAACCATACATTCACTGTAAATTTTGGCTGGACAACACAATTTCAAAAGTTTATAATTCCGACAGAATTCGCTCAAATCATATCAAACTTTGCACAGTTGTTAATTCCAACATGCTCTTTCATGTCATGAACTTAATTTCGTAATTATATTAATTCTAATAAACTCATTCCCAGTCCCCTGCTCGATTTGGTAGTGGCTAATTATTTTTATTGGATGTGAAATTAAAACATATACAGTGGAACCTCGATATAACGATGTGCCAAGGAACTGACCAAATTAGATCGCTATATCGGGATATCGTTATAACAAGTTCCCGATATAACGATGTGCCAAGGGACTGGCCAAATTAGATCGCTATATCGGGATATCGTTATAATGAATTCCCGATATAACGATGTGCCAAGGGACTGGCCAAATTAGATCGCTATATCGGGATATCGTTATAACAAGTTCCCGATATAACGATGTGCCAAGGGACTGGCCAAATTAGATCGCTATATCGGGATATCGTTATAATGAATTCCCGATATAACGATTTTTCGGGAAAAGAGCCAAAAATATCGTTATATCGGGGTATTGTTAATAATTGATTTTTCATGTAGTGTCCGTTGTGCCTTATACATGTAGCGGCGATGTAATCCCTGTCGTAACAAACTGTTGACAGACACGTTACAGTCTTTTAAAGTATTGTCATATATTTTCAAGTGTTAAGCCTCCTTTTTCATCGCGCCGATGATTTATTTTATCGTTATATCAGGGTAAATTTTACGTTTGGGCTGCCAAATTGTGATCGTTATATCGGGAATATCGCCATCCAGTATCGTTAAATCGGGATTTTTCTCCATACATTTACTGTAACATTTGCCCTGCTGTCAAATGTTGATCGTTATACCGGGAACATCGTTATATCGAGTATCGTTATATCGAGTATCGTTATATCGAGGTTCCACTGTACAAAGGCGTAACAACAAACGCATACAATTGCTCTACTCGAGGGTCGTCTATTAGACCTTGGATCCTGGTTCTACGATTCTTGTCATTGTGTAAAAACACGGCCTCATCCCCTGTTCAATTGACTTGCCACTTACATATCACTAGCTACTCAGTTTATCAACTGTAACATTGAATAGGGGGTAGGGGGAGTTATCGTGGTTTTAAATATAATGCAATGGTAACGACTGTAACTTATGCGCCATTCACACCGTGGCTTAACCATGTTTTTAGTGGTTTAACTAAACAGGTAAAAAAAATATCTACAAACACTGCATAACCTTTGGTGCAAAACTGGATGGAAACTGTCGCTTATCCTACACAATTAAAATTAGATGCGTTTGCGTTATCATCACTAAGCATGTTTAGGTGTGAATGATAATTACTCTAATCGTGCCACTAAACCTTATAAGGTGACAGTGAAACAAAGCATTGTGTGTAGAGATGTCCAACGATGTCTATTCCCTTTTATTTCTAGAAATAAATATCACCTTTGAAGGAATCGACGAAACAACAAGGAAGCAAAGTCTATCAACAAATGAAACCAGGTATTGCAATACAATATAAAAGTTAAGCGGAACCCCTATTTAGCAGACACCCTCTATTTAGCGGACATACCCTATTTAGCGGACACCCGGCTCTATTTAGCGGACACCCTCTATTTAGCGGACACCCTCTATTTAGCGGGCACCCGGCTCTATTTAGCGGACACCCTCTATTTAGCGGACATACCCTATTTAGCGGACACCCGGCTCTATTTAGCAGACACCCTCTATTTAGCGGACACCCCTCTATTTAGCGGACACCCTCTATTTAGCGGACACCCTCTATTTAGCGGACACCCTCTATTTAGCGGACACCCTCTATTTAGCGGACACCCTCTATTTACACCCCCTCTATTTAGCGGGCACCCGGCTCTATTTAGCGGACACCCTCTATTTAGCGGACATACCCTATTTAGCGGACACCCGGCTCTATTTAGCGGACACCCTCTATTTAGCGGACACCCTCTATTTAGCGGGCACCCTCCGGCACCCTCTATTTAGCGGACACCCTCTATTTAGCGACACACCTCTATTTACACCCCTCTATTTAGCGGACACCCGGCTCTATTTAGCGGACACCCTCTATTTTAGCGGACACCCTCTATTTTTAGCGGGGACACCCTCTATTTAGCGGACACCCTCTATTTAGCGGACACCCTCTATTTAGCGGCACCCTCTATTTTTATTTAGCGGACACCCTCTATTTAGCGGACACACCCTCTATTTAGCGGGACATACCCCTATTTAGCGGACACCGGCACCCTCTATTTAGCGGGCACCCTCTATTTAGCGGACACCCTCTATTTAGCGGACACCCTCTATTTAGCGGACACCCTCTATTTACCCTCTATTTAGCGGGCACCCTCTATTTAGCGGACACATTTAGCGGGCACCCTATTTAGCGGACACCCTCTATTTAACGGACATACTCTATTTAGCGGACACCCGGCTCTATTTAGCGGACACCCTCTATTTAGCGGACACCCTCTATTTAGCGTGCACCCTCTATTTAGCGGGCACCCTCTATTTAGCGGACAGCGGACCCCTATATTTAACGGACATACCCTATTTAGCGGACACCCGGCTCTATTTAGCGGACACCCTCTATTTAGCGGACACCCTCTATTTAGCGGGCACCCTCTATTTAGCGGACACCCCCTCTATTTAGCGGACACCCGGACACCCTCTATTTAGCGGACACCCTCTATTTAGCGGCACACCCTCTATTTAGCGGACACCCTCTATTTAGCGGACACCCTATTTAGCGGACACCCTCTATTTAGCGGGCACCCTCTATTTAGCGGACACCCTGTATTTAACGGACATACCCTATTTAGCGGACACCCGGCTCTATTTAGCGGACACCCTCTATTTAGCGGACACCCTCTATTTAGCGTGCACCCTCTATTTAGCGGGCGGACACCCTCTATTTAACGGACATACCCTATTTACCCGGCTCTATTTAGCGGACACCCTCTATTTAGCGGACACCCTCTATTTAGCGTGCACCCTCTCTATTTAGCACCCTCTATTTAGCGGTATTTAACGGACATACCCTATTTAGCGGACACCCGGCTCTATTTTAGCGGACACCCTCTATTTAGCGTGCACCCTCTATTTAGCGGCACCCTCTATTTAGCGGACACCCTCTATTTAGCGGACACCCCTATTTAGCGGACACCCGGCTCTATTTAGCGGACACCCTCTATTTAGCGGACACCCTCTATTTAGCGGACACCCCTATTTAGCGGACACCCTCTATTTAGCGGCGGCACTATTTACACCCTCTATTTAGCGGACACCCTCTATTTAGCGGACACCCTCTATTTAGCGGACACCCTCTATTTAGCGGACACCCTCTATTTAGCGGACACCCTCTATTTAGCGGACACCCTCTATTTAGCGGCACCCTATTTAGCGGACACCCTCTATTAGCGGACACCCTCTATTTTTAGCGGGCACCCTCTATTTAGCGGACACCCTCTATTTAGCGGACACCCCCTATTTAGCGGACACCCCTCTATTTAGCGGACACCCTCTATTTAGCGGACTATTTAGCGGACACCCTCTATTTAGCGGACACCCCCTCTATTTAGCGGACACCCTCTATTTAGCGGACACCCGGCTCTATTCTAGCGGACACCCTCTTAGCGGACACCCTCTATTTAGCGGACACCCTCTATTTAGCGGACACCCTCTATTTAGCGGGCACCCTCTATTTAGCGGGCACCCTCTATTTAGCGGACACCCCCCTCTATTTAGCGGACACCCTCTATTTAGCGGACACCCTCTATTTAGCGGACACCCTCTATTTAGCGGACACCCTCTATTTAGCGGACACCCTCTATTTAGCGGACTATTTACCCTCTATTTAGCGGACACCCTCTATTTAGCGGACACCCTCTATTTAGCGGACACACCCTCTATTTAGCGGGCACACACCCTCTATTTAGCGGCGTGCACCCTCTATTTAGCGGGCACCCTCACCCTATTCAGCGGGCACCCTCTATTTAGCGGGCACCCTCTATTTAGCGGACACCCTCTATTTAGCGGACACCCTCTATTTACCCGGACATACCCTATTTAGCGGACACCCGGCTCTATTTAGCGGACACCCTCTATTTAGCGGACACCCTCTATTTAGCGGGCATTCAGCGGACACCCTCTATTTAGCGGACACCCTCTATTTAGCTGCACCCTCTATTTAGCGGGCACCCTCTATTCTATTTAGCGGACACCCTCTATTTAGCGGGCACCCTCTATTTAGCGGACACCCTCTATTTAGCGGACACACACCCCTATTTAGCGTGCACCCTCCCTCTATTTAGCGGGCACCCTCTATTTAGCGGACACCCTCTATTTAGCGGACACCCTCTATTTAGCGGACACCCTCTATTTAGGACACCCTCTATTTAGCGGACACCCTCTCTATTTAGCGGACACCCTCTATTTAGCGGACACCCTCTATTTAGCGGACACCCTCTATTTAGCGGACACCTCTATTTAGCGGCACCCTCTATTTAGCGGACACCCTCTATTTAGCGGACACCCTCTATTTAGCGGGCACCCTCTATTTAGCGGACACCCTCTATTTAGCGGACACCGGACTACCCTCTATTTAGCGGACACCCCTCTATTTAGCGGACACCCTCTATTTAGCGGACACCTCTATTTAGCGGGCACCCCTCTCTATTTAGCGGACACCCTCTATTTAGCGGACACCCTCTATTTAGCGGACACCCTCTATTTAGCGGCAGCGGACCCCTCTATTTAGCGGGCACCCTCTATTTAGCGGACACCCTCTATTTAGCGGACACCCTCTATTTAGCGTGCACCCTCTATTTAGCGGGCACCCTCTATTCAGCGGACACCCTGTATTTAACGGACATACCCTATTTAGCGGCGGCACACCCTCTATTTCTATTTAGCGGGACACCCTCTATTTAGCGGACACCCTCTATTTAGCGGGCACCCTCTATTTAGCGGGCACCCTCTATTTAGCGGACACCCTCTATTTAGCGTGAGCACCCTCTATTTAGCGGGCACCCTCTATTCTATTAGCGGACACCCTGTATTTATTTAGCGGACATACACCCCTATTTAGCGGACACCCTCTATTTAGCGGACACCCTCTATTTAGCGGACACCCTCTATTTAGCGGGCACCCTCTATTTAGCGGACACCCTCTATTTAGCGGCACCCTCTATTTAGCGGGCACCCTCTATTTAGCGGACACCCTGTATTTAACGGACATACCCTATTTAGCGGACACCCGGCTCTATTTAGCGGACACCCTCTATTTAGCGGACACCCTCTATTTAGCGGACACCTCTATTTAGCGGCTATTTAGCGTGCACCCTCTAATTAGCGGGCACCCTCTATTCAGCGGACACCCTGTATTTAGCGGACACCCTCTATTTAGCGGACACCCTCTATTTAGCGGACACCCACTATTTAGCGGACAGTGGGCTAGGTACGGTCATGAAAACCAGCCTTTTCCTTTCCCCATCCTCTGCAATAAATGACGCCCACGCAAGAGAAGTTATCTTTCTTTTCACAGTTGACTCCAGTGAATGGGCTGACGCACTGATAACCATCTTCCTGTAAACATGGAACGAGAGCCAACAAATGAAAGTATAGAACAATCAAACATCCGCAGTAGTAGGGCTATAGCCCCCACCACTTTTTTGTCCAGAGGTAGTAAATTATACGGATTTTAGCCTCACCACTTTTATGCTTGCTCCCTCATCCAGCATGCTTTTAGACCAGTAATTCAGCAGGGATGCTCTTTGGCGATGGCAGTTATTAGCGGACACCCTCTATTATTGGCAGTTATTGGCGTGTCACCTGTTTTTGCATATTTACATTTTATACATTTTATATTTACATTTTGTTGTTGTTGTTGTTTTTTCTCTGTTGATGTTGTTGTTTTTGTTGTTACTTATATATTTTGGAGGGTAGCCTTTGAATGGGAATTTAGTTTCCCCCTGCCACCATCCCGTCAACATCTTTAGTTTTAGTTTCTTTGTTCATTGTGTATCGTTTTTTTCCCTTATTATTATTGTATCTATTTTATTTTATTCATGTTACTTGTTAACATGAATGCAAAACATTGCTACTTAATTATTATTACTGCAACTTTAGATATATATATGTCTTTTGTTTCTCTATTGTTTTTTCTTCGAGAACAAAGGATATATATATATCTTAAAGTTGCAGAATTTATTTGGTTAGGTATATATAGTGTACATGTACATATATATATATTGTCTTAGGTTGCTTTGTTCCCTATAGTATTATGTCACTAGCTTCCATACCTTTATTTGGTTAGGTATATATAGTGTACATGTACATATATATATATTGTCTTAGGTTGCTTTGTTCCCTATAGTATTATGTCACTAGCTTCCATACCTTTATTTGGTTAGGTATATAGCTAATTGCATAATCATTGTCGGGTTGAAAATCATAAATCATAGAAGCTGAGACCGCAAGGATGGATGGGAAATCAGTTCATGACCCGCATTACATGCAGATATATTCAATGTTCTCGTAGTTTTGAAGGTATATGAGCTATTTAACTAAGATCCTACAAGTCTGGATAAAAAGGTCGATCATTTGACGGTGTTATTTGAGAGTTTTAATTTCCCAGAATTCCTATTGGTCATAGCTTTCATGATTTTCAACCCGACAACGATTATGCAATTAGCTATATATAGCGTACATGTACATATATAATATAGTCTTAGGTTGCTTTGTTCCCTATAGTATTATGTCACTAGCTTCCATACCTTTTGTGTCCATTTATATACCATTTATATATAGCTTTTTCATTTATATATGGGTTATCTTCGTTCCTTTTTGTACATATTTTTATTCTTGTATATAAATATTTATTTTCTTTTTTATAAGATATTAATAAAGTTGGACAGTTGCAGGCCTTCAACCATTTTTATTCGGTATACTGATACGACATATATTGTGTTTTCCTCCATGAATTATTAATGCTAGTTCTTCCTCTGTATAGTCCAGTCTTGACATTAACCCTTGGTACCCAAGGATGTTCTAAGCGAAACTTTCGTCAACGTAAAGATAAATTGCCTTGTTTGGGTTGCATATACTGTAACTGCACTGCGTCATGGCCCTACTTTAGAGGTCTGCTTTCGAAACCCTGCTTTCTAGTCTACATTGTTCACATCTGAATGATACGTTCGTTCGCACTAATTAGTGCAAAGCGTTGCACCGTTTTAGTGTTTGTAATCTAAGAAGATAGTTTTTAAAATTAATGAAACACAGTTTTTGCAACAAGAAAGCTTATGCTGGGATGCTAAGCCCTTCCCCTTCCCTACATCCACAGGCCAATGCCAAACATAATTATTTATTTATATTAGTTCACAAAAACTAATATGAGTCAAATGAATTGTATTACACAATTATTATTATTATTAATGTAATTAACATTCTAAATAGTGGTATTTATTTCTATTGTTTTCATTCATTTGGTAGTTCTATTTCATAGATTCAGCATATACAACAGCTATTCATCGCATGTTTAATAAAACACCATAAATCTCAAACCCAGACAAGTACAACGCATATCTTCCAGAAGAGTTCTTTCCAGTTTGATGAATCCTAAAGTATCTCATTGCCTGGATGTTGCCTTCAACAGTCCATGTACCCGTGTAGAACGGGTACACCCCTTTCAAACCCCGATCATTCTCGTGCTTCCTAAGAACTTTCCAGTTTCGTCCATCACGTGACCCCTCTAGATTCCAGTTCCTTATGATTGACAGCCCATTGTCACGGCCATGACGTATTGTATAGTGAGTAACAAACAGTGCATACTCTTCACCAATGTCCACGGACCACCATGAATCCTCAATGTCACACGTACAGCTAAGAGTGCCTTTCCTAGGGTCTAGAATATCTATGGGGTGGCCATGATGACAGGATGATCGGCTCACTAGGATGCGACCATTATCGTTGCTCGCTGGGTTTACAAACTGTGTTGTGTTGAAATTTGTTCCCATGGTGTAGATGATCCCATTGCGATCGAAATCCTTTTTGTAATTGAAAACTCCTGGGGAAAACGAAAACAAATAATCATCAAGTTTACTAATAACACCGGACTGAAAGTGTTACAATATACAAAATGTGTATTCAACGACGATAAAAAGCGCGCACACCAAAAATTGCTGAGGGTGCTGGAAAGTAGACCAGTTTCCCCACAAATATTCAATCAGTTTTCAACAAATCGCGCGTTCTCACTTCGTGGTATTTAATTTTAAAGATAGAGTACTCACTTCCCGGTAACGTCTTCCATCGGCTTAAATCCTCCATCAGTTGCTCGTGAATTTCCTCTTTCCCTCTTACAGTCGTTTTTAATTTAGAGATTTCATCAAGTCTTATTTGTTCGCAATCTTTTGCATCTTTAAGTTCAGACTCGAATTCTTTTAAGCTGGCACTTTTGGCTTTGATCTCCTGTTCAAGCTTTTGCTTGAGTTGTTTCTTTTCAGAATTTGTTTTCTTTTTGAATTTATCAAAGTCTTTATGAATTGTCTTGTTTGTGTCTCGTTCTTTGTCTAATTCACTCCTCAAACGTGAGATATTGTGTTTGTCCCTCTCGATCTGAGATGTGAGATCATCCTTAGTGTTTTTAAGGTCTTTTATTTCATTGTAGTGCAGTTCTGTCATTTCGTTTCTGATGTTCTTCACCTCGTTATCGTGATCTTGTTTGCTTGTGTTGTACAGTTCTTCAAGCTTACACAAGTTTGTTTCAAGGCTCCTCTTTTCTCTGTCAAACTTATCTGTTTTTTCTTTCAATCTGCATTCCAACGTTCTTGTTTCTTGTTTTAAGCTGCTGACTTCTCTTTCCATTTGCTGTTTTGCTTCCACACAATCTGACTGTAGATTTGTGCATTTTCTACACGTAGAAATTCCTGTGTACGAGAAAATGAAAATAAATCCAAGCTGGAGCTATCAGTCGCTCAATAAGGTTATCTCCAGGCTTACTCAATGGAGCTTGGGAAACATGAATTATTTATAGCCAAGAACATATTATAGTACGACGTTCAAAGCAACGGTTTTTCTCGAATGCAACGAGACTGAACTACGAAGTTTAGTATAAAAATACATACTCACCAATATCTTCCATTGTAGTTTAGAATAAACCATGCCGGTTACATACTCGCCAATATCATCCATTGTAGTCTAGTATTTAATCCATGTTACATACTCACCAATATCTTCCATTGTAGTTTAGTATTTAATCCATGTAAATACCATGATCACCTCAGTTTTCATTGTTCCACGAGGGACATTTAACAACGAACATCCCTCGCGAAAGCTCTAAGTCAAGCATCGCTCATGCATAGTAATGAGGGAATTTAGACTAAATCTCCCTCATGAATACAATCATGAGGGAAATTTAGACTAAATGTCCCTCATGAATACAATCATGAGGGAAATTTAGACTAAATGTCCCTCATGATTATATTCATGAGGGACATTTAGACTAAATATCCCTCATTACTATGCATGAGGATGCAAGTCAGTCAGTCTAATCAACACCAGGTGTACACACAATCATTGGGACCCAAGAGCAAACCAAATAGTATTTAATCGCTCCTCTACTTATGACGACTCGAGCATTCAAGACGTGTGGGATGTGTGAAGCTCAAAATACAGTGGTATTTTGATATCCACAACATCGTTAACGCATGCGCAATAGAAGGAAATGCACAAAAGTCGAATTCAAAGGATATTTGATTAGACCTATTTCTGTTATTTGTTCACACAATGAGTTGGCACTTTCCTCTTTTTCTGTATGTGCTTTTTAGTATTTGAGGAACCGTATTCTCTCTTACTTGCTCCACTTCGTCATCTCTCATAAAAGTAAACCGACCTTCCGCCATTTCTGATCTGTTTACCTTCAGGTTACCTTACTATAACTAATTTATACTCTTTTTATTGTGTAAATGAAACAAAGATGTGCAACATGAAGTATCCCCAGAGTACAGTCTAATCAAGACTCTTTCACAAAACACTATAATATATATTCCCTTTGCGCCGTTAACTCAAGCCTGTATTTTTGTCCATTTCCTCGGTGATCATGGTATTACAAACTAATACCATGGCTTCTTCGGGATATTAGTGATTAAATGTCCCCGAAGCCGAGGGTCGGCTTCGGGGACATTTAATCACTAATATCCCTCAGTGCCATGGTATTACTTATAGTTACATACTCACCAATATCTTCCATTGTAGTTTAGAATAAACCATGTTACATACTCACCAATATCTTCCATTGTAGTTTAGTATTTAATCCATGTTACATACTCACCAATATCTTCCATTGTAGTTTAGTATTTAATCCATGTTACATACTCCCCAACATTTTCCATAGTAGTTTAGTATTTAAACCATGTTACATACTCACCAATATCTTCCATTGTAGTTTAGTATAAGCCATGTTACATACTCACCAATATCTTCCATTGTAGTTTAGTAGAAACCATGTTACATACTCACCAATATCTTCCATTGTAGTTTAGTATTTAATCCATGTTAGTCATACTCACCAATATCTTCCATTGTAGTTAGTATTTAATCCATGTTACATACTCCCCAACATTTTCCATAGTAGTTTAGTATAAACCATGTTACATACTCACCAATATCTTCCATTGTAGTTTAGTATAAGCCATGTTACATACTCACCAATATCTTCCATTGTAGTTTAGTATAAGCCATGTTACATACTCACCAATATCTTCCATTGTAGTTTAGTAGAAACCATGTTACATACTCACCAATATCTTCCATTGTAGTTTAGTATAAACCATGTTACATACTCACCAATATCTTCCATTGTAGTTTAGTATTTAATCCATGTTACATACTCACCAATATCTTCCATTGTAGTTTAGTATTTAATCCATGTTACATACTCCCCAACATTTTCCATAGTAGTTTAGTATAAACCATGTTACATACTCACCAATATCTTCCATTGTAGTTTAGTATAAGCCATGTTACATACTCACCAATATCTTCCATTGTAGTTTAGTATAAGCCATGTTACATACTCACCAATATCTTCCATTGTAGTTTAGTATAAGCCATGTTACATACTCACCAATATCTTCCATTGTAGTTGTTGATTTGTCTAGTTGGTTCTTCTTCTTCTCTTCATAAGCTTTCAATTGATGTTCGAGTTCTTTGGATGTTGCTAAAGCGAAGTCTCTCTCGCATGTCACCAAATCTAGTTTTCTCTCCAACTCCACAAGTTCGGCATTATGCTGTATGCATTCAAGCATTTCCTCACATTGACCGTAGAGTACTTCCATATTGTTATTGACACAGTGTCTGCTAGTTTTGTCAATGTCTTCAGCGATCTCATTTTCCCCGTTATTTGAGATGATTTTCTCGCTGTATGCTCGTTTTCGCTGCATGTCATGTTTAGCCCGACTTTTCGTCTCATCAAAACTCAGTTTTCTAGAATCAACAGGATAAGCTTTTCTAGAATTCGACTGAGCTATGTCTCTCATAGTTTCATGTTGCAAATGTCTTTGAAACTCTAGCTTTAGGTCTGTAATTTCTGTAGTTTTGTCGTTCAACTCTTTTTCAAATGTGCGACATTTGTTTTGAAGGTCAGTCTTCAGCTGCTTTTCGGTTTCTAACTCTCTTGTTAATTTTTCCTTGATGTTGTTTAACTCATTGACATTAAAAATCAACTTTTCCTTCTCGGTTTTTGATTGATTTAAAAGCGCCTTGTGTAGACTTTTTAGTTCTTCGAGTTCTTTACGGATATTTTCTTGCTTATTTTTCTGTGATTCCAGACTCACGCTAACAATACGAAGTTCGTCGCGTAGTTTTGCACTATGGGAGCGTGCACGCCCAAGCTCTGTCTTCATTTCGATTAACTTTTTCTCCATTTCTGTAAGTAGAACATACAATAAAATTAATGGCGTTGATATCGTGAACTAGAAACGAGCAAGAAGTTTCTTAACCAAGTAAGTAAGGAGCCTGAAGTAGACACTGAACAACATGAAAATCATATCGAGTTTCTGGATTGACAACATTTCCAGCAACTTAAACAAATTGGATAACTAATGATGGGAAGGCCAGGAAGCCAGCTGGAAGGCATGCAGGAAGCCAGGACGGTAGAGTGGCAAGGGAATCTATTATTATATATTACAACGTGATGACATATACCTTCTTCCTCGCGTAATGGAACTGCAAGAAATGGCTGTACGTCATCTAGAGCTTCAATAAAACATGGAAATGCTCGAGGTCCCCTCCTAGGAAGAATGTCCAGTAGCCTGTCCACTTGGTCCTCTCTGGTCGGTTGATTCTTGATTTCTTGTTCGTCATTAGTGTCCAGTACTGACACCAAATATGGTAAGAGTTTCTTCGGTTCCAGGTCCCTTCGAAAACTTAGGGTATGACGTCGTAGGAGTGAGCGATGGCGGTCGTCCATGATTGGCTTGCTGGACAATAATCCAACTTCAATCTAGATGATTAAAATGGTGAAAGGGAATTTTTAACTGGATAATATACAGCAATATTATAACACCAATACACATGCAATAAGCTAAGGTTTCGCCGGACTTGACTATTTCCCATTTTCTTTGCTACAACAAGATGTTGGAAATATGTCCAACCGGTTTTACATGCAAACGCAGCAGCCACTGAACGTTTTTGAACAAAGTTTCAGCAGATGACTCAGTTCCTGTTTGGCTTCAAGATGTATTCCTTTTACTTCACTTACTTCACGTAAGCTAATGTTTTGTTTTGTCTGTCATGAAGCCTTTGTTCAAAAGCAAAATTAATGCTAATTAGTTTCTCCCAGTTGACAACACTCTATATACTATACACTACACTCAATGTGATACGGTACAATACTCCTGAGATAATGACTCTACAGTAATTAATTACAAACAAACTATTTAAATTTTTCTGTGTGTTGGTAATGATAGTTTAGTAGCCACTTTACCGAGTAAACGACAGTCGGAGAACCATGACCAGTTCTGATATGTAGAGCAAGTAAATTTGATTTGCACTAATTGGTCGTCAGTAGAGGAGGTGTAGATATACTGCATGTACGTGTAGAAATGCAAGACAACAATACCAAAGGTCATGGTCGACTCGCTCAGAAAGAAAATAGTGCAATGAAACTGATAGACTGACTGCCGGCTGTGCTTCTAAACTTACCTCAAAACTGTCGAACACGAGCTTTGTTGGACCGACTCAAAGAACTCCAAAATCCTTTCAACTTAATCGAGTTTTGATGTCCAGAGTTAAAACCTTTACCTAAGAATTTCGCAGGGATATATCCTGCTTGGTGTAGCTAGTGACGACAGTGAAAATGTTTTCGAGTTTATAAGCCAGAGTACAAAAACAAGCATTAAGCTTATACATTACTGGCCACAATAATGAATAATGAATACTTCTAATAATTACTACTGATACACTTCTAATAGGGCAAGCTACGAAACTTATATCAATGTAGGTTTGAAGAAACATGGGCGAGCAAGATCTCCAACGCAAGACAAGTATTGTGAGGTCAGCGTTTTTCTTTGGAAAGTAAGGATTTAATTACTCATGTTTTCGTGCCCACTGAACTGAGACCAAAAACATACGTTACCGTAACAACAAGAGGGCGCATTTGATTATGAGAAAAAGAACTGACATGCGAGGCCAGTGGTAGAAGCTGGTAGAGAACAAAGTATTATTACTCTGGCTTCCTTCCTGTGGAAGGCCCGAGTCCGAAAAATGCAGGACATCAAATCCACATTACAGGCGTTCCTTGTTTGGAGACGCAGGGATTGGGGAGAAGAGGAGAATGAAAGGGGGGAGAGTAGGGGGAGGGGATGCAGGTACAAAGGCGCCGAAAACAATTCAAGTAATGCTCAATTATATAGTTTTATCATATTACATATTATTGTATTACACGTTCGTATTCTGAACGAGCGCCTGCTCTTTGACGTATCGTGTTGATTGACATGTTGCCTCAGCGCAGCTGGGAACTGCAGCCGCTATGCACCACTATATATTGCCCAGAAAGTCGTACACGGTCTTTCCTTACTGTTCTATGCACCAAGAGACCAAGAGACCCTTTTATCCCACAATGCATGATTTTCCGCGCTTGACGTCAAGCTTATTCTTTTGAATTCCCGATTCCCCTTATGACTTAGCGATACCACTACTACCAGAATCCTTTTCGAATTCTTATTCTTATTCAAATGTTTTAACTCCTATGAGAGTACCAAGGTATGGGGTGAATTAGAATAACAAAAGAAGCTACGAAAAGGATTCTGGTAGTAGTGGTATCACTACGTCACTAGGGGAATGGTGAATTCTATTCAAAATATACAAAGACTGAAAACAATGAAGGAAAATGAATGGAATTCAAAAGAATAAATTTGACGTCAAGCGCGGAAAATCATGCATTATGGGATTTATTAAAAGGATCTATAATGATGGTCTCTTGTATGCACTGTGTACTGACTGAGGTCGGCATTAGATTCCATCCCTCAAAACCGCCTTGGCCGACCAAACAATAGAACGAATCTATTGTGTGCATCGTTTGGAGGGATGGAATCTAATGCCAACCGTGTACTGAAGTCAAATGACGACACAATGGGGATCAAAGCAAAAGCGAGAAGGTCGATAAGTGTGCGGGCCAAACATGACTTGTTATTCGGCAACTTTTCAATAAACTTGAACTCTTACATTGTAATTCATGTGTGTGACTGAAATCTATAAATTACAAAGCTATGCTGAATTAAGGCTGGTTTCCGTTGCGATACTAACCTGTGCTCGTGAGGGGATGAAAACACTCTGGGACGACTTGAAACAATCGGCGGCCGCACGCCGGCCCCGTCACCTGGTTTCCATAGAACGGCATTGATAATAATAATACTGATATGTTCTTATGGGCATTTAAAAATCTCAATGCGCTTACAAATACGAGGGAAAATTCAACAATAAAACGGTAAGCTATACGATAATCATAGTAGATATACCGTATTCACCGGATACGTGTGGATGGGAGGCCAATCCACATCGAAAAAGTTGCGGATTCAAAAATAACCGGGTACGTGTGGACGGACTAATACGATTCGAATACGCTACGTGTGGACGCGAATTTGCTTTAATCCGCATCGAAAAAGTTGCGGATTCAAAAATACCCGGATACGTGTGGACGGGGCACATATTTTGAAACGATCTGGATGAGTATGGAAACCAGCTGTTACAAAGACTTCTTCTACACGGCCTTTATGAATCCCACAACCAAGACCTTTTATATCCCTTTAGTTTAATGTTCCTCTTTAAAAAGCCGGATAGGTATGTAATATTATATAGAGTTTTCGTTAATGCTGAAAATACAGATGTGGTTGTTGTATTTAAAACTGCCGTGAAGAATCTCTTCTTCTTCTTCTTCTTCTTCTTCTTCTTCTTCTTGTTCTTGTTCTTGTTCTTCTTCTTCTTCTTCTTCTTCTTCTTCTTCTTCTTCTTCTTCTTCTTCTTCTTCTTCTTCTTCTTCTTCTTCTTCTTCTTCTTCTTCTTCTTCTTCTTCTTCTTCTTCTTCATCATCATCATCATCTTCTTCTTCTTCTTCATCATCTTCTTCTTCTTCTTCTTTAGTCTTTTTCAGTCGACTAGATATAATATAGCTGGTTCTTGCTTCCCTTGTCTTTATTCAAGTAGTCCTTCAAATATGACAAACCAATGAATATGGTACGGTACACAGATAGCAAGAATATTAACTCCAATCCCTGCGCTACACTATGAATCCAGTTACATTGAACTGTCATACAGCTGAGTCGACTAACTAACAGTACATTGACGAAGCACGCCACATACCATGCAATCCCGTTGAATAAAACGCACAAAATGTTGGAGAGAAGGAACGGAACATCCTCTGGAAGAACAGTGTTTTGCACTCTTTGACTCGACACAAACAGAGCAACGGCGTTGAACAGCAAGACCATTGTATTGATTTGAAGCCTGTAAGATACGCAGGCAATGTAGGTATCACAGTCAAGGTCTGAACCTCCTTCGCCTGTCGGCCGTACTAAGCTCATTTTGTCGTAGATGCCAAGGAAAAACGCAGACACGTCTGAAGCGAAAAGAATTGCCAGCACAGCATTCTTAATTTTCGAGAATTCTGGTCGTAGACAGACTAGAGTCACAAGAAAAGTATTTGTTATGACTGGAGTGTAAAAAGCGCAGGATAACGACCAAAAATCCACTTTCAGAACAATATCTATTTCTGACTGAGATTCCATTTCCTCAGTTTAAGCGCTAGCCGATATCGCTTGAATTGTGGCCGATTCAGTCTTCGTAATGAGACCAAGTCTACAAGTTTGCGGTGATTTTGTTATCTTGTGTGTACAATTAACATGCAGATATAAACAGCCAGTAAAGCTTTATCCTACTTTATAACGTGGCACTTTTCTTTGTATCCATGACAACGTCCATGACTGGGCTGCTTGTGTTGTAATCAGACTCGCGAAATGAACGTAATTCGATTCCGCATTTAACCATTCATTCATTCATTCATTCATTCATTCATTCATTCATTCATTCATTCATTCATTCATTCATTCATTCATTCATTCATTCATTCATTTATTCATTCGTTCTTTCATTCAGTCATTTAGCAATTCATTCCTCCATTCACTCATTATATTCAGTCATTTAACCATCCTTTCATTCACTCTTTCATTCATTCAATCACTTAGAACTTTACGGAATTTTATTAACTGATTATGGTTTTTATTTTAGGTCATCAGCAGGTTTTCGTTTGCCATTGTTAAGTTTGATTCAAGGTTTATTCGTTCATTCGTTCATTCATTCATTTCAGTATTCGTTTGTTCGTGCATTGATCAATTAACTATGAACTACGCTGTTAATTGCAATTTATTGTTATATTAACAATTAATAAATGGAAATTATCGTATCCGTGTCGCAGCTTCAGGATGGACTCATTCACTTTGCTAAAATCGATCAGAAATCCAGGTTTTTGAGCAAAAACATCGCTTTTCATAAACTTTGCAAATATATTCTTTTTTACCTGTTGTTTATGAAAAGTGAAAAACAATCTATAGAGCGTGCTGACCAGAAGTAAGCTAGGGTTTTGCCTTGTCATCAGGTTGTCATGGTAACTCAGCAGTATTGTAAGGCAGGTGAGTCTAATAAGCACATTTGAATCAATTCTCAGTTAAATTAATGACGAGAGTTTGTTTTAGGAGTGAATTCAAAGCTCTGTTCATCAGTGAATTAGATCCCGACCACACCAAAACGCTAACCTGCGTTTTCCTATTGTTTCTGATTGTTTTCGATTCCCTTAAGGATAGAGAACAATATAAAAACTGTGCGTTTTCAAACGAAAACGGAGTAGTGTGGACGGGGCCTTAATGTCTAGATAACGAATCGCATCGATCGATTTGCGTTTTACCTGAGAGCTGGAATAATAGATCATCGCTTTATGAGGATAGAAATAAAATGAATGGCACTTTTGTTTATAATAATAATAACAATAATAATAATAATAATAATAATAATAATAATAATAATAATAATAATAATAATAATAATAATAATAATAATAATAATAATAATAATAATAATAATAATAATAATAATAATAATAATAATAACAATAATAATAATAACAATAATGATAACTTTATTCCTCAAAACAAATTACAAATAAGAGATAGAAAAATAGATAAAAATCCTTATTTACAAAATATAATAACAATAATAATAACAATAATAATAATAATAATAATAATAATAATAATAATAATAATAATAATAATAATAATAATAATAATAATAATAATAATAATAATAATAATAATAATAATAATAATAATAATAATAATAATAATAATAATAATAATAATAATAATAATAATAATAATAATATAATAATAATAATAATAATAATAATAACAATAATAATAATAATAATAATAATAATAATAATAATAATAATAATAATAATAATAATAATAATAATAATAATAATAATAATAATAATAATAATAATAATAATAATAATAATAATAATAATAATAATAATAATAATAATAATAATAATAATAATAATAATAATAATAATAATAATAATAATAATAATAATAATAATAACAATAACAATAACATAATAATAATAATAATAATAATAATAATAACAATAACAATAATAATAATAATAATAATAATAATAATAATAATAATAATAATAATAATAATAATAATAATAATAATAATAATAATAATAATAATAATAATAATAATAATAATAATAATAATAATAATAATAATAATAATAATAATAATAATAATAATAACAATAACAATAATAATAATAATAATAATAAATAATAATAATAATAATAATAATAATAATAATAATAATAATAATAATAATAATAATAATAATAATAATAATAACAACAATAATAATAATAATAATAATAATAATAATAATAATAATAATAATAATAATAACAATAACAATAATAATAATAATAATAATAATAATAATAATAATAATAATAATAATAATAATAATAATAATAATAATAATAATAATAATAATAATAATAATAATAATAATAATAATAATAATAATAATAATAATAATAATAATAATAATATAATAATATAATAATAATAATAATAATAATAATAATAATAATAATAATAATAATAATAATAATAATAATAATAATAATAATAATAATAATAATAATAATAATAATAATAATAATAATAATAATAATAATAATAATAATAATAATAATAATAATAATAATAATAATAATAATAATAATGTTATCTATATAGCGCTAAATCCACTAATTGTTCTAGTAATAATATTAACGCAATTAAATTGAGCGCATTTAAAAATATCAATGCGCATGCACAAGAAAAAGCGAAACAAAATCAGACAAGAAAGAAATAAGTAATCAATTCTATCAATTATTCATTAGAAAACTGACAAGTAATTAGTTTCCATAACAGCGTACTATAGTTTGGTAAACACGTTGACATTCGACGTTCTTCTTGACCTATTCCTGTTCCTACGCAGGCCAGTGGAGCGGTCTCATAATTAGTACTGTTAGTGAGAGGAGAGGGGAGGGCTGAACCTAGATTGTTCAAGCGTCGGAGCCTCTTTTCTATATCGTACCGTATTTCATTTTGAGCTTTTCGACTCTCTTTAAAAAACACACAATTAAATGTTGTTGTGTTATTATTAATGTATATTCTTTTTCGAAAGTTCTCTTCGTTTTATCAGCCTTTAATTGGAAAGCTAAGTGACATAATCTTCCTTTCAGTCTAACAAACGCATATTAATTCTTATACTCGGTTACGAAAAGTGGGGGAGCCCCCGCTGGCCTCTCTGTTGCCTATAATAATAATATATTTATCTCTTAAACGCATTCCACTAATTTCTCAAATAATGTGATCATGAATTATGCGCCAGAAACGGCAAAGTACGTGAGCAATTACGTGACTGAGAAATTTGTAAGTCAGGGTTTTGGACGTGTTTCTGAACAGTTTCTTTGGAATCAATTAAACCCAATACATTTACCATGGCAACATGGTAGAGATTTATGATAAGCCGCTATTATTTACATACGGAGCTATAATTGTAATTCGGATGGTTCTCAAGATTCAATAAACTTTGATTAATATTTGCACACATTCAGGTAGTCTAACAGTTTACAATTGTTCCCATAGAAGCATTGCTTAAGAATAGAAGAAGAAGAAGAAGAAGAAGAAGAAGAAGAAGAAGAAGAAGAAGAAGAAGAATAGTAATAATAATAGTAATAATAATAGTAATAATAATAGTAATAATAATAATAATAATGATAATAATAAATAATAATAATAATAATAATAATAATAATAATAAGTAATATATACAATATTCGCGTCCGAACTGTATGGTATTTACAATGGCGAGCCGAAGGCGAGTATTGTATCTGACTTATTGAATCCAACGATGTATAAGTGGATGTTTTACTATAATTTGGATGATAGGAAACAGTTTGGCCAAGAAAATCCAAGTTAAAGTTGAATGCAAATGAGGACGATTCTGTATCCGATTTACCGGCATAGATGTCTGCTACGCTTATGATTGTATTTCCCTCATTAATTATTCATGAATTCGATAATAATAATAATAATAATAACAATAATCAATTTCCTAATGTTCAATGGCTTTACAATACAGTAATTTATTAAAAATATACAACAAATATAGAGGATATAAGCCTAGTTCTGCCTCGTAAGACTTTATGTAACGCCTATATAAATGTTTTATTTATTAATTATTTATATTTATTGAGGTTTGTATTCATTCTACTATAATATGAATATTGATTCTAATTTAAATATATCTAATGATCAGTAACGAGAAGGCCGGGTATTCTGGTACTCAGTACAAAAACGATACTGATATTAAATAGTTATTAAGTACTAACAACAAAAAAACGAACTGTATCTTGGCGAGATAGTCTGCAATTAAAGCAGGCTACGTACAGTTACTGACACTAATTTGTCTGTCGCGTGCAGCCAAACACTGAGCATGCGTAATAGTGTACGCGAGACCTTTGAGTTGTGGCAGTTTTAAAATGGGCGGGCGGCTGATTCGTTCGCTTCTATTTATTGCTGTTTTTACGACTTTTTTGGCGAATGTGGTGTTCATTTTGAAAACTTCTTTGCACTCTTGTAGAGAAGCCGATGAAGGTTTTCCGTGGGAAACTGGCCACCATAAAATGCAGCTGGAAAAACAAGGTGCGGACTACGACAGTCTTGAATTCCCCTTACAAGAAGGTAAAAAACTGTAGCTCAGTTATATGTTAGTTTGTGTATCGCTGTAAAAATCATATCGTAGTGTCGCATATTCAAACTCCTCGAAAAGGGGACCTATTTTAACCCAATGAAAGACGTGCCACCTCTAAACAGACGGTCTAGTATGAAAGAATAACTCTATTTGATCTATTTGATAATTTTTTAGTAATTTGCAAAAGACAGTTTCCAAACTTTCAGCATCATTTAACACTAATGTCTTGCATTCACGACAGAACAAAATACAGAATAACGTTAGCCATGCAGAGTGCTTGATAATGATAATAATTTTACACTGACTAATATATTGTAAAAAAAATCTCGATAACGATGATGGATAGCACTTCTTTGTCGTTGGAAAGCTATTTTTAGGCGACTCGATCGTCATAAAATTTATCTGTAAGACTTGTCGTTTTGTTTGGAAAGGAATGAAAGCTGACATTTTCAAATGCTAAAGGTTGTTTCTCCAGCATGTCCTTGTTGACCTAATCAGTCAATCTATACGACACTTTCGTTCCTCTTTATCATTCTCTTCAGTACATAACTCAATAAAAAAGCTAATGTTTTACTTCGAAACGCGGGAGAATTTAGAGAAAGTAGAGTATTTAAATTCAGCAAACACCTCAGGAAAATGCGTTTTTGCTATTTCCGTCATTACAGCTCAAAGTAGTCGTTGTGATGAATTATAAGCCATAAACGTTTTAAATGATAACGTTACCGTAATGTATCTTTTATAAATCAAAAATTAATTTGAATGTTGGAATGCACTATTCAGTATTCGTAAGAAACCTATTTTTAAATAGTTAGTTAGTTGTATAAAAGCGTGTTACAAGGACAATAGAGACAGATATGTCATTCACGCCAAAATCGAACTGACACACATTTTGTAATTCTAAATTTTGCTGTCTAAATTATGCAAGAAGGAATCAAATTGTTTATGCAGTCACAAAATGGTGATTCCACAAATTCAGCTTCACCACGTCAAATTATGGAATAAGTTTGATGTTTCACAATCTGAAGTTTCACAATTTGATGTTTCACAATCTGAAGTTTCACAATTTGATGTTTCACAATTTGAAGTTTCACAATTTGAAGTTTCACAATTTGGACAGGTTTATCAGAATTCGATGATCGATGTGGTGAAGCAGTGAATTTGTGAAGCATAAACAATTTGATTCCTTCTTTTGTAGACAGCAATATTTAGAGCAGAATTACAAAATTTGTGTTTCGATTTTGGCGGGAATGACACTCCATAGACAGACACATAGATCTGAAACAGACAAAAAGATAGGAACACTAATTAAGAGAGTCAAAAAAGAAAAAGAAAGACAGAAAATAAAAATAAAACTAGGCTAACCATAGGTCAAAAATTGCGACCTCCGAAAACCAAGACAAATACTATATTTAGCAGCACAGGTAGCCCAATATTTCAAACACGCGCATTTGTTATAATATCGATATGTAACAATTACTCTGCAACTGTTTATGTGAATTGTTTCTCTTCCCAGTAAACTGCGGACACTCTTGAGCTTTCTTTTCATCAGGCTTTTGAGATATACACGTGATACAGATTCTGATTCTTGAATTTTATTCACTCGGTGGTTTGACAATCCTCCATGCACGTAAAAATGTTTTGATTTCGCGATCGTTTCTTGTCCATTTCAGCCGTGGGAACGGTCCATTATGATTGGTTGATTTTTACAGAGATGTGATTTCCGCTGTCACGGTTGCATAGGAGGCTAGTTATTGCAAGCCCTTGTACATAACCACCTGAACAGTTTTAGAAATCTATTAAAGCCATCTAAGCTTAAAGAAAGAATAACAAAGACAATACAATAAGAATATTAAACATGATACATACCCGACATTAGTATCAATCAATAAAAATCAACATCACACTTTTTTCTTTATCAATGTACATGCTTTATCGATTTTTCAGTATTCAATTTGCTACACTTATGAACACCTATATCTTGAATTTAGAATAAAATACGTTGCAGTTGCCAATCACTAGTAATGCTTCAGTAGGCTCTACCATCAAAGGTAGATCATTTGTTTGGAACTGGTTTGGTACGGTTGGCGGCACGATAAACGAACGAGCTGTTAGGCAGATAATTCAGTGACAACGTCTCTGCATCTGGGATGACCTGGTTTCCAAGAGCATTTATACGGTACTTACCCTGGTTCCAGAGGCTACTATTGGGGGACGAGCGAAGAGAGGGACTCTGGAACCAGAGTATACCGGTACTAGGATTCGATCGACTACTTATGTTGTCCACAGTGGCAATCAGTGCAGCGAATTAGCACACAACAGAGCCGAAAGACTAATAAGAGAACATTGCCTTCCCGGCCTCAATATGTCGCTAATATGAAGCGATCGTCAACAATAAATGAAGATCTTTTTAAAGTTAAAATTCCATCGAAGAATCGGATATAAAGTACGAGCAAAAAAAAGGCTTCGAATCCACTCTAAGCACGAGATGAGTCACAAATGCCCAAATGAACGACGGGAACGTACGATATATGACGTCAGGGTAAAAGTCACGTGGAAAAAATCTTTCCAAACGGAATGAAAAACACAAATCGAGAATCGAGCTGGCATCTGAAACACAGGAAGCCCAACCAAAGATTAGTGTTGCTCCCAGTTCGCTCGCTGGGGCTCGCTCACTGGTCGCAATAAAAAGGGGATTCATCGACTTCATTAACTTATACAATTATGGATTATTGTATTTCACTCTAACTTTAACTCAGTTAAAGTCGCACGCTGGTTAGCCTTTTTAACTACATGATGCATTTTACAGGTGAAAATCCTCAAATTAATCTGAAAACAGAAATGCCGACAGCCATGGCACCAACAGACCGTCGAATCCTCAAAATAGAAGTCTATTCAAGTGGCAAGAACGTCTCTGTAGCAGTGAACGGTAAAAAGGTATGCTTTTCAGCATAATAATCAGTAACTTTAACAGTCTTTAGATTCGAAATTTGGAGAACTTCGCGTTAATTGCCGTAGTATACGTTGCTTGGCTACCTAACATCTGAACCTAACAAGATGAACTGAGATTTGTTTTACTGCACGTTTCAATTTCACTGATGAATTTCTAGATTAAGTAGGATTAGCTTTCATTATTGATATGCACATACTATTCATATTCGTCGTAACCTGTCTATCCCCGGGACGGAACTGAATTGAGAGCAAAATACTTCCCACGCGAGACACCGCTGGACCAACACTGCATAGTCTTACAGTACATGATGGAGGAGAAGGTGCTGCCTTTATTTATAGATATTAAGAGATCATATTTACAAATATGAGATAAAACTAAAATTTACTGGCAAGGGGGGTATCTCCGATTTTCTTTTAATTCCGCACAGTGTTAGCCTATTATATATCTAAATTCGCTGTGTAGTTAGTTTCGAAAAATATTTTTTAATTTTCGAAAATTCGTCATAAACGAAGTCCTCTTGAAATCGACTCGAAACACGTCAGAATTAGAGACACATTTAACGAGCTCGGAAATAAGGAAAATAACAGTACTGCTCTTAAAAACCATACGACCTTCTTTCTCACTCTCTAAATACTAGATTGCGTGATTTTGAGGTGAATTGCGTTATGTTTCATGAGCGAATTATTTTTTTTGGCGAGGCATACATTTTAACTCGCCGAAAGTATCTATTCAACAAAGCTAATTTTCACCAGGCGATAAACCTTCAAATCTTTCTGGCCTGCGCTTGTGAACTCTATGGATGATCATCTTTTCATATATGTAAACATTTCCTTGGGCAAATAATGTAGCGATTAGCTATAGCTGCCGAAAGTTGGTGAAAATGTGTTATTTACTTGACCTTTACAGGTCAATATCTCATAGCAAGTGTAGTATGAAAATACCTATCTGATCTTCAATCACTAGTTGGCGAATAAAATACACCAAAATCAAATCACTATGAAGCTCTTACCTCAATGATACGGATATGGACTTGAGAAACGTCAGTTTTATTGTAATCCCATGGTCTTCCTTTTCGACTGTCTATTTATAACTTTCGATGAATGTTCAAAATGTCAAAAGTTTGACCGTATTTTTAGCGTACCTTCCCATTCCTCTTCTGATACGGTAAATGCGTAAAGGTTCAATAGGCCCATTTGTTTTTACGTTACTTTGTTCTTGAATTGTAGCTGTACTGTCGCAATTCTTCATTGATTAGAACTAGACAAACAAACGTAACTTATGCAAATTACTGCAATAGGGATGATTGACAGAGCGAGAAGGCTTCCTTGAAATTTTAAGTTAGGGAAATTTATCAGATTGATATCAGTATTAATATATTTAAATTGAAGAAAAGTAAGATAGATACCTAGCAAAAAGAGTAAAAGTCGAAGACTATAGAATTTAAAACAATTTCTTTTTTACTTCTGAAAAAATGGAGCTGCAAAAATGATACATAACTCCCGTCCCCACCTACCTGGGGTGTTTTGGTCACCTTACAATAAAAACATTTAAAATCAGTTCATTACCAGAGTTTAGAAAGTGGAAGCTTGCTGTTCGTTCAAATCTCTTGTTGGTGGCCGTCAGTGTAGTTTCGATCCAAAAGACAAAAAGCGACAAACTCAGATAATACCTTTACTTTCCACGAAGGATATTTCCAGGCATAAGTCTACTCTGACCTTTTCAGGTCCACAAAATGAAATCGATCTCATTCTTTGTCGGACATTTTTATTCACCGAGCCAGATCATCTAAATTCCGTGACAATATGTCCGTATCATCGAGCTTCACTTGGAATAGGATGGACGCGAGGATCCAGCACAAGGTGTAGAGTTCCCCAAACCATTTCTGGTCATGACAAAAGCAAGGCAAGCACCTGGCCAAAGGGTGATCGAGGACTGGGAAAGGAAGAATCTTGGATCATATTACATCGTACTGGTTTGTTTGTACCAGTAGGTTCAGGTGCGTTCAATGACATGCAGCTTCAGTTGTTGTTTACGGGATGACATTTATAGAGGAGAGTCCAAAACAAATGTCAGATCAGTCAATAAGTGATCACATGAGCAAACTAACTTTGGTGGTAAGTTTATTTTACAATAATACAGTTGAACCTCCCGTAAGCGGACACCTTCCGTAAGCGGACACCTCCCGTAAGCGGACACCTCCCGTAAGCGGACACCTCCCGTAAGCGGACACCTCCCGTAAGCGGACACCTCCCGTAAGCGGATACCTCCCGTAAGCGGACACCTCCCGTTAGCGGACACCTCCCGTAAGCGGACACCTCCCGTAAGCAGGCACCTCCCGTAAGCAGGCACCTCCCGTAAGCGGACACCTCCCGTAAGCAGGCACCTCCCGTAAGCGGACACCTCCCGTAAGCGGACACCTCCCGTAAGCGGACACCTCCCGTAAGCGGACACCTCCCGTAAGCGGACACCTCCCGTAAGCGGACACCTCCCGTAAGCAGGCACCTCCCGTAAGCGGACACCTCCCGTAAGCAGGCACCTCCCGTAAGCGGACACATCCCGTAAGCGGACACATCCCGTAAGCGGACACCTCCCGTAAGCGGACACCTCCCGTAAACAGGCACCTCCCGTAAGCGGACACCTCCCGTAAAAGCGCATTGGGACGAATGTGAAATGCGCTATATAAGAATGGCCATTATTAAAATATTAATGTTAATGGACACCTCCCGTAAGCGGACACCTCCCGTAAGCGATCCCGTAAGCGGACACATCCCGTAAGCGGACACCTCCCGTAAGCGGACACCTCCCGTAAGCGGAAATATGCTTTATAGATAGTCAGTTGTGGTATTCTAAAACAGATACAAATGTAGAAGGCTCACTCTCGCCTTCTATCGGCTCCGATAGAAGGCTTGAGTTCGAGTTCTATCTGTTTAAAAATAGTATGCCAGGAGTGATACTCGACACTTGGTGCGCGTTTTAATCCTATTACAATGAAATGCATTTATTTGCAAATCTTAGTCATCCCTTCTGATGTGATAGTGTAATTTGTATTTGTAAGCTTTATACATTTATGAATACCTTTATAAAATAAATATTAGGTACGAAAATAAGTCTGCAGCGCCGGAACACAGGAAGCCCATGTATTTTTTTTTTCACGGGCAAGAACATTTAAAACGTTTTATGAAAAAGATCAACTGTGGTTAGATACGACTAATGAAAGTAATTGACCTCGAAGAAATGAATTGAAGGTTTCGTATACATTATTTTCACTTGTCAGCTACTATCCAGCTCCCTTCCTATACCCCCTGAGTATCATATGTGGTCACGTGAGTAAACAAGCAGCGGTTGAAAATATTCAGTGCAGTCCTCAACTGCAAATCATAACCAGAATATTCGTATTCCATCGATTGTTATCAAGCATCATATCAGAGGATACAATGAATGTTACAAGTAAGAATCTAACCAAGAGGAAAGTACGCTAAAAATTGGGTCAAACTTTGACGTTAAACCCGGTTGCCTCGACGTCGTCTTGAACATTCATCGAAAGTTATAAATAGAGAGTCGAAAAGGAAGACCATGGGATTACAATAAAACTGACGTTTCTCAAGTCCATATCCGTATCATTGAGGTAAGAGCTTCATAGTGATTTGATTTTGGTGTATTTTATTCGCCAAAACTAGTGATTGAAGATCAGATAGGTATTTTCATATGAGATATTGACCTGTAAAGGTCAAGTAAATAACACATTTTCACCAACTTTCGGCAGCTATAGCTAATCGCTACATTATTTGCCCAAGGAAATGTTTACATATATGAAAAGATGATCATCCATAGAGTTCACAAGCGCAGGCCAGAAAGATTTGAAGGTTTATCGCCTGGTGAAAATTAGCTTTGTTGAATAGATACTGTCGGCGAGTTAAAATGTATGCCTCGCCAAAAAAAATAATTCGCTCATGAAACATAACGCAATTCACCTCAAAATCACGCAATCTAGTATTTAGAGAGTGAGAAAGAAGGTCGTACGGTTTTTAAGAGCAGTACTGTTTATTTTCCTTATTTCCGAGCTCGTTAAATGTGTCTCTAATTCTGACGTGTTTCGAGTCGATTTCAAGAGGACTTCGTTTATGACGAATTTCTCGAAAATAAAAAAAATATTTTTCGAAACTAACTACACAGCGAATTTAGATATATAATAGGCTAACACTGTGCGGAATTAAAAGAAAATCGGAGATACCCCCCTTGCCAGTAAATTTCGGGCCCTAGTAAATACTTGCTCTTAATAACTATTTCACCTTAATTGTCCCTGGAGGGGAGGGGACGTAAGGAGACTGGGGAGAGGGGAGAAGGAAGGCCAGTCCCCTCTCCCCAGTCCCCTTCCGTCCCCTCTCCTTTCCCCTTCCCCAAAAGCCTTTAAAAAAGAGAGCCGCTACACAGGCCACCTTGTCCCACTTGTCATGGTTCATCAAGACAACTTGTGATCTACATGTATGAGAAACCTCCTTTACAAAGATACGTTATTATGACGTCACTTATCCAACAGTGTTAAACATGACGTCACTTCACGAGCATTTGGACCCCCCCCCCCCCCCCCCCCCCCCCCCACCCCCCACCCCCTTCAAATATTCATGTGTCCTCCCTTGAATTTAGGTCTATTTTAACACTTACATTGTATGATGATGATAATAACTGCGTCATATCTGTAGATTCTAGATGCATCTCATGTTAATTATCTCGGAATCAATGCTGTTGTAATCAATCAAGAAACTGGAGCAAGAATGGGATCAAGAGCGTTCGATACATACAACCTTAAGCAAGAATCTGATCTTCTACTCCAATTTGTAAAAGATGTATCAGTGGGTAGAATTATCTGTATTGCTGTCAAGGTGATTTATCATGTCAAAACCGTCACCTCCTGTTCCTCTTTCTCCCATTGATTTTCTGTCCGACTGTTCGCCATTCTGTTTCTTCTTTTTTCACTCCTTTTGACCACAATGTCTTTTCTCTTCAGTCGTTTTTTTTTTCTTTTCTCTTTTCAATAATTCAGTAGTCACTGCATGAAATGATGTTTAAGTAAGTCAAACATAAATATACTGACGTAAACCACTAAGACTGAATATCGATCAGAGAAATCAGTGCATCCTAAGTAACGGCATAATTCTTTACCATGGCGTATTTTTAATTCCGTCAGCAATTTAAAGCCTTCGATTGCATTTTCCTTTATCCAATTTCTCAGTCGTGCGAAGCGATACCCAGCCGTTTATGTAGATCATTTTTCTATATATTCACCACGAGTGACTGTTGTAAAAGATGATGCTAGACCAATCAGAGGGCGCGAATCTTAATATTCACCTGTGTAATTATACTAATCCAACATATGACGTAATTCTAGACCAATCAGAGGGCGCGAATCTTAATATTCACCTGTGTAATTATACTAATCCAACATATGACGTAATTCAAGACCAATCAGAGGGCGCGTATCTTAATATTCACCTGTGTAATTATACTAATCGAACATATGACGTAATTCTAGACCAATCAGAGGGCGCGTATCTTAATATTCACCTGTGTAATTATACTAATCCAGCATATGACGTAATTCTAGACCAATCAGAGGGCGCGTATCTTAATATCCACCTGTGTAATTATACTAATCCAACATATGACGTAATTCTAGACCAATCAGAGGGCGCGTATCTTAATATCCACCTGTGTAATTATTAACTTATTTACTTTGCTCTCCTGCAGGATGAAGCTTCGAATTTTCTAAAGAAGAATGCCCGTATGTATCTAAAGAAACTAGGTAGTGTCTTTATCAACCGCTTACGATGGCGAGACACTTGGGCGTTCGTGATACAGAAAACCAAACGTGGAGCTCGCGTTCTTGGAGAAGCATTCCAGAAATGCGGCATTGGACATAGCGAGGGGTGTTTTTATGGTTCCGACTATGGAGAATGGGGAGCTCCCGTCGACTTGGTAACTACCTTTATAACAGAGAAGAGCCATTCTTGTAAATGGGAAGACACTGCAAGTAATAGACGTAGAAGAAAGTTTTGTAGTCAATATGAAGGATATTCAGGCGTATGTAGATGTAAGTAATGCCTCCCTCCCCGGCTGGGTTTTTAACTTGTTACCAGCTCTTTCCCGGCCAAAATGGCGAAACAAAGTTCGAACTGGGTTCGACTACACGGCCGAAAGAGATACCGCAACCCAACCCACTTATCCTTCTTACGTACGAGAACTGATTGTACAACCTTACTTGTGATGTTAGCTGTAATATATTTGTCAGTGTAAATTCATCATTTAATCAAATGTGAAATGACGCCGTATATGTACTCTACTGAGCAAAAACGTTTTTCTCCATACCGGAAGTATGTGATATAATGTGCATTAAAACCTATTTTAAAATATTTCAAATTGTCTCTGACAGGTGAAAACCCTCATAATATAGACATAAACCCTCCAGCCTTTCCAGACGGCACCAGGCTACATATCCCTGTAGCAATCATGGTCGGCAACAGACCGCCTTATTTCTTTCGAATGCTTACTACGCTACAGAATGTGATTGGTCTAGACGTTTCTATGGTTACTGTATATATTGATGGCTTTTACA
The DNA here is from genome assembly GCA_033675265.1 of Actinostola sp. cb2023. Taxonomy (NCBI): domain Eukaryota; kingdom Metazoa; phylum Cnidaria; class Anthozoa; order Actiniaria; family Actinostolidae; genus Actinostola; species Actinostola sp. cb2023. The sequence goes on from JAUJYZ010000132.1 coordinate 511,978, forward strand.
ACGAATCAGCGTCTGTTGCAGAGTTGTTTGGTTTGAAGGTGATACAACATGAGCCTAAAAGTCGACTGAATGGAAGGATTGCTCAGGTATATATAGAGAGAGTAACTCCCCTGGTGGTCCCCGACCCCGCAACAAAACCTGCAGGGGGAGGGGGCACTTGTTATAGAAATGTATAGGTATATGCGGCGAGGAGATCATACTATTACTACATCATGAAACAGAAGTGCTTTTTTGTAATCGACTGACTATTCCAGAACGATAGAACCAGAACCCCCCGGATTCCTGGGGCGTTTACTCCCACGTCACCGTGGCTTACATGCCTGAATAACCCCACCGTTTCCAGGGTTCTCTGGGTGTGAGTGAGTTTGTGCAAACTTGGCAGGGTAACCTGGCTGTACATAGGATTACCCTTAGTGTTTTGATGTGAGGGAAGCTAAGAGTTTCCCTATCAGGAAGACGTGGACTTAGGGGAACCATTATTTCACACATCGGTTTATCTTTGGTGAAATTACTCCACAGCATTACAAGAAGAGTTTGACGACATCGTTTGAAGACAATCCAGAAGCGCAACACCTGGTGATTCTAGAAGAAGACTTGGATCTGTCTGTAGATATCTTGAGCTTCTTTAAACAGTTGCTTCCTGTACTAGAAAAGGACGACAGTTTGTTTTGTATATCAGCTTGGAACGACCAGGTATCAAGCATTTTACGCTGAAATTATAAACGAGTGTGTGAATTTAACAGGCATTTTTGTGTTTAGGGTTACGAGCACGCAGCGTATGATCCAGCCATGTTGTATAGGATCGAGACTATGCCTGGATTGGGATGGTAAAACAGCTTTCTTATGCTACATGTTGTGTTGCGTATGGGGTTAGTCGATTATGGATTAGGGGCCAAACTACATTTGATGTGCTTGCACTATGTTTAGGTGGAATGATTGTTCAAAAAACATTCGTCGATTAGTATTGATCGGTTGTTATTTTCTACATACAGTAGAACCTCCCGTAAGCGACCACCCAAAATGTCAAACTTTGTGGTCGCTTACGAGAGGTGGTCGCTTACAAGAGGTTCCAACGATAGTGATTTGACTTGGAACTGAACTTTTGGTATTTTGGAAAACTGGTCGCTTAGGAGAGGTGGTCGCTTACGAGAGTGGTCGCAACCGGAGGTTCAACTGTATTACTATATCACATGCTATTTTTATTTTACTTTCCAGTGAACTGTACCGATTGAATGACCTGTAATTTATCTCTCAGTTACAATTGCTGTTCTACGGGTTTACTTTCACAGGGTTTTAAGCCGCAAAATATACAAAGGTGAACTGGAAAAGAAATGGCCTGGGCCTGAGGTATTGTTTGACTGGGATATATGGACAAGAGGAGACGAACAGATAAAGGGTCGAGAGTGTATTATTCCTGATATATCAAGGACATATCATTTTGGCACCAAGGGATTGAACGTTGGCTCATTTATGCAAGCTATTTATTTCCAAAAACATGCATTCAATACCGTGCCGTACGTGAGACTGGATGCAGACGTTATGTACAAAGAGAATTATGAAACAGAGCTACGACGACTCATCAGGTAGAAGAGCGCTTTATTACAGTTCTTATGCCGTTCTTCATAGCGTTGTAGAAATGCTACAAACTCACAAACATGCACTTTACGTTCATTTTAAACTTTGTTCCTTCTAGAAACCGAAACGATACACACAGCTTTATACGCACGCGCTCGAAAGTTTGAGCGCATGTTTTTTTCCGCTCAAAATAAAATGCAACTCACTGTATAGAACGCGAAATAGCGGCTGTGCATGTGTCGTAATCATTTGCGAAACTAAATCAGTAATACTCACATTTACGGTCTGTCTATTCACGTTCACATAAATAAAACACAGCTAACAGTTCGTTGACGCGTTTTCAGAACTCTCTAGCTGTTCTATAGTTCTTCGAGGTTACTGCGCGCAAAGGATTGTGCCACCTTTTATGAGGCTTTGATGTGTGTTGTTTTGAAAACATATTTTAGCTTTTACGTGTTTTCATAATTTAACCTCACCAAACTTTGACTGCCATTCTAGATCCGCTGAGCTAATCGATCACAGCAAAACGCCGTGTTCGCATCTCAAGACTTTTGTGCCAGATACAAAGAACAAGACTTATGTATTTTATATCACCATGCAACATAAGCGAGACTATCAGACGTGGAACAATGTCGCGCGCTGTTTTCGAATATGGGATCTTGACGCACGTGGCTTCCATAAAAGTATGTTTCGATTGTGGTACAAACAGAATCATCTCATAGTTATTGGATGTCCTTCGTCAGTCTACTGCTCCTTAAAACCAGATCAAATAGTTCCTATCAATATGCCAAAGAAAGAAAAGAGACCACCAGACGATGTATAAATAACAGTTGTCACCCTTAAATACACAAATCATATGCAGATACATCATAAGCCTCTGTTGTATGCGTAAAACAAAAGATGGCTTCAAAGTGTCTTCACATCGAGAAGCTTAAATGATGTACCTGCATATATTTGTTCATTAGAGTCGTTTTCGTTTGAGTGGGACTAGTTACGGTACGGTTCGTGCAGTGCGGTAACGGTGCTGTATCCAAGCATTCTGATTGGTTGAGCAATGATTTCGCGCGCTGTGATTGGTTGAATACAATGTCTTCGATTCCGTACCGTAACCGTAACTCTTGTGCCGTAGGTTTCCCACTCATACGAAAACGACTCTATGCATTAAAGGGCTACAGTGAGTCTGATAATGATGTCAAGGCAAGAGAATCCAGCAATTCTATCACCAGAACTATCATTCATGTACTGCAAAGCGGTTCCTTACTTTCGCGTCGCTGCTTCGCCTGATTACCCTCGACTCTTTAATAATAATAATAATAATAAACTTTATTTTCTTTCTTCCACGGTCGGCCCTGGATCCAACTTAGGCTTAGCCACAAATATCACAGATGTTTTTCTAAATATCTCGATAACTGAATTGGTTCCTGGCCCAGGTAGTTATTATATGCACTTATACAACCTAATACAGCCATATTGATTGGAAAATTGAAATTTGAAAACACAACAAAAAGAGTTATGGGATGCATTATTATTATTTTTATTTATTTTTAATTTTTTTATTATTCAGAAGGGAAACCGCTGGACTAAATGTTGTGGGCATTTATTATTGAGAAAAACAGCATCAGAAAATGTTCAAATCTATATGAAAATCAAAATGAAATCCTAAATTTCTCAACAACAAATTTTTTTTTCACACATTTGCAATCACACTCTGCCAACTTCCTGAAAGAATCCCCAATTAGATGGAAAATACTGCACCCTAACATCAAATTCCCCAAAGAGCGTAAAGTAATCGAAGCACTTGAAATAAGAAAACAATCAACAAACATTATGAATGGCTGTGTAGGCAGGTTTCTCTGCATATAACTCAGTACATTGTTATTACTATTCCCAGGACACCACATCTATTTACTGTATTGTAATTATTAAGCATTGTTTAATCAACCAATACCACTGGGTATTTCACTATTCAAATGTAAGTTATTTAGAGAGTGATTTTCAGTTTAAAATATACCACTGATGAAGCCTTCACCGGCGAAACGTCTGAATATACGCGTTTGTCGTCTATTTCTTTTGCCTGACGAAGTTAAATACTTTCAATTCAATAATAATAATAATAATAATAATAATAATAATAATAATAATAATAATAATAACTAGACGCTCTTCTAGCGTGAAGTCGGGCTTCTAAATGAAATGTAACCTATTTGAGCTAAATATAGATATCTTATATAGTGCGATTGAAACAGTTTTTTGGTTGCTCTCGTCGTTGCGTGACTCGAGCTCGATAGAACATGCTTTAATATTTCCTTGCAATTTCAGTAGAGTGCAAACCATATGTCCGTGAAATAGTGCTATTTCTAAATAGTACTAAATAGTGTTATCTCCATTGTTTTCTATTGTTTCATCAGTGCTATTTAGTACTAATTAGTTAGTACTGTTTCACGGACATATGGTTTGCACTCTACTGCGAACTTTACAGTATATACTTCATGTTACTAGGGCGTCCTGTTTCAATCTAAATTTAGATTTAGACGAATAAAGACTTATATTTTGGCCCCTTGACCTCTGGTGCTTTCCCTGATTGGTTTGTGCTTTCTAATCTTTCTTGGCCAGACTTTATGTCTCCTTTGGCTTTAGCTCGACGTTGACGCGTACGGAAATCAAAAAAATAATAAAAAACAAGACGACATACTAGTAACCTTCCTCCAACTGACAAGGTTGAATGAAGAAACCATGTTGTTAGAGCCTTGGGGTGATTATGCATGACTCGGTAGAACTGCTTTCTTTGTAAAATCGATTTCACAAACTCAGCGAATCATAGAAATGACAATAGTTTATTTGGTGCCATAAATATATCCATACCAAATACAAATATAAGCTTAAACAAGACGACATATTAACCTTCCTTCGACAAGGTTTCTGAAGAAAGAGGACGATGTGCGATGTCTCGTGTTGATATATAAGATCATGTTGTTGGTCGGTGATTATCTTAGCGGCCGACAGGGCGCATGCGTGCTTTTTGGGGTCGACGACGAAGACGACGACAAAGAACGCTTCTCATTTTTAGAGTCGGGGCTTCCACACAGGAAGCCCGACTAATAATAATAACTAGGCTACCTAACAGCAGTGAATGCTGACGGTGAATGCATTGTTACCGGTAGTTGTGGATAAGAGTTGGTGAGGGACTGGATACCGTAGTTGTTATGAAATGGCAGTTTTGTTTTATGTAAGCTGACAAGTATGCAAATTATTAGGCGAGTCTGAATAACTAATGTATTACTTATAATTGAGATTTCAATGCAAATTCACACTTGAAACTGACACACGGTCAGCAATCTCAAATACGATCCTCAACTACACAATTCCCACGAAAAGCACAAGATACGGTATCTGATGGGCTTACGAGTCAGGATATACCGGCTATAATGAGAAACATACACATGTACAAATTAATTAGGGTCACAGATCTTTGGCACGACATTTACCGATCAGAAACGCGAAAGCTTGAATAGGAAAACAACTCACTTCAACTTCCAACGAAGCCGAATGTGTTCAGCTCAGCGTATGTAGGAGTTGTCGCGAAAAGCATTGTGGTTATTGAGAATTGCATGATGGTTATTGAGAATTGCATGATGGTTATTGGAAACTGCATGCCGGGTAAAAATCGAGATTTTTTCTCCCTACATGAATGAATTAGAATTGCTTCCTTGCTCGCTCGCTTCATGCTCGCTCGCTGCGTCAGCAATAATAATAATAATAATAATAATAATAACAATGATAATAATAATAACAACAACAACAACAACAACAACAACAGCAATGCGCTTCTTCAGCTCATATACGTGAATATCTTAAGGTGTTGTTGGTAATTATTACATTTTGCGTTAATATTATATTTTGTGGCGTATACTTCCAAAAAGTAATTCTTAGATGATCTTTGAACTATAATACATCATCCAGGCATCATGTGCATTTCTTTTATGGAAGCCAGAGTTTTCCCCAAAAAAAAATCAATGCACAGAAGATCGTTGAATATTGTAGCAATAAAGAGTCGATCTGAGAGAGTATATTAAGGGTGCGTTCGATTGACCTTATTCCAGAATAGGAATACACGGAATAACATCCCTAAATCGCTGTCACGCAGCTACTGTCCACTGTAAAATGAAACATTCCCTTGTTGTATTATAATAAATTAAAGTTACAAGGAACAGTTTGGAATTTTAAATGTGCTGAAATAAAAGCATCGAAGTGTTTTGTTTCATGTATTCCTGTTCTGGAATAGAGTCAATCGAACGCACCCTAAATGAGTATATGTATAATGCTCAGATATATTTCGGATCGACCTGTAAAAGTCGGTCTATCATTCCATTCTATGAATCTAGAGTGTGGTTTCACTTGGTACATGCGCAAGTATAAGCACAAGCACAAGAAAACGAAAAAAAGATATTTGTCCTTGTGGTCATGCTTGCGTCAGGCACGTCAGTTCATGCGATCAGCGCAGTAGTGCGTCGTGCTTGCGTCAGGCACGTCAGTTCATGCGATCAGCGCAGTAGTGCGTCGTGCTTGCGTCAGGCACGTCAGTTCATGCGATCAGCGCAGTAGTGCGTCGTGCTTGCGTCAAGCACGTCAGTTCATGCGATCAGCGCAGTAGTGCGTCGTGCTTGCGCCAGGCACGTCAGTTCATGCGATCAGCGCAGTAGTGCGTCGTGCTTGCGCCAGGCACGTCAGTTCATGCGATCAGCGCAGTAGTGCGTCGTGCTTGCGTCAGGCACGTCAGTTCATGCGATCAGCGCAGTAGTGCGTCGTGCTTGCGTCAGGCACGTCAGTTCATGCGATCAGCGCAGTAGTGCGTCGTGCTTGCGTCAGGCACGTCAGTAACTACCACTATATACTAGCTCTTTGTTTGATATGATAGCGATATTATTCAGCATGAAAAACGATGTCTAACGATATCCAGCGATCTGGTGCCAATATGCTCCCACTATACTGTTCCTATAATATTCCTAACATGGAGCCATGGACGAAGTATGGTATGAAAATATCCATGTCAGTACGAAAACTGCTTATTCTGTTACGTTGCATTCTTGTCTGGTTTCTTTACTTCAGCATTTATTACATGACTCGGTTTATACTTGCAGTAGGGTGAATCTGGACAGCCAATCACTATCAAATGGTTTCCACGAGCCCAGAAGCGAAACATATTCTTGTGGTTGTCCCTCACGTCCACGTCCCAGATCTTGAAGCAATGTGCGGTGTTAATCCAGTTCTTGGCGGAGTTTTCCATCTTGATGTAATACACGTATGTTTGGTTGCGAGTGTCGGGTATAAAGGTTTTTGGGTGTGAGCAGGGTGTCTTGGTGTGGTTCAATACACTAGAAGATCTATATAGAAAAACATTATCTACATCAAGAGAATAATTCACACAGTACCGTCTACATGATTCAGAAAATCCCATAGGATCATGGCATGGTGATGGATGGATTGCTCAGTTACAAATAGAATCGAAGTAGCGCCGTCCCCTTCACGTACATCGCATTTTCTTTACTAAGTATATATTCTTACCTTAAAAGTCTATCAATTTCCAATTCGTAGCTATCTTTGTACATTATGTCAGAGTTTATCTTCACATTTGGTTCTTTATTCAAGGCGTGTCCTTCAAAGTAGAGCTCTTGGAAAAATGGATTCATGTTGATTCCCTGGGCGCCAAAATGATAGGTTCTTGATACGTCAGGTATAATGCATTCTCGACCATTGATCTTAGCGGCCCGTACCCACATGTCCCAGTCCCACATCTTGTCGGGCGATGGCCAGTCTGGTTCAAGTTCGTTTTTGTAAATCTTTCGAGGTAGAACCCTTGAGAAGAAACGTTCTTTAGACTTTTATACACAGTTGCAGATACATAAAATATTTATTATCATTATTTTATTATTTATTTATTATTTGTAACTTACCAACCAAGACCAGGCATGTATTCTACTCTATAAGTCATCGATACGTCATTCGAGGAGTGTTTGTACCCCTATAACGGGTAAAAGTAGAATCAGTTATACTGTCTACATTCATGTATTTACTGCATGTGTACAAACGCGCATTTGCAGCACATGCCCACACACAATTACCAATGCACAGAATACTAGTAGGAGAGAATGGCGATGTTGCGGCTTCATGCGCCTACTAGATGATAAAGTGCGATCCATATCCCTGCTTGTGCAATACAGCTATTTCAAAAAAGGTTGGTGAAGGTTTTGTTGCATCTTGCATCCCAAGCCCAAAATGCACTATGGGCGATGTGAATGGAATCAGCGAAAGGTCACATCAATATGGACTGGCTGGGAATTTTCCCAAACTTTGTCTTCGCAATATTGACCCGGCATATTTTCTGCTGTATGTGCATGCTGACATTATTTATATATGACCCACAATACATTTCGGGCTTGGTATGCAACATGCAACATGCAACAAAACCTTTTTTGAAATAGCTGTATGTTGCACGCAACAAAACCCGCTTAGGTGCTCAGTAGAGATACGCTGGTCGGCAATTTTGCACTGTTTGCTGGGCCCTTATACCTGGTCGTTCCAAGCTGATATACAAAACAAACTGTCGTCCTTTTCTAGTACAGGAAGCAACTGTTTAAAGAAGCTCAAGATATCTACAGACAGATCCAAGTCTTCTTCTAGAATCACCAGGTGTTGCGCTTCTGGATTGTCTTCAAACGATGTCGTCAAACTCTTCTTGTAATGCTGTGGAGTAACAAATAAGCAAACGTTAGGCCTTCATTAGGAGCCAGTCTCTTTCATCGGTCAGAAAAGGAGGGGTGATTCAGTAATACCAATATCAAGTGCAGCCAGTTGGAGAAACGTCCCGAACAATAGTCCCCTTCACAGTTCCCTACTACGCCACATTGAAAGCCGTGCCTTTGCATCGAAGCGAGACCAACGATGACCTTGCAGTTCGAGAACTGTGAATAATTGTCCAAGGTGTTCAAAAAAAGGTCTCCACCGTTGGTCTCGCTTCAATGCAAAGGTACGCCGCTACCTTTAAAGATAGCGCAGGGAACTGTGAAGGGGACTATTCCATATTCGGCAACATATTTGGTAACGAAGTTCCATATTTGGTAACGAAGTTCCATATTTGGTAACGAAGTTCCATATTTGGTAACGGAATTCCATATTCGCTAACGAATTTCCATATTTGGTAACGGAATTCCATATTTGGTAACGGAATTCCATATTTGCATGTAACGAAATTCCATATTCGGTAACTGTTCAAAATATCCACGAGTGAAAGGTAGAATTTCAAGGCTTTGGAAAGGCAAATATGATAAATGGTTTCTACTACTATACGCTTGGATTTCTCTACTTATTGACAAGATATATTAAGCCTTCATCAATTTACATGTACAAGTCCCAAATTGGCAATATTAACAACCAAACTCATTATTCTGGTGGGCTCTACATAGCATTGCTATCATTACCTCTCATTTCTCAAGCTACAATGGACTAAATGGCAATAAATTGCTGTAATTTCCTAAAAATACAGCACTACTTCTTGCATGATAAATTGCTGTGGATGTTATTTCTAAAATTCTCTCATTTAGTTCTATATTTACTACTTTTTTTCATTTTTTGTTCTTTGGAACGTTGTGAAAATGTCAGTAGACGCGTTTTTACACAGCTTGGAGCAGTAGAATACTAGTGTTGTTTTCGTGTTTGACTAAAGTTATTCTATGCGCTTTATATTTGATTCCGTTGTTTGAATATTTCGATGCATTAATTTTGCACTTTTTTCTCTTCCAGCTTCCTATTTTATCACTCACGTCATGTCTCCGTTTTTGCTTTCTATAATAACTAGATTCTCAAAGTGCAACAAAACAACATAAAGTATCAATTATTATATATTGTGGGAATCAAGTGCGCACAATAGTAATCACCTTCGCGGTCACCCTGTGGAATTGATATGCGCGCGTGCTGTAGTGACTTCACAATGGCTTGCTTCAAGTGTATTTTACATGAAAATGTTGGATGCAGATGTTGGACTATTTTTGCTGTCTTTACTGAGTCCTAGATATGGCAAGAACGGTCCAAAAATAAATTAGCAGTGCAGGAAATTCCATAGTGACAATGGAAGACCATATCCCGTTGGAACGAACGCAAATATTTCTACCAAGGACGGGCAGTTGAATCAGCCGTACAATGCATCGGTGAGATCATCAGCTAAGAATCCATTCAGTCAGTTATCTGCTTGCTCAGTTTATGCAATAACAAGGGATATGTTTTAACACAACCCCGTCATTGTCAGTATATTATTGTACTATATTAATCACTACGTTCTCTGTAAGTCTTTGAGCGCTAAAATACTTGGAAGATAGTGCGTCTCTCAAGAGTTTCGAAACTCTCTTTGATGTCACAATTCCGTATTCGGTAATGAAATTCCATATTTGGTAACGTGATGCCGAAATTATATATTTGGTCGACGGTTACTGTTTTTCCCGCTGGACTGACATCTAGCGAACGATAGTAATTAATTGTTTGATATGTGACTACGATTTACAGTCTTTTCAAAACGTCGACCCTACTACCATATATGAAGTTATATGTACACTATAGTTGGCTACCAACTTACCTGGGATATCCTGGCGTTTCTCGTGCTGACTGGCTCATGTTGATTTACTTTCAGGTTGAATAATTTCCCGAGCAATGCGGGTTCTTCAAAGAAACCATCAATGTATATCGTCACCATGGAAACATTTAAGCCAATGACGTTCTTCAGAGATAAGAGCATTCGGAATAAGTAATGAGGTCGATTGCCAGCCATGACAGCCACAGGAAGCCCGAGTCTGCTTCCGTCGAGAAATGGTGCATTGTCAAATTCTAACGCTATTGGATTGGAACCTGAATAGAGTCAAGAGTAAAATATTTGTTATTGTTTCATTCGTTTCTCTTTTCCATCCATCCTTCCTACTTTGCCTTCTGACTGGGTTTCCCTTCTTTCAGTACCACCCTCAGCTCCTTTCCTGCCTTCCTACCTTTTGTCACAGCTTTACCGCACAATACAATGGCGAGAACGGGATGCTTTGACCCATACTGGGAGTCGCGCTTTCTTCCTTCCTTTCTACATCTCTTTTGATGTCCTCTTTCTCTTCTTCTCTTCTTGATTCCCAATGCTTCTTCTCTTCGGTTTCCTTCTCACTTAATTTTTCATCTCTTTTTTTTCCTACTTTTTTTATTCATTTTACGTTCGTTCATTCCATTGACTTTTTACAACGTACAAACACATAACCTGCAACTTACATCTACAAACAATTGGATATCCTTCATATTTGCTACAAAATTCCTTTCTGCGTTGGTTTTGCTCTGTGTCCTCCCATTGACAGTCATCTGACGAGTCTTTCATGGCGAGAAACGACGTTGATATGGTTATCGCACTCCCCCAGTCGTATGGGTTTAGACACTTTTGATACCCTTCTGCTAAAACCCGACCGCCATATTTTCTCTTCTGGACGACAAAAGCCCACATGTCTCTCCATTTCAAACGGTTGATGTACATACTGCCATAACTCTTGATGAACTGACGCGTTTTAGTTTTCAACGAACGGGTTGCTTCGTCCTTTAAATGCACAATGGAAAGGTTTCATCACAAAGTTTGTTTGTACACAAAATAACTTAGTGAACTAACACAGTAACCATGGTAACACTAAAGGGAGTTTCATGTGGTAAAATCTTTGCGAGATCAGTAGATACCGAAATCATCAATCCAGAAATTCGAGACTGCGAGACGCGGTCAAAATATTTGCGATTTTGATGTCGGTAAAGAACCGATGCGTTTCTCGAATCATGACGTATGCCCATAAGTTCTTTTGGTTAGTTTACGCTGTGGCGGATCTAGGGGCTCCTGCATGGTTGGGGGTGAATGTGGCCGAACCCCCTGAACGATAAATCGGAACCCCAGATAAAAACCCTTCTGTTGTGGGCTAAACACAACCAAACCACCCCCCCCCCCCCCCCCCCCCCCCTCCCCCCCTTCTCCTAGACCCAGATAAATTAATGAAATCCTGGGATCCGACCCAGATGGGGGGGGGGGGGGGGGGGGGGGGGAGAAAAAAAAGCAAACATCACTTCAGTGTGAGAACAGAATTTCAACATTGCTCGTGTTCACAGGCAGAGGTGATGTTTCCTTTTGATATTAAAATTCCACGCGTGCAATACGAATATAGAATGAGACACGTGACATTTATTGTAGTGTTAATATCTTTTTAGCAGTGGACAACGTTAATGACATCAGACTATATATTATATTATTATGTGTCAGATACATTTATCTTACTATAATTCTGTGTCTAATGTAATACTATTGATTCATAATTAAAACTCACCATAGCAGCGAAACAAATGATTCTTCCAACACTCACATCCTTAATAAACTGTACCATTCGATCACTTTCTTTGGACGATGCAAAGGTATCAAACGTACTTGAAGCCATCTTGGCCGCGTTGGCCTGGTTCAAAACGATCACTTGAATTCCAGTGAATTTAGCTGGAATGACGTCATGGACCTGTCAAATAGTATAAAATAGCTCTCGTCAGAGATCATCTCATGTGTAATGTCCAAACCTTGTAATTGGCGGTGAAAGCATTCCTAAAATAACGTCCTCTAAATACTTTAATAGGGGTGCATATTGCTGAAACTTTGACATGGTCAAAACACGTTTTGAAGATCCCTACCAAGCTCTCAAGCGTGTACTTCAAAAACTCCAAAATGTAGAATAATTACACAGTCTAGTTTTGATTCTAGCTCCGACCAGGAGCCCCTGCTCCGGCCCACTACTTCACAAATTGGGTTGGGACAGAATTCGCGGACGCAAACTGATTTTTTTTTTTCAGCTGTCCCTCCCCAAAACAAATTATGTTAAAAAACGATTTGGCTACAGAGAGGAGCCCAAATCTGGAATAATTTACCGGAAGTTAAGTAAATCGCTAAATACATTTAAAACTAAGCTAAATGGTATACCTCCCTGCTTCTTTGACTCCTTGGCGGCTTAGCAATTGTAATATTAATTAATCTTCAATTTCTGATGTATATATTCTTTACACACAGCTTTTATGTAAACCAGTTGTAGTTACTGTTAAAACTACCGTGTTTTAAAGAAAGTTTCTATTCTATTCGTGATTCGATGCCTTGACTGTCGAGTTCTGATTCAAGATGGCGACCTGGTCTTGCCGGTGTCACGGGGATTTCGCTCCCCCCCCCCCCCCCCCCCCCCCCAAAGTTGTCCTCCCCGGGGCGAATTCCCCGGTGAATTTGTCCTCTCCGGGACGGATTCTCCAGAGATCTCGCCCCCCTCCTTTGTCCCCTTCGTAGATTTCGCCCCCCACCCCCCCTTCCTTTGGTACCAGTACATAGGTTATAAAGTTATATATTTTTATCAAAAGTATTCCTTGGAAAATGGTCACTGGAATAGATAATTTGGTAACCAACTATTCTGCTTTTGGACGGTGTATTCAAAATTATCATTGTAAGCCGTGTTTGTGAATGCCAGCTGATATTCAAACGACACTATTTTCACTAAAACTGCTGCCAAACGGTTTTCCCTCGTACGATTTTATTTAAACTTCGTGAACGACCTTTTAAGGTCCCTAGTAATGTTCTGACGAGGTAAGAAGGAAATTGATCGAGCCGAAATCACCAGTTCATATTTTTGTTGTCAATATTTGGACCTATCGGTTGTTACGTGACTTCGGCTCGAACAATTTTCTTCTTACCTCGTCAGAACATCACTATGGACCTTAAAAGGTCGTTCACGAAGTTAAAAAAAGATCGTACGAAGGAAAACCGTTTGGCAGCAGTTTTAGTGAAAATAGTGTCGTTTGAATATCAGCTGGCATTCACAAACGCGGCTTACAATGATAATTTTGAATAAACCTTCCAAAAGCAGAATAGTTCAATTAGTATTTAATTTGTGTTAAGCATAATAAAATCCAAGCAATATTGACGCGGAGCGAGCGAGTTAAAAAATACGGCAAACCGGTCATTCATTATGCGGGAACCACCTTAAAAAGCTTTCGCATTTTGAGTTTTTTTAATAAAGAGCTTACTTGATACGTTGTAGAATGGCAAATAACATTAATACTAAAGTCTTGAGCTTAAACTGAAAAACGGTGATGTACATTGATTTTTTTCTACAAGTTATTTTGCTACCCAAAAGATGAATCTTAAGGCCTTGTTACACGGTGAAACTTTTTCGTGAACCTTTTTCGTGAAACGGTGCGAGAAACTCGTTGTAAAATTCTGATCACCAGCCTCCCTCGATATAATTATTTCTAGTGCATCCTTTTGCAATGCCCTTTATCGAAGCCGGTCAGGCGCGCGAAAGTTCATAAAACATGGCGCGAGACGATGGAACAAGACGTGCTCTTGCCGTTTTATTGAGGATGACGAAACTGAACCAGTTTTCGAACAGAGAAAGCGCAGTAACTGCATGTATACGATCGTGGATAGCAATTAAGCTATTTTTGCAATTTAAAGTAGGAAGCGGTCTTATTTAGACCTCTCAAATTCCGCAACAAAACAGCGTACAAACATTAAACAACAGCTTTTGTAGATCCGTTTATCGAAATGACTTGAAAATTACACTAAAACAACTCCCAAGCTGCTAGGATTGATGGATATTAGTGACGTAGTTGGTCAGTTCTGATTGCTTTGTGAACTGAAGCACATCAACACAAGTTTCACGAGGTGTGTTACACGGTGGAATGGCTGGTTTAATGAAACTTTTTTGCTTCGAGTTTCACGAAAAAGTAGAAAGCAGTTCTACTTTTCATGAAACTGTCTCGCAACGCAAATTCGAAAAAGTTTCCTGAAAACGGCCGTGTTACACGGTGAAACTCTTGGTGAAACCTGTCTCGCACCATTTCACGAAACAGTTTCACGAAAAAGTTTCACCGTGTAACAAGGCCTTAAGATTCATCTTTTGGGTAGCAAAATAACTTGTAGAAAAAATCAATGTACATCACCGTTTTTCAGTTTAAGCTCAAGACTTTAGTATTAATGTTATTTGCCATTGCCGGTGTAACAAGGCCTTTAATCACAGGATCGAAACACTTCGAATAGGAGATAGCAATCCTACGGGGGAGGCGAATTCCCCCCCGACACCGGCACTGACAACTTTTTACTGAAGCCCAAGAGTACTTCTCCGCTCAGTTGTAAACATTATTAATCAATTCTGACTTGAATATTGTAACATTCTATTCAATAAAATATTCTATATTAAAAGAGCTAGACCGTCAACATACTATTTATAGCTAGGGATGGATTGGAGTCCTGTCAACGGACTCACAAACTGATCGAAACTGAGCAGCGGGAAAACGGATGGATTCGGAATCTGAAAAATCAGAGAAGATTTTGAATTTATATTCTGTTTTCAATGACCATAGACCCTATGCAATACTCGATTTCTGTACTTTGCATAAATTTGCAAAAACTGAAAGAATAACGAGTTAAGTAAAGGTAAAATAATAGATTGAAAGACCATCGACAGTTTAGTATTTACCCCCAAAAGTGCACTAATAAAAATAAAACTATCATAAAGTAATAAGCGTTTGAAAGGTGCAAAATACATGGAAACGAGGCATCTAGGGCCAAAGTCCGGTTTCTGGTACAAATCTTTGTAATTTCAAATCACTATAACTTTTCAAGATTGCATAGTACAGCCCTAACATTTGGTATGTTCATTATTGAAAACCCTCTCTTCAAAGAGATGGTCAGATATTGCTGTAATATATTACAAATAACAAAGGAAATCAGATTTTACGATTCTACCATTAATGCATAGGGTCTATAGCTTTCTTTATTCATACCTTTATCCCGTTCGCTGTGACAGAAATATTATCTTTACTAGACAGTATTTCTATGCTGATAACATGATCTGGTAATATAAAATGATAAAGCATTAATAGAACTACTCTGCAATCGGTCTTAAGTATGACGTCCAGTTGATTTAATAGGGACCTTTAGCACCGAGGACGGAATGGACGACGACGACGTCATTTTTTAGCGCTAATTACAAAATTACAAAATCACAAAAAGACCATATCATTCGTGAAAAGGGGCGCGAATTTAGTGAAAACACGGAAAATGAAACAATTATGAAAAGACTGATAAACAACAAAACACTTTATTCGAACTTGGACGGCGAGCCTGGTGCTATAAAAGGTCCCTAATTTCACCCGTCTGACTAATGCCGTGTTTACACTTGAGCGCTCTACCAAAGTTTTCTGATTTGTACCTTGGTAGAGCGCTCAAGTGTAAACACGGCATAAGAAAGTGCAGCACAGCACAAAACCAATTAGTCTGGTCACTAGCGCAGTCAGTCTAATTATTAGAGTGTCTAACTATTGGAAGCAGTTATAAACACTTCACTTCACCCTGCCGAGTCTGGGATCCGGACATCTCATTTTTTCGGGACTGAACTACTTCCTCCCGGCGAACCTCTTCAATCAGTGGACTACAATTTGTTATAACTGATGAAGCAACGTTACTTTGATGAAATATAACTGATCAGTAACACTCCGGCCACCCAGCGTCTGGACCGGCTCCCATAGCATGATTCCCTTATCGATATATTACAAGACTTCGTAGTCCCGGCGTATTTAAAGAACATTAACATGTTGCACATGAGTTGCTTGGTATATAGAACTACTGACCTTCATCTCTCTCTACTCCAGGTACTTCTGGATGATGTCCCCCAGGTGCATTCTTCAAAGGGAACTCATCTGATGTCGAATCAATAGTTAACAAATTCGTTGTAGCATCTAAAATAAAGATTAAATTCCCTACGAATGTTATAAAAATCACTAATAAAATGAGTCCACGTAGCAAACGATATGTATGTCCTGGTCTGTCGATTTTAAAACCAAAGCTTTTCTCTAATGCATTCGGAATTCGAACTTTATATGAATTTGAAGAAGAACTGGTCATTTTTGGCGAATAACAGATTTTGTTTCTTCAATTTTAACTGAAAAATATCGAGTAATCGTACGCGCGTCACTTGGTCTACTTCGAGTCCCAGAAAGTTTATTTTATTCACGTTTCACATTCCCGGAGTGTTGGATACCGTTGGTAGGTGAAACTAACTATTATTATTATTCCCCTCTACTAACAATGGGAACAGGTTTTAAAACCTCTCAACAAACAATTTGCCGGGTAACCACCAAGTGTAAACATGTACACGACCATATCAGTAATGGTAATATCTATTTCACGGGTTTTGTGAAATTGAGATGTTTTGAAATACGGTGTGTCCTCTTTGGGATCCCTGTGGTAAGGGTTATACCACAGGGAACCCAACACCCGTAAGACAACTTGATCAGCCTGTGTGCTGTAGTACAGTATGGCAATTTATGATGCAATATTGTTCTGTTTTGGTGCAATTCTGCTGATTAATATTGCCATTGTGAATGTAAATAGCTGATTTCTTCAAAGTTTTCCATGCTGGTAAGACGTTCTTACTCTAAGACATAAGACAATCTAAGGGTGGCCCCGGTCATGGCATGAAATCATGGCGACCTTTTCCAGCTACTATTCGATGTTTGACCATCAAACTGCAGAGTTGCTAAAGAACGTAAGGATAATAGATAAATCTATAAATGAAGAACACAGAGAAGAAGATCAGGATACTACGGTATTTAAAGGAAAAGGTATGTACAAGTTCATTAATATAAGAAGTCGTACATGTAAGCTTAACTTCTTATACGTGTACATGCAACCGAATAACTCCACAACTCACAATGCAAGTCATATAGCCTTGTTTTAATGTGTTATTTTTGTAATTCCTTGATAATATAATACATCTATTTAGTGATATTCAACATAAAAACCATTGTTACCATACACTTAATTTCAAAAACGTTGTCCAAATAGCCAAATACGAATTCATTCAAAAAGACAAAAGAAACAGTTCAGCTTGAGTGCACTTCTTTTGTCTTTTAATGAAATCCTATTTGGCTTTTTTGATTATTATTGGACAACGTTTTTGAAATTAGGTGTATCTTAGTTCTTTTAAAATCCCTAAACACTGAAATGTTAGTTATAAATCGGAATTTTTCATTTTTATTTTAGTACATTCACAAGTTAAAACTGGAATATCATGCCTTGTGTGTGAAGTGGCTGAATTTGATTCTGTGAAAGCTCAGGTAGTGTATGTTATATTGGTTTATACTTAATATACAATGATGATGACTGACGATATTAGTACAGTTCACAATGCATTGTGGGAGCTCCAGTTTTTTGTTTGTTTTGTTGTAGTTTACAAACACCATTGAACAAGATTGCAACCTTCAAATTGGCTTCTCTAGTTGGAAAACACTCCAACATTTTATTAATAATAATAATAATAATACTTTATTATTTCTATAGCGCACTCTCCAGAAATGCCCAAATGCACTTTACATATATATATACAATTAAAAAAAATCTAAAACGTATGAAAAAGCTTAACAAAAAAAAAAAATATATATAAATTATATAGGCAGAATACAAGTAGTGATTGGAACGCCAACAACCTTGCCACTAGCGAGTAGGATCTTTAGATACCAGACGCAGATGTCATAAAGGATAACTAGTGAGGAATAAACCTTGCCACTAGCGAGTAGACTTTAGAGACATCAAGCGAACTACTTGCTGGTCCAGACCAGCAAGTAGTTCGCTTGATGTCTACACCATTTATCCTCAACTATATAAATTATATATATACTCAATCTGCAGACAGTACTGTTTCGCTCTTTGTGAGCTCATCAGTGCAGAACAGAGGTTTCAGACTGAACCTTAGCTATGAAGCAAGCAAGCTTGCAACAAGGCAGTTTAAAAGGTTCACTGTACCATGCCAAAGTGCTCAAACTACAGAGTAGTGGGCCAGCATTAATGCAAACAGCAATGGTACAATCTGAAGAAGAGTGCTCAACAAAACCAAAGTTAAATGTTAAAATATAAAAAACAATAATAACATTTTAACATCAATCATAACAATTGAAAGTTACAATTTGATTAATAGCCATCTACATTTAAACTGGATAGTTGGAGTTTTACTGACCACAATTACTTTTCAATAGGTTATGATTTCAGTTTCCAATATATTGTCTTTATATAATAATAATATATAATAATAATAATAAATATATTTGCAGAGAGAACATTTCAAGCTTGATTGGCATAGATATAATGTCAAGCAGAGGCTCATGGACAAGCCTGCCACCTCAGAGGAAGATTTTGAAGAAACAATTTCAGGTAATAAAACACATGTGCATGTATATATGATATGACAGTAAAGTGTACATGTAATTTAAATCCAGCATGATTTCCATCAAATCAATTAACAGTGTCAGTGATATATCTGTGATAGTCAACTATTAGAGTAGCTTTCATATACCCGGCCTATCTAATCGAACGTTCGGTAATCGAATTCAATCGAACTTAATCGAATTCAATCGTTCGATTAGTTTGAGTTGACATACACCTCGTTACTACGTGTTCTACATGATCATGCACACTCGGACAACTGAATGGAAGCAATCAGCTTCAAATGCATAGTCAAAGTCATTATTTAAAAATGGTGAAAGGGTAAGCATTCAAAGTAATTGGCACAGGAGTCAACTGGGCTGGCCATCTTTAGAAAGAGCCCGGATAAAGAGCCCATTCTTCATTGAGACTAGTAAATCTAATCCAGGGGCGAATGTAGTATTTCTTCATTGTGTACCAATAAAATGTTTGCACTTTTCTTAGCATTATCTCACCATCTGGGCTGAAAGAATACCGAACATCAGTAATCAAACAAAATCGGACTGATTCAGTTCAATCGCGTTCGATTGAGTTCGATTGAGTCCGATTGACTATATTAAGTTCGAGTGAGTTCGAACTCACCGAAAAATTATATGTTCAATTATGTTCGATTGGCGAACTCAATCGAATTCAATCAAACGATTGAGTTCGATTGATTTTTCGTTCGATTTCGTTCAATTAGATAGGCCGGGCATACAAAGTACATGTATGCAAAGTATACAAAGTACTACATAGATTCCACTACATACACAAGGAATTCATAGACATTTTATTCATATTTGAAGGAGAATTGTCCAGTATATCAGGATCTGATTCATCAGAATCTGAAGATACTTGTAGTGAAGACTTTGAGTTGGAAGGAATACAAGAAGTTCTTGCAATAAAGGATGACATAAAAGAAGAAAGTGCTGCATATCGACAAAGTCACCCAAAGCTTTTCCTCTGTAGCGATGATGGGTGTGTCTTTACTGTATATAGAGCTACTGTGCTCTCACCAAAAAATATACCTGAAAAGGAATCAGAGTTGATAAAGAGATTAAAGGAACTGACAGGGGAAACTTTGTGGGTGATTGTCATGACAGCTGGTGGACATTTTGCTGCAGCTGTGTTTGATGGTAATGCTGTTGTAGTGCATAAAACATTCCATAGATATACTGTGAGAGCAAAAAGAGGCACAGCTCAGGGGATGCGAGACAGCCAACAAGGTAGACAACCAAAGTAAGTCATAAAGTCTCTATTTTCAAGTATCTTTGATATGAACTTTATAGTAGAGATGATGGGGTTAATAGAGAGGTGATAAATAAATGGATAGTCAAAGGAAAAGAAGGAAGGAAGGAAAGAAAGGAAGGAAGAAAAAGAAGGAAGAAAAAGAAGGAAGAAAAAGAAGGAAGAAAAAGAAGGAAGAAAAAGAAGGAAGAAAAACCAAGAAGAAAAAGAAGGAAGAAAAACAAGGAAGAAAAAAGAAGGAAAAGAAGGAAGGAAGGGAAGGAAGGAAGGGAAGGAAGGAAGGAAAGGAAGGAAGGGAGGAAGGAGGGAAGGGATGGGAAGGGAAGGAAAGGAAAGGGAAGGGAAGGGAAGGGAAGGGAAGGGAAAGGAAGGGAAGGGAAGGGAAGGGAAGGGAAGGGAAGGGAAGGGAAGGGAAGGGAAGGGAAGGGGGGAAGGGAAGGGGGAAGGGAAAAAAGGAAAGAAGGAAGGAAGTGAAAGGAAGGAAAGAACATGGAATTAGTGAATTGAAAATGGAAGGATGAATGAAAAACCAATTGACTCAAAATGGATGAATGAATGTTACACCATTGTAGCACCATTTTGTTATTTTGTCTTCTTCAACTTGTAGGTCTGCAGGTGCTAGTCTTAGACGATACAATGAAGCAGCATTACTACAGGTAATGACATTTATGGTGCCAGGTGTGATATTGCTCTCTTACCCTCTAATTTACTTTCTCTTTTGACTTCACAAGGAAGTACAGGAAATGCTATCAGCCTGGTCAGAGTACCTGGACAGATGTCAAAAGATTTTTATTAGGATTCCTACATATAATAAACCCATGTTTTTTGGAGGGAAAAACCCACCTTTAAATAAAAGTAAGTACATTATCTACATTGGCACTACAGTACTTTATTATTATAGAGTTTAATAGTTAGTTTATAATTGTGCCTATGAAATAAAACCATTTATTCTTAATAAAAAGATGACCCAAGAATACGAACTATACCCTTTTCTACTCGACGTCCAACCTTTAAAGAAGTCAAAAGAGTACAAGAAGAGCTATCAAGAGTGCAAATACTTGGTAAGGTTGCAATTCTCCCTGGTGAAACTCAGTGGGGACAGGAGGAAATAGAGGGGAGGAAAGAGTACTAGCAGGTAGTATATAGTAACCCCTGCCTTCCCCGAGGATGTCTTTTGTTATGCTTTTGCATGTTTTATCATTGTCCACACTAACAACTGTTAAACTACATGTACGTTGGCAATGAATGAAAGACCGCAAGGCCAATCCCAACATGGCTGATGTGAGTGGCTGACTGTACCACACTTTTTTCTTTAATTTTGGTATTTATTTAGTCTGTGGTGAATAATCATTCCTCAGTTATCAATTTGTTACCAGGACAAGAAAGAGAAGTTCTCAATGAGGTACTCTACCAGCTTTCACCAAAGAAGCCCCATCCTACCCTCCCAAAAGCAAGTCACACCCCTGGTAAACCAGCCCTCCTTGGTACCCCCAGCGATATTCCACAAACACACTCCATTGATGGTGATGAGAGGATGAATCATTCCAAAGATGATTCTATTGAACATGAAATTGGTAGTCTTCGTGAAGATGTAGGAAGTAGTACAAACACTTCTGGGAAAAAAGGAAAGAAGAAGAAAAATAATGTCCGTATTGCTGATCGTACTGGTCAGGAAAAGGTGTCTGCAGTAACCAGGTGTCCAGATAGAGAAGTTGGTAAGTTCTTTCTGAGGGCGTTTTGGAAAATGTCACTCCAATGAATATCACATGGCCATGGTGTATTGCAGTGATACTTGCTAACACTACTGTATGCAACATGCCATTCTACATTCTACATACATGTACATCTCATATAAAATCTAATGTTTTTATTTGCTTACAGTTCTACCAGATCATCATTTCTGGAACCGTTTTTACTGTGCAGTTGTATCTGGAAATATTAAAGTTATTGCAGAATTACTACCAAACAAGGAATTAAAGGATAAGAAAACTTTATTTAAGAACCTTGTTCATGATAAAAGTACACAAGAGGAGGAGTGTAGTAAACATTCTAAGACAGAACATAGTAATGAGGTAGATGTTGCGATTGATGGCTTGGTAGTGAAGGATAAGGAACAGGATATATGTTCAAGTGACTTGGACAAGGCTACCGTAGATCCATACAAAGTATTAAATGAACGATGGGGTGAAGATGGTAGTACGCTTCTCCATGCAGCGTCAAGGGCATCACAAACTGAGATTATATACACACTACTGCATCATGGTGCTGATCCTTGTATTCGGTAATTATTATTATACAACACAATGGAGCCTCGCAGTATCTTATTTATACTGTTAACTACTGTCATAGCTGTCTTGTTTTTTTTTGCTGTCATTGCCATTTTGTTGCCTTATTCGTTGTTGTTGCTTTTGCATGCTGTCGTTGTTATTTTTTACCATCATTGTCACATTGTTGTTGTCATCGTCGTCTTTGTTACTGTGGTTGTTGTTCTGGATATCACTGTTGCTTCTTTTTTTTCTTTTTTTTTTGACATCACTGTTGCTGCCTTAGTTCTGGATGTCCCACTTTTTTAGCTCATTCCTCAAATATTTCCCTAAAAACATGAACTTTCTCATGTTACAGAGATGACGGGGGAAGAACTGCATATGATAAAGCAAAAAGTAAAGAAGCAAGAGACCAGTTTCGACGATTTATGGCTGATTATCCTGATGAATATGATTATTCAAAGTCACATGTAAGTAAAAGTGTAAAGCTACTGTTGCAGTAAGTTGTGTTGACTCATCACTAAATTTCAGATTCCAAGTCCACTTACCCAGGAGATGAAAGACGAAAAGGAAAGAAAAGAATCAGAAAAGAAAAAAGCTCAAAGAAAAGCGAAAAAACTACGAGCAAAGGTATTTAGTTTGTCTTCCTTTAAAAAAGAATCCAAACCACGAGGAAATAGCATGTCTATTGGTCTTTTAGGAACAGAAAGAAAATGAACAAAAGAAACAAGAAGAAGTGATGGAAAGAAAGAAAAAAGAGACGATGAGTGAGAGAGAAAAGGTAATATCAGCAGCTTGGAACTTATTATATATTAGGAGTTGTGATACTAACTTGAATGTTATCTTTTATACAGAGAGCACTTGCTGCAGAAAGGAGATTTTCTAAACAACAGGAAAAGAACAGTGGTTTGAGGTACATACACTGTACATGTATGCAAACACCATGTATTATTTTGTTCTATGTTATTGATTAGAAACCCCAAATACAGTTGCCTGCAGAAGCGGCTATACCCTGCTAACAGTCTTCTTTTACCTTCTCCCTGAGAGAGAGAGGAGAAGGAAGACACTGCTGGCAGAGTAAGGCAACTAATCATACTCAATGTTTCTCATTATTGTTTCCTAGTTTCACTTTTCGTTTGCTCATTTCTAGTTGTGCCATGTGTTCACAAGACCTCGCTGGACGTGTACCATTTGAAAGACTTAGTTACAAGTATTGTAGTACTGCATGTGTAAGACAACATAGGCTTATATTAGAAAACAAGGGGCGATAGCGAGGGGCTCCCCCACCCCTCCCCTCATCTAAGAAATGGTTTCAATAATAAAATCATTACTAAGTCAGTGTGAAATCAAATTTAAACTTAATAATTAATAGTCTTTATTTATTGAATAAAATATATTTTATTGTCACAGACTTTATAAAATGTATTTATTTATATTATCAGTAGAAATATTAGCAATTTGTCCTATAAATGGTTGTTCATGCAGGCAGCTCCTGACATCTTTGGGTAGAAATTCCTCCATTTGAATCAGCAATGTTTCCACGTCTTCCCTGGTTATGCGGGGATTTTGTGCCCTGCAAATTCTTACTGCCTCTCCCTGGAGAACAAAAAGTTGGAGTTGTAAAATTCAAGAGATTCAAGTGGTCTGAGGAAACAGCCGCTTCTCATCAGATTCAAATTTAGTTCACCCGGGGGAGTAAAATCTGACCATGATGAGAGGCAGCTGTTTTCTCAGGCTAGAGATTCAAGAACTTTGGTGTCTACATGTATCACAAACTTACTTTCAAATAGTTGACGACTTTGAGTGGTCTGCATTCAGCAAGCAAACATGCATCAACACCTTTAGCTTTGATCAAACCTTCAACACAGAGCATTAATGTTCACTATCTTGACTACTAAAGATCTCAATGTAAGCAAGCTTTTAGGTGAGAGGAAGAGATATGAAACTGGGTGAAGGAAAGTCTGTTGTACAATGCTACTCACCTAATATTTCAGCAAGATCTGGTATTCCATAGAATGGTAAGCTGGTAGAAACACTAAGCACGTCCACTTTTAACTCACTAGTATCAGGATCTGTAGGTACAACAGTTTGATTCAACATAAGAGCATCAGGGAAATACAAGTGAAGTAAAGAAACATTCACAAACACAAACAAACAAGTAAACAAACAATCAGTTTAACTAAACCATGTTCATACCAACTTTTATTCGTAGGTCAAAACCATTGGACTTTATTCGTTCATCAGTAATAAATCTAATCAAAGAAAAGATAGAGAATTACATTAGGAATACAGAAGTTAGCTTGATGTTTATAGCATCCTTTATGTAGTTCTCATACTCATTAATTATTCATGAGGTAACCAGCCAATCATATTTGCAGAATCAGACCACGTGATGTACCTGGAAAGTACGGAAAGTACTGGCGAGAGTAACTAGAATTTTTTTTTCCAGTTACTGGAAAAATTTCCAGTTACTCTCCCCAGTACATATCATGAGGGACGATTAGAACTAATCGTTTCTCATGACTGTACATGAGTTCTTATCCCTCATATAACAATCATCGGGATCTTGGACAGAGTGGGTGTTTCTTGGTGCTACTGTCTGCATTGTATTCTTGGTTAGGTTTCTTTGTATGCAGGGTATTGTTTTGGTTCAAGTTCATTCTTCTCGTTCTTTGTGTTCATTGTCTAACGTCATCTGGTGTTCTGCAACACCAAGAAACCTCCGACAGAGAAAAGTCAATACCACTCGGTCCGAATTCGCTTTAATCTGAAAGCATGCTCTACTCCATGCTACTCAAGAGTCCAACACATGTGGGATACGATGTCCTCGACTCTGCGCATGAGCAGAGCATATGCAAAGACTAGAATTCTTGCTTTTCCGGGCTAAAATCGTGGAACTCTTTATTTATTGCCTTTAGGTCATTGCATGTAATAATTAATGAGTATGAGAAGTTGTTCCAAAACCTCGAATTTGGACTAGACAGGCTTTCCGTCTAGTCCTCATTCTCGGCTTTGAAACACTATGTCTTTTATACCTTGCTGAATCCAGAAATTCACATTGGCTCTCAAGGTTAATAAGAATATTCCAACATTCATCACCACCAACGACTCTACAAGGTATAAATATGTCAAACAATAAGACACACTTGCAACTTTGCATACATGTAGGTCCACTTACAAGAGGTTGCTGGAGACAAATGTATATCTCTGATACAACACGGACGCGAATGCTGTAAATGGCTTCTAAACCTCCATCCCAATTTACCTTGCTTTAAAACAGTATTACACGAAATTATCTAAGCAAATACACAAGAAAATTACAGAACTTTCTTGTAAAGGTACTTTTGACATCACTGTCATGTGCAGGATACACCTCAAGTCATCCCACATTGGAGAGAGCTTTTGTATTCGTAAGTAGGAAGCCGTAAGGATAATCACAACTTGCTGCTGGTGCTATGCAAAGGTCAGTGATACGAGTAAATGAGACCTTTGCATGACCTGTGTCAGTTCTATATCACTGATATAGAACTGATTAATAAAACATGTTTTATTCATTACAGTGTATGTCTGTATCACTGATACAGACACTGATGTTTTATTCATCAGTGTCTGTTTCGGGGTATACAGATCCATGCAAGTGACCGATTCAACCAACCTGGTTGGATCAATTGCTCATGAATTATTAATGAGGTTTAGAAATGTAGATATGATCATGTCCTAACCTGGGACTCAGTTGAATTGATCTGTCCAGCTTTTCTCTGGGGCAGTAAATGTGTCTGCATCAGTTTATGGTATAAAATCTGCTCTTGGATTCTACATGGATATAAATGTATAAAGCTTCAAACATGTACATAACGAAAGGAATCATAGTGACCAATACCCTGTACATGTACTGTACCTGCAGTGATTAACATAAACTATTTCAGCTTGTTGTACCATGAGCCACACTCCTGATGGCTCCAGCCATCCAATAAGGTGATGTTTAGGAGGAGGAGAGCTTGTCCTGAAAAAGGCAAGTTATCCAGACAATTAAACTGAACGTGAGGTTGCAAATAAATTCAGTGTGTACATTGTACATGTCAATATTGAATGAAGTAGCCTTCAGTTCTTCCCTCATCCCTCTCCTCGATCACCCCATCCCCCTTTGGGCCAGCTACGCAGGCTAAAGTAGGGATTGCAAGGCACTAATGTGTTAGTAGTTTATTTTATTTATTTTTACAATATTTTATTTTATATTTATATTTTATTATAAAGTTTTTGAAAACACTGACAGTAGCACTAGAGTAGTAACATTTAATGCAGCACATTGTGGATGGTATTTACATGGACTATACAACTACTCTTACCCTGACTTGCATTGCACTTCATGAGACTTCTTAAGATTTAACATGGAGAAAGACACATCAACATTTGTTGCTTCTTTTAATCTTTCTCTTGGAGATTGAGAAGCATGGAAGGTGATCATTGATTGGTTGAGAACCTACACATAAAGTAAATTAAAACTTTAAAAGTGAAACAATAAAACCTGGTGGATCAAGAGAGGGATGTTACCTGAGGGATGCGTTGAAGTTTTTTGTTCCATTTGAATTTTTTCTCCTGAAATAAAGAAAAGTGTATTCAAACAATATTATCGCTGAAGACTAATATCTGCTTATTTGTACTTCAATAACCTTATCACTGGAATGTTTCCTTTTGCCTAGCACAGGTGTTGTCTTGTTGAGAGGTTTAACAGGTGGTAGAGCTAGGAGGTTCACAGGCTACAAGAAATGAACACCATTATTAAACAGTAACATGTACATGAATTGTATGTTTCATGTACTTGCAAGTGGAGGTTACTGTGTGTGTTGAAGTACAGTACATGTTGAAGCACTCCTAAGCATGCAGGAACCTTGTCCAGCAAGAAGAGGCTTTCTGTAAAGTGTTTTAGAAATATAATACACCATAGCCTTCAATAGAGGAGTTTGGTAAGTGATCACTGCCTGTGAGATGTGATCTGTTATTCAAATATTCTACATTGTGAGTAGGTTTCACTGCACAAGACAATCATTATATTTTTAGGAAAGAGAGTTTCAAGTTTTACCTCTATAAGGTTTCCTTGCTTGTCTTTCAAGACATTTCCCGTACTCCAACTTTTCTCACAAATATTATTACAAGTGTCTTTGGAGTTGTAGTCTATACTTTCCTTTGCAACTACTGTATTTGGACCTGTCACTTGTGTTGACTGGCTGAGCATCTTTTTCTCTGCAATGTCTTTAAGTATCTTATCAAACTCTAAGTCATCATCAAATACATCATCAAAATTGAAGGACAGATTTTTCTCACTTTGTTTTTCAGTGGTATTATTGATGGTTTGTGGACAACATCCTTGTTCTTGCTGTGATCCATCTGTGTTCTTTTGGGCAATGATTGTAACTTGGCTATCCTCAGTTAAATCCAGGAGTTGATGGATATCTTCTGAATTCACTTCAGCTCTCTTTGCAGTAGCATTACCCTCGGAGTTTCCAGGCAGTTGTAAGCTTAGTTTATTTAAGTCAGCAGTGCATCCAGCAGTTGCAGCTGCAGGTAGAAGACTGTCATCTTTCTTATTTGAAACTTTGTCATCACTGACTTGATGGTTTGATGATAAAGAAATACCAGTAGATCCTCCTTTAACTATAGAGTCTTGAGAGATATTGTTATCTACAGCATCTTGGTTATTTATTTCTTCATTAACATGGACTTGACTACTATCTGATGGAGTGGACGTCTCACTATTGAACACACTATCAGTTTGACAGGAATTATTTTCTGGTTGTTTAATTAAATCACTGTTTTTGTTGACAGAGATACTTTCTTGGGAGGAAGAATTGAGATTCATTGCAGCTGCCTGACTTTGGTTCACATCTGTTTTGTTTAGAGATGCACTACAGAGAGTTTCCTTTGAAGCAAGCTCACTTGCAAGTAAGAGACTTT
Source organism: Actinostola sp. cb2023 (assembly GCA_033675265.1). Lineage (NCBI taxonomy): Eukaryota > Metazoa > Cnidaria > Anthozoa > Actiniaria > Actinostolidae > Actinostola > Actinostola sp. cb2023. Next base: position 540,325 of record JAUJYZ010000132.1, read on the forward strand.
CACAAGCTATGCTAGTTAGTGTTGATGAAGCTATTGGAGTAAAAGCTTCATCAATATGGAAATCACTTTCATTTCTCTGATCTCCCAACATCTCACTTTTATTATCATTTGTTGAGCACAGCAAGGTTTTACAGTGTTCATCATCAACTGAAACCAAGATGTCGTCATCTTTTGGGGTATCATGTCCATAAAACTTCCCAAGTACAACTTTTATAGCCTCAAGAATTCGCTCCTTCTCAGTGAGTAATACACGGGTCTTGTTTGGCTCCAAATTGACATCAACTCCATCAGGAGGGACCTTAATGCTGAGAAACATAACGGGATACTTCTGGCCTGCTTGAGAATAATGTTGTCTCACCAGCTATAAACATAACAATGTCAATACAATAATTAACGGAAGACTAAATGTGAATAAGACAGTTGTTTGCATACAATGTACATCTGTACAAACAGTTGTCTTGTCTATCAAGCAAACACTGTCTAAATGTTGTTATAACATAGCATTGATATAACGTGCGCTCTGATTGGCTAATTTATTATAAGTGTGCGCGAGCATGCATCCATAACTCAATGGACGCACGCTCATGTCATCAGCATAGCGCGCACTCTGAAATCAATTGGAAAATAAAATTGCTTTATTTGAATTTGTAGTGACTATGTTCAGTTGTTTTAAATTAAAGATATACTTTTGTCTCTGACTTTAGCTTTTTTATTCAGACGTTTCGACTGTAAATCAACAGTCTTCATCAGTTGGATAGTAAGAAACTGCGCGCGGATATATTTCAAAAAATACTACGAGAGCGCGTGCTCGTGCCAGTGTTCAGTTCTATCGCGCGGTAAACATCTGGAATGCTAATGTAGTCATTTCCAGCGTTGCGATCGTGCGCCGAGTACCACGCTTCCAATAATTTAAGCCTCCTGTGATAATTACTTTCGCTCACCACGATTTCAGTGTTGTTAAAGTCAAAAGTGTGGTCTGTGTTGTTAGCATGTTGTGCGATCTTTGAATTGCTGTAATTATGAGAAATGGCTCTCTTGTGTTCTGTTGTTCTCGTCTTCAGAGATCGTTCAGTCTGACCATAGTATACAAAATCACAATCGTCACATCTGTTCAGTTGTGCGTCCATCCAGTTATGGATGCACTTGGTTGGCTGCTAAGCACTCAAGAAGCTAGAGTAGCACTCGGCCACACCGCTTCTCTCGTGCTTAGCAGCCTCCCGTGTGCATCCATAACTCGATGGACGCAGACTGAGCGTCGACCATTCCTTCAATGGAAAACTTGTTGATTGATGTATTACTGCTTTAATGATGATTGAATTGAATATTCATATAAAAATAATCACCGTTCAATCTCACCTGAGAGATCGCTTTCATCATCACCGGTCTATTATTGATGAAAATAAAACCCCTATCATTATTGGTCCTGCACATAACATTAGGGTCTGAGTCAGGTTTAGGTAGATACCCAATCATTTCAAAGCCATATTCCTCATCCTTATATTCAATTTTCTCCATGTGAGACATGACGGATGTACCAAACACAGCCATTAGAGATGTTTTGTAGTCACTAACTTTGCCTTTTTGCCATATGATTGACTTATTGTGACACAGAACTATTCGAACACCAGGATGAACAGATCCAAACGCCATCGCTAGTTCTTCAATTTTTTTCAATTCTTCTTTGCATTTCTTTGAGCTGCTCAGAAATTGCTTTCTAACTGGCAAATTCTTAAACAAATTGTTCACAACAACTGTTGTTCCAGTTGACGAAGGAGTTGGTTTTGTTGATAAGATTTGTCCTGCTTGGCCAAGTGTGAAACGTTGTGCTACTACATTGTCTTTAGTCTTTGTTGTAATTGTTACATTGCCCACTGAGCACAAGGAACAGAGAGCTTCTCCTCGGAAGCCGTAAGTAGTAAGTTCATTGAGGTTTTGAAAGCTGCTTATTTTTGAAGTATAGTGTCTTTGTGCCATAAATGCTGCATCTGTTGGTTTCACACCACATCCATTGTCTCGTACTTCTATCCTGCTAAAACCATACTCTTCCTGGAAATTCATGGAACAAATCCATTAAAAGGCATTCTATCCAATCAGTGCATGTGTGTGGGGTTTTTTTGGGGGGGGGGGGGGGGGGGGGGGCTGGTATCATTTTGAGAGGGTGTGGTTACAAGGAGAGGGGAGGGTAGGGGACAGTATGTTTATCTTCTAGACCACATATTTTCAAGCTCTACCCAACTGGAACAACCTACATGTATCATGTCTGTAGTGTTGTGTAGTGTGATAGACAATAGCCTATGACAATCGAAGCTTCAACATCCCCCCCACAAAACAACACAGGAGCGAGGTTTCCATTCTGCTTAACGCCGTATTGATTCGCACTGAATACAGCTAGTCTCTTGCGATTAGTGATATTAGTTAATGATTAATATAGTTTAATGGGGAATGGTAAGGTTACGAGTGTATCCGGTATCGTACCGCGTTGTGTCTTGCCACGTTCGTTCGTATATTTTACTCTCGTATCGCACTCAGTCTATCCTATTTTAGTGTTTATTAGATATAATTTAAAAATGTCATCCAAGAAGCCAAGATCAAGTCTCTGCCCGGGCTGCAAAATATCAAAAGCCTTCCATTCCTTCGGACCGCCAGGGAAACATTGCGAGGGCCAAACGCCCGAATCTGACGAAGATCTGTCCTTGGATCACAGCAGCTCTCCCAACGGACAAATCCTGAAAGCGATCAGGACATTATCCGAACAGGTGGGAGCGCTCAAGATAGAGCAAGAGGACATGCGGTCTCGCATCAACGATAAAGAAGGGGGTGGTGCCCCCAGGGGGGGTACTCAGGGGTATCAGTGACGGGGAGGTGCGAATGAGGCCAAACATTTTAACCCAAAAAAAGTCCATTATGCAAAAACAAGACCTCCGCAAAAAATCGAGAACGGTAGGATATCATTGTTATCAACCCCAAAAAAAGTCCTTGACAAAATCTTCATATCAAAAAAAGTCCACCAGAAAAATGAAAACCTAAAAAAAGTCCCAAGCCGCGAATTTCAAACCCAAAAAAAGCCTTAGCACCTCCCCGTCACTGATACCCCTGAGTACCCCCCCTGGGGTGGTGCCCCAGAACAACACAAGGCTAAAACACCGCAAGGTAAAGATTGCCCAAATAAATCTACTAATAAGCACGCCTACATCGATCTGCATACTTTGCTACCGAAAAAGTCAGGGAAAACGAACACGGAAACCGAGCCTAAACGGACCGAAACGATTGAATTGTTCGACCAGTGGTTGGAAGCGTGGACCATCTACGAGGGCCAACTGATGTCAAGCGATCCCACGCGGTACAACGAGCTGGCACGTTATCGCTCCATCATACAAAAAGCGGTGGTCAAATTCCCCACCCCCGGGAAGACCTTGCTTGTCAAATTCCCTCCCCCGGGCATGGCAAACGGTCAAAACATAATGACTATTAAAATGTACATGTTTACATGTATAAACTGTATACGTACATATAAAGTGTCTGTAACGGTAATCATGTGGGGGGATACCCACACTGCTCTCACGGTTAGAATAACCAAGTCCAACATCGAACGTTTGATGTTAAAAAGTAAGAACAGATTCTACAACTCACCAGTTTCACCTCCACATTGTCAGCTCCAGCATCGAGCGCATTCTCTACCAGTTCTTTAATAGCTACACTGATTGAAGTAATTACTTGAGAGCTGGCTATTCTATGGACTGTTGAGGCAGGTAGTAGTGACAAAGACGCCATCGCCGTTGTCTTTGTTCGTTCTCTTTATCACAAACGAGATAGAACCAACAAGAGCTGACAATATTTATAATCGAGCGGGAAATGAACAAGTCACGTGGGCCATTTCTTTCCGAACATTTGGTACGAACGTTTCCGGTATGTCGTCGTTAATTACTCGCTGGGTACTCGGAATTGAAAGGAAACATGGACCAAAATCGGTCAAAATACACCAAAAATGCCTTTAAGTGCAATTCTAGAAGTCAATTTTGTCATTATTATGGAAATTTAACTTTAGCTTACGAAACACATCCTTCCTAATTAGCTTTCCCCCACCCCCTTCCCCCCCCCCAAATCCACCGAAAAAAAATGTAATAAAAAACAAAAAATTAAACAGTTCATAAAACTATTAAAATATCTAAAGTGAGAACAAGTGTACTGCATGGCTATCAATCTAATTTATTAAAGATTCAAAAACAATCATGCATACTCGTCCACCATATTTATATATTGGTGTGACATGCTACACTTGCGTGTTCAGTTTGCAGTCTTGTCAAGTGTACTTCTTTCAAGCCTGAACACAACAACATCAACTAACATCACTGGATAGGATCAGGATCGAGGAGTTAATTTATGTTGTGTGAGGACATGAATGTGCCGTCATGTGTTATTTGTCCCAAGGGAATTAAGGGCAAATTAACATATTAGTTCCCGGTTGTCATGGGTTACCGTAATAATCAAAAGTTCCAGCGTCCATGATTCGACCAAGGAAGACACTTCGAAGACTACAACTAGTAAAAGTCTAGTTTTGAGGAAAGCTTGAAGAGAAATTAAGGCACCATCAGTTGAGGTAAGGAAGTCGATAACAGTAAAATCGATTAGTGTTGTCGCTTTTGACTTTGAATTGGTTTTTCACAAGCCTCGCAGCTGCACGCCGATGTGCTTCTGTATTGACCACGTTAGAATGGCTTTATGGTATTTATTGGTTGATATATTTACCGTATTTCTGTGATCCATAGCTGAAAGACGCCCGCAGATCTACGATGGTTTTAAGGAGAGAATACTCGGCCGAAACCAGAGAGCTTATAAATCAGAAAGGATTCAGCTGTATTTGCGAGCTGTGTGACTGTGGGTAGGTAGTGCTTGTGTCAACTTGTGCTATAGAACGTTTTGTGTCTTTCACACTGACACAACAACAATTTCGTGGTTATTGAAGAGATCTTTCACGATAAAAAGCCAAATCGACTTCTCAACAGAGCATAGATACTGCGGTAAACAATACATGTTAAAATCAACAAAATTTCACGATAACTTTTATTGCCAGATGGCAACATCAGCCGTGTGATTGAAAATTCGAACGGGATCTTGTATCGCCATATTAAATGACAATCATTACCACTATAATTACCTCGAGCCAAAAACTAATCGGAAAGAAGAAACGGAATTGATATTTAAACACGATGACAATGGCACTGTTGTATTTTTTCAGACCATTTGTGTGTTTGTGAAGTTATTATATTACTTGTCACAAAACTGATTTGTTTATATGTGCCCAGCTGACTTCACATCAGGACAATGCAACCACACTCATGAGTAATAAAACGTAAGCGTTAATAACTCATTACCCAAGAGGATACTACAGTATTCATTGTTGTTTGACTTTTTTACCATCTCACTTACAAACACAACTACATACATGTAAACAAACAAACATTATTCGTACTGGACGTTTGTACACCTGTTTGTAACCACAGGAAAACCAAACCAGTAACTAAACAGGTTTAGAAAATTATCTGCAAACGCTGCATAACCTTTGGTGCAAAATGCAAAACTGGATACAAACTGTCCTTTATCTTACACAGTATAAATTACAGGTAGTTTGACATTCAAGAAAAACTCAGTTTAACTAAACATGTTTTGGTGATTTGGAACCAGTATTTTATTTCATGTATGGACTAGCTGATAAACTAGTAGAGACTGCGTCGATCGGTGTTTTCATTCTACCGAAAATTTATTTCATGTTCATCTTTATTTACCACTGGTAACCCAAATCATGTTTTGATACTGGCTGGGTTCCCTGTGTCAATAAAGTTCACCTGGCCCCCAGTGCAAGAAAGGTGAATAACGCTATCCACCAGATAAAGCCGCATCTACACGAACAAGTTTTCCTTGACAAGTTTTCCTTGACAAGGAAAAATTGACAATTTTTTGTCATCTACACGAGCAAGTTTTCCTTGACAAGGAAAAATTGGCGATATTTTTGTCGTCTACACGAGCAGGTCTTCCTTGTCAAGGAAAACTTGTCAAGGAAAATTTCTGTAAACTAGGAAAACTTGACAAGATTCCCTTTACAGACGAGCAAATACAACTTGTCAATGCAAAACTTGTCATTATCACATTTCTACCGTAAATGCTCGATTTAGCATCCCGGGCGCTTATTAAATTTTTAGACCTCTAGGGGGAGGCGCTTATTCGAGGGGGGCGCATATTGGAAGCAGGGCGCTTATTTCTTTTCTCAGATGATGAACTCAATGTTTTCTTATATACGGTACTGTAACATACATATACAGAGAATAAAAATAGCAAACATGTACCGTGCGGTACTTGGTAAACTGTATACTGCTGTAAATATATACGGTATTGACATACGGTATACCGTGTTTCTGTTTATCGCGGTAAAGTTGTTTTTTTTCTGAATTTCTTTTAGTGGGAGGGGGCGCTTATTGGAAGGGGGGCGCTTATAAAATTTTTAGACCTCTAGGGGGAGGCGCTTATTCGAGGGGGGCGCTTATTGGAAGCAGGGCGCTTAATCGAGCATTTACGGTAATTGCATAATCGTTGTCGGGTCGAAAATCATAAATCATAGAAGCTGAGACCGCAAGGATGGATGGGAAATCAGTTCATGACCCGCATTACATGCAGATATATTCAATTTTCTCGTAGTTTTGAAGGTATATGAGCTATTTAACTAAGATCCTACAAGTCTGAATAAAAAGGTCGATGATTTGACGGTGTTATTTGAGAGTTTTAATTTCCCAGAATTCCTTTTGGTCATAGCTTTCATGATTTTCGACCCGACAACGATTATGCAATTAGCTATATATTATGTTTTGTTTCTTTTTACGTATTTATTTGTTTTCTTACTCGAATATATTAGCTTGTAAAAGCTACTCTGGTAATTTGTCATGAGTATAAATAAAGATTATGTATGTCAGTATGTATAATAAATTTAACTGTAGACATTGTTTCAGCCATTACCATCGTCACGAAGGATGTACCAGAAATGTTCACAAGATCCAACAAGTATTCAAGCATCCAGGAATGGGCCAGGTAGCGACTGACTATCAATGTTCCTATAAACAACATGATAATTCACATCCAAGGCATTTACTGAGGCCGTTGCCAAAGATACGCAACCCCCACCCTCCCCCCATGGATTTTAGAACCGAGCAAAGAATGGAGTTTATAAAGAGAGAGATGCCTGGAACTAAGTCTTGTAAGGTAAGCGATCCAATGGGTACTGTAGATCGTATATAGCTACAACTGCCATGCCAAGATTCTGTAAGCCAGGCGTTCTCCGAGAGGATCCTAAGCCACGCCCTGTTTAATTTTGCCCCGATAAAAAACTGAGCTGCTTTGCACGCTCACAGATATCCTTAAAAAAGTTTCTTATTCTCGTCAATTTCCCGCCTTTTATCTTGACTCTTTTACCTTTTGATTCAAATGGTTTCATTTGGCTTCGATTGACGACCGTATTGTGCGCCCGCAATCGGCATAAAATCATTAGCTAAATTCCATCGTCCATTAATGTTACTAAGTATACCGACCGATTTGCAACCATAAAATTGGGAGTTTGGGAGGGAAATGAGATCAAATTTGGGATCAAGGATCAGACACGAGACACTGAATCTCACAGAGCGACACGCGGAACATCGGGTTTGGAATATAAGATTTTGATGAGAATTTGATTGGAATTGGGATCAGATTTATTGGTATGAAATCCGGCTGGGATCAGCTAAATAGAAGTATTGTCCCGCTACGACCCAGTGAATGCTTGACTGGCGCATGCTATATCCAAACCACTGACACTGCCCTGAATCCTGCACTCTTTTTTCAAATAACACTGATTATTGTCATACCATACATAATAACGCGTACGCTTTTGTGTGTATATATTTGCAGATGGTAGGATCATACGAGCGATCTGGTGAAAAGATGGATAGTCTGACGGTTTACAATCGAGAATTTATCGATCATGGTCCTCCCACTGTTCCCAAAGTGACGCGTCCCAAAACTGTTATTGCTCCCAATTTGAGCAAGTTTCACGACCAAACCACTCACAACACGACCTTTACTCATAAAGTCCTTGTACCACAAGTAATGTATGGGGAGCTGCCAAGCTTTACTCATTCCATTTTGTTTCCTGATCCCAAGACAGACGTTACTACTACAAACCAAGATGTGTACAAAGGGAAGTATGCGAAGGTTGCTGAGTTATGCAAACCGGTACAGGCTCAAGTGTCCATTGGTATCGAGGGCGAGTTCTCGCATGGGACCACACACAGAGATGCATTTAAGACCCCAGAACGAGAAGGAAGACAAGAGCCGCGTAAACGAATTTCACCACTGAAACCCGACGTGCGCGCCAAGTTTCAATCACAGACGCAGTTCAAGAGTGATTTTCCAGGTTATGGCGGGAAAATGCCGAAGCCAACGAAACTGATTCCACCGCCGCCAGAAACAGTGAAACTAGCGATGAATAACAACATAGATTTTCATACGACTAATGAACAGTTCTTTAAACTTACCTGGGACCCTAAGACCATTGGTAGGACGGCGATGATAAAGCCCGATGGGGGGACATACAAAACGCCTCAGACAAAGATGGAGACGGTAACGCAATCCATGCGCGATTACACGCAAAAGGAATCAGTCAAACAACAAGACGTTCGACCTCCGACTCGAATCGAGCGAAACCAAACAAAGTTCCGCGACGAGACGGTCTATAACAGTCAGTTTAAACACTATGGTACTGTGCCTTTTAAACGGTATGGAGATATTCACGAGTCGGCGTATTACCTTAAACCTGTGACCAAGTTCTATCAAGATGGATCTGTGACAAAGCAAGACTTCCAGGGCGCTCTTGGTGGAAAACCCAGAACCCCTCACAAACCAGTATCAACGCTACACAATGACGAAGGAGAACTCTTCAGTCAAACTACATACGGATCGACCTATGTTAAACAGCCACAACAATCTTGTTCGTATTTGAAGTGGGTGAGAGAAAGAGAGACGAAGAAAGCAGCCGAGAAGATCATTCTACGACAAAAAAGTGAACCCCCCAAAGTGTTCAACGAGACTGCCGTGAAAAGTGGTATTCTCTGTGGAAAATAGAAATGATAGGAAATGTAAAAAAAAAGATTATGGACACCAAGTGTAAAGAAACAGAGCTTGCTTAGTCAATGTTATAGTTTATTGATGGACTATTGATGGTGTTACTACCATAGATCACTGTAAACAGTCTAAGAGTATAAATGGCCCTATGTCAGTTCTATTTCAGTGTCTATGAATGTTTGTATATATGGACCGCTATTGATGGTGTTACTACCATAGATCACTGTAAACAGTCTAAGAGTATAAATGGCCCTATGTCAGTTCTATTTTGTCTATGAATGTTTGCATATATGGACTATTGATGGTGTTACTACCATAGATCACTGTAAACAGTCTAAGAGTATAAATGGCCCTATATGGTGTTACTACCATAGATCACTGTAAACAGTCTAAGAGTATAAATGGCCCTATGTCAGTTCTATTTTGTCTATGAATGTTTGTATATATGGACTATTGATGGTGTTACTACCATAGATCACTGTAAACAGTCTAAGAGTATAAATGGCCCTATGTCAGTTCTATTTTGTCTATGAATGTTTGTATATATGGACTATTGATGGTGTTACTACCATAGATCACTGTAAACAGTCTAAGAGTATAAATGGCCCTATGTCAGTTCTATTTTGTCTATGAATGTTTGTATATATGGACCGCTATTGATGGTGTTACTACCATAGATCACTGTAAACAGTCTAAGAGTATAAATGGCCCTATGTCAGTTCTATTTTGTCTATGAATGTTTGTATATATGGATCACTTTTAATAAAATGTTTAGTTGTACATGCAGTCTGGATAACCCCCATAACCATGTTCACAATTAAAACCAAAAACCCATGGACAAAAGCAGTAGACCGACAAATAGCCATGTTTCTGACAACATGTATCGTGTTGTATGCAACCTTTATGCAAGCAGCAATCACCACATACCCAGGGCCAACACCAGCACTGCATTCCACACATACCAAAACACAGGTTTCTCCTTGATATATAGCGCACGTCTTGACAGTTACCTTGTGAACTGTTGTCATGGAAACGTGACGTATGATTCTGGACTTGTCTTGAGCTGAGAGTTCGGTGTTCTACTGTCCAGATAGGTGGTCCGACTGCTCGAACCAGTCCCTTGACCGACCAGTGAAATCGATGAACCAATTGCACGGCGACAAAGTTTGACGTTTTCGTACCCATGCTTCTCGCTAGTGCCTCGGACATTTTGACCAGCAAAGTTGTTTCACGGTAACTGAGCTTATCACGGATTTGCAATGCTCTTTTGCATCGTAAGTGAGATAAATTTTCGATTTTCTTGACTTTTGGCTTGAGAAATCTTCTCAGGGACCGTCGAGATGTATGCAATGGCGTTTTCCATGGGAAATGATATTCCGTCCCTCTGTACCTGCATTGCGAAGCAAAATATCAACAAGTGAACGCCTATGGACTTACCACAGGGAGCCCAATCAATAAAACTAGCCTGCAAATTCGAGGATCGTCGATCCCGAAATAACCAAATGTCATTCAGATATATTTTTAGTGTTGGTATACCACTTAGTCGATTTATAGGCTTAAATTAATCAAGATTACAAATGCAGACAATCCGACGTCTTCGACTCATGTTATGGATGTAATGTTATCAAACACTGCACATATTTGAGTAATAATAAGGTGACGCAAGCCATAAGCGCAAGCACAAGATGATGCCTGATTTCGTTGTGAAAATGAACCCCACACAAGTGTGAGCAAGAGGAGCAAACGTTTTCTTTTGCTTACGCTTTCGTTGGCCCGTTTTAACACGACACAAGTTTCTCATATACTTGCGTCACTAATCAAAACTCCCTCTCACTGGTGGTTCTGTGCCGCTTGAGTGGTAAGGCATGGGATTGATCATTACTGTCTTCCACGCTGTATACTCTTACCTTAATATTCCATAATCAAGTACCTTTAGAAAATAAATATCCACACCATACTCGTAGAACATAACGAGAGTTGTGCCGTTCCTTCTTCTAAGGAACATGAAATCACTACGAATATGGAAGTCATAGGTTACATTGTGTTTGTACGAACCAGAAACCCCGCCATCTTTGGTGTTCACAACTATTGATGGTTCTTGGCCATCGAGCGTCTTGTCCTCGATTCGTCCCCAGCAAAGTGAAAGAAAGAGAATGGCGAAAATCATGGGGATCATCATGGCGCTCAAGTAGCACGCGCGGTAATTCAGAGTTTTTGGTACAATATCACTTGTTGAATAAAGACGATTAACTCCTCAACACTAAATGGATAACCTTGGACAAGACTCGACTCTGTAGACTTGGCTTCTCACATTCCAACCATAAAGACTAAACATATCAGCAGAAATTGCTATATTGATGGAAAGGTATATCTTAACAAAGACAAAACATGTATAGTATATAGTGTCAGGGTCAACAGAACGAAGACCAGCGATTTTTTGCGATTTAAATCATTTCGGGTTCAGTCAGGCGACGCCACAATCGAGTTTATGTTATTGCTAATGTGAGGTCGGGAGACTTAAGTCACTGATTTAGTAAAACTAATTCTGAAACATGCGAGAGCTAATAATGGTGGTTGTATGACCACGTACTAGTAGCTGGATGACTGAGATAACTGAATGTGAACACGGTCCAAGACAGACGCTTAACGGTTAGAGGGTGCGGCAATTAGTCGTACGTTTGTCCACGTTATCGCGTAACGCGTTACTCATCTGCTCAGTAGCAAGTTAGTTTATTTACTCATCTTCTCATTAGCATGTTATTTTAGCCATATCATCGGCTTATTAGCATTTGCGGGTTACGCGAAAACGTTCTATATTCATTGAATGAGTAAGTATAAACTTAAATTGTGCGCAATATTGACAGCAATGGCGCAATTTTAGCGTGCGTCTACCACATCTGCAGTTTGTTGCGCACAATAGCAGAAGTAGGATCGCATTGTGACTTCTGTAACAGTTGCAGAGGCCCGGACACGCTGCAAATCATTACTGGTCTACCCTGCTAGACAGAGGCTCCTCAGACCCATCGCTCATATATCCCATCCCATCCCTCATCACATCCCATCCCATCCCTCATCACATCCCATCCCTCATCACATCCCATCCCATCCCTCATCCCATCCCATCCCATCCCATCTCATCTCTTCGTGGCAACGGAAGAGGAAGCGAAAGATTGTCATTTTAAAAGTTAGAAAATGTGGTTGAGAAAAAGCCATATAAGCAGCTGTAGAAACATTAATCCTACTTCAGCATGCAAGACAGCAAATATTGCACCGTCATTCAATAAAGAAATGCTTGTCACTCAGAGAGTACCTAACGTATAAATATCCTTATTTCCTGCTGCATTTTTAGAATCATTCACGAGATTATACTACAACAAATGCTCGACAATCCGGAGACAGTGTGACACGTGGACCGACACGTGATACAATAGTTATATTGGTCTAATCACTTCCTACTCCATGCACTCTTCGATTAAGCACGAACCAATATGGATACCGAACTGAAGGGTTTCGGCAGATCCACAGATGTAAAGAACGAATTTTCTTCGCAACTTCAACTAACAAGTACCGAGCAACTGTTCGTTAAGCCACACCCATGCAGCCGATGGGGAAAGTTTGTTCTTCTCGCTTTGCTGATTGTGATCGCTGCAGCAGGTGTGGGGTTTGTCGTGGGTTACTTTTTGCCGTCAAAGACTTGCACAAGAAAGGTGATCACAGCAGCTAACGAGAAGGTGACTACAAAAGAGTACCATGACAAGTTTCAAGCCATGGTTGATACCAAGGAAATCAGGAAGAACCTTAGGTAGGAGGGACACGTTGTAGTGTCGACATTGTGGTAGTTAATGAACGGTTTAATGAGTGTCAACTTTTGTTCGATTCTGATTCGAAATTCGCTTTAGAAGATGTTATCTCAATTGCGCTATGAACAGTGTTGTATATATATATTCAATTAATATTGTAGCACGGTCACTATCGAATCACTCTTATGATCAATGTACATACTGTGTTAATTTGACAGTATTTCACAATGTATTGCTTCGGATTAATATTCATTAACAGTGCAAGGCTTATATCTGTTAATCAATTCGTTGCAGACTAAGCAGCTCTTCAGTAGTTGTAATGGAAGACCCTCTTACTAGCAATAAGCTGTTTTCAGGGGCGGATCCAGGTTTTTGTCAAACAGGGGGTTGTGTTGCGGCTGTTGTGTTGTATGAGCGGCAAAGCCGCAACTACTTGGGGGGTGTGGGGGCATGCTCCCCCAGAAAATTTTGAAATCTACAAGCTCTAAAATGCAATTTTTAGAGATCTGGAGTTGTTTTATTAACACAACAAAACTCAATTTTCAGTAAAATTTTGAGTTTATTGGACATCCAACAAAGATGCTTGGAAGAGTCTTATTTGGTGAGCTTACAAGTATGAAGGCTTCACATACGTTTTTGACGCTAAAAACGGCAGGTTCTTTCTGTTATCAGTCAAACCGGCCTCGAAGTCGAACGGTCGTGTAAACAGTATGAATTAATTATATTATTCTTACGAGGGAGAGAGCTGAAAGTGCAAGAGAGACCTACGGACAGACATATCTATACAAACGGTATTAAAAAATATCCATAGGGGGGGTTGCAACCCCCAGAACCCTCCCCCTGGATCCGCCCCTGGTTTTGAGTGTCGCCTTTAATCAGTTGATAACTGAGGAACTGGTACACTGACATTCACGTACAAATGACAGTCTGCCCTGCTGCTCTCTGCAGGTGGCAGCTGGACCAAATTGGTGACTTCAGTTTTCTCAGTAGCGTGGTGAACTGAATGCATGGCTGAAACGTTCGTATTTATCAGCTTATGCCTGCTAATATAGCTAATAGATGTTTCAAGTGTCCGTAGATTTCTACCCCGGTTTAACTTATCTATTGTTTTTCTAATGGATCACATTTTTCATCTCCAATCAATTCTACTCCAGATCGATCGATACATGGTGGTACTCATAACGGCCTGTTTGCATGTTGTTCATCACAGCAAACCAATAATAAACGTCAAAGAGTCTCAAGTACTGCCGGATTTGTTCTGTGTGGCTTTGGATTAGAATCTCTTTGCCAATGACAATAATAACCAAGTCGATTGTTCACTTGAAGTGCTCCAAATTACATCGACACTCCATATCGAAATATCTGTCAATGAAAAACTGTTTATGAAAAAACTGACTAAATTTTCAAAAAAGAAGAGAAAACATGAACGTTTTCGTAATGTTTAAGCTTCAATGAACTCCTACTTAATCTCTCTCTGACACAAAAGTCCTTTGCAAATAAAATTGGAGTGACTGGTAGTCGTTAACCTTCACGAGAGTCGCTAAGTTTTAGCTATAGCTAGTGAGATGAGTGTTGGGTGTATAGAATATAGAATTCCAGTAGTAAGAAGTGAGTGTGCATGAGAGGCGTGTCCCCACTAGCAGTACTGCTATAAACACTTGACACGTTAAACACGATATTTATTTCTATATTTCTTGCTACTATGCACCATCTTGTGCAAATAATAAATTAGTTTAGCTTAGTTTGGTATTTGAAATCAGCTTATTACCGCATGGTTGAAATACCAAGGCTTGATCTGCTGGCGTGGCTGTGTTCTACTTGATGTTTTGCACTGACGCGCGCAGTGAGGTCAGAAGGAAATATCGACTTATTTATTTCCTCAAGTAGCCGCCTTCTTGATGCACGGGTCTGTTCGTTATAAAGATTAGGTTATTAATTCACTGAAGTAGAGTTAGTAGTGTTTCGCAACACTTATAATGATTGAGTTACCATTTCTACAAAATGAGCTATAGTTAGATTGAGATAACTGTATTGAATACATCAAGCAATCTGACCCATATTGCTTGTTTGGTAGCTTAGTAAGGCGTCGTCATTTCCATCTCAATCGTTTCCAGTCCCAAATTCCCGGTTGTATTGTAATGTCAGCTCACTGAATTAATTCCGGCATTCACTTTTCAATGACTTGTTCTCCAAAGGTTTTACACAAACCGCCCCCATATAGCTACAACTCAAGCATCAGAAGGCATCACGGACTACATCCGTAACAAATGGAAAGAATTTGGATTTGAGGTGGAGGAGCCCGTGTACGAAGCTCTGGTATCGCTACCACAAGTCGACAAACCCAACACGGTGTCTATTATCAATAATGATACCAAGGCTGTTGAATACTACATCAGGGGACAAATTAATGTGAGTATTAACCTAAAAGGGGGGTGAAGGATCTGTCACAATGTAGAGATGCATGTAAGGAAAGGAACGAAGAGAAGAGGAAAAGAGAACTCTCCAAATAACGTCGAGTAATCGTGAATCAATTTTATCATTTATCATCCATGTAATAACTCAGTATAGAAGATCTATCCGGCAAAAGACCTCAAAATAGGAGGAAATCAATTGAGGGCAAAAAGAAATCCATTTCATTGTGTGTCAGTTCTTGGCCATGGATGGCAAGAAACCTCGAGGAATCGTGTCAATAAATGTGTTCCTTATCTCTTTCTTTTTTCTTTCTCCCGGAGTTTAGTTTCTATTATATATTTTTCATGTTTTTTTAGTTGTACATTATTTAACCACGTACTCTCTGCACTTACTTCCCAAGATCACCGCAAGTACCGACAGTAACGTCACATTCAAGTACACTCCTTACCTGGCATATGCTCCAAATGCCACCATTGAAGGAGAACTAGTGTATGTTAATGCTGGATTGGATAGCGACTTTAACGAATTGAAGAAACGCAATATCACCGTGAAAGGACGAATCGTCATAATGGGCACGATATTTGGAAACGTATGTAATCCACTTCTTGAAGAAGATGGCGTCTCACTTACTTACTCTTACGATTTCTAATGATTTCTAGTATAATGGACAGTTATATGTCAAAGCAATAGAATGTTTCTCCTCAGGGAGACGAAATCTTGTCTCCTTCAAAAATAGTTCGAATTCATTCTTCCTGACCCACAAAATGGCTGCCGTGAATAACAACTCTACTAGTGGAGTATTGAGACTTTTAAGAGATGAATTTCATTGTTTGTTGATAAGAGTTTTCATATTAACAATTATAACGAACTATACTGAGTTGATGTGTACATACTCCACTACTATATACGTGCCTCTAGTTTCTGATATTAAGGTTTTTATACCTTCACTGCTCAGCTCTGTAGTATTTATTTCACCAATTACTGTGTATATCTCAGTGGTTAAAGGAAATCTATAACACCGTAAAAACTACTTGACGTTTCGAGCTTTAGCCCTGGGAGTGTAAAGGATTAGCGATCATAGTTGATATATGAACTCTCGCTAATCCTTTACATTCCCTCTATAACTCCGACGAAGGGCTAAAGCTCGAAACGTCAGTAAAGTGAAGTACTCTTTAAACTGAAAATCCTGAGAGTGAAATCTCTGAAGAACCACTGGCATCCAGGTTAACGGTGTCATAGATTTCCTTTAACCTCATTTTGAATTTATCATTATACACCGACGCAGCCCATACTATTGTACTCGCTAGATTCCATGCGTATATTACAGTATATTACAGCTTGATTTATCAACCACAGGTACAAAAAGCCGTGAAATATGGAGCTATAGGAGTCATTCTGTATCCCGATCCACAAATCTACGCACCCGAGGGTCACGGGATTAATGATACCTACCCTAACTCACCATGGTTACCACCTGACGCAGTCCAAAGTCTGTCTCTAAGTTTACAGTACGGAGATCCTTATACTCCTCTTTTACCGTCCACTAGAGGAATGTACCGTCTGCCTCGCAATCAAGTCAAACTACCGAAGATTCCTGCCCAGACTATTTCATATCACCATGCGCAGTACATCATGCGCAGAATGGGAGGTAAGAATGTCACTCTGTTAATTGCCATAACTACTACGCAAGTCAGTATACAAACGCAATCATGAGAAACTAATTGCGTCGTATTGCTGGTTTGCACGCACGTGACGTCATGGCGGCCATGTTGGTTCTCGATAACAAATCGTTCCTCATTACTTTCTCTTGTTTGTACCACCAACATGGTTGCACGTGACGTCATGGCGGCCATGTTGGTTCTCGATAACAAATCGTTCCTCATTACTTTCTCTTGTTTGTGTACCACCAACATGGTTGCACGTGACGTCATGGCGGCCATGTTGGTTCTCGATAACAAATCGTTCCTCATTACTTTCTCTTGTTTGTACCACCAACATGGTTGCACGTGACGTCATGGCGGCCATGTTGGTTCTCGATAACAAATCGTTCCTCATTACTTTCTCTTGTTTGTACCACCAACATTGGTTGCACGTGACGTCATGGCGGCCATGTTGGTTCTCGATAACAAATCGTTCCTCATTACCTGCTCTTGTTTGTACCACCAACATGGTTGCACGTGACGTCATGGTTGGTTCTCGATAACAAATCGTTCCTCATTACTTTCTCTTGTTTGTACCACCAACATGGCCGCTGCGTCTTT
This sequence comes from Actinostola sp. cb2023, assembly GCA_033675265.1. NCBI lineage: Eukaryota > Metazoa > Cnidaria > Anthozoa > Actiniaria > Actinostolidae > Actinostola > Actinostola sp. cb2023. The sequence goes on from JAUJYZ010000132.1 coordinate 557,939, forward strand.
GTACTTTAAGTCTCCAGGGATTGATTGCAACCCAGTAATGAAAACCGACCGACGCAACCATAAACGCAAGCATAGATATTTATAGCATAGTCACGTGCGCATTATGTAACGAGTATTAGAATAGGTTTTGAAAAACTTGTTATTTCGCTAAGATGTTACAGATCTTACAAATATCCTTGTTTTTATGGCTGCCCCGATGCTTGCGTTGGCCCGTTTTCACACGACACAAACAGTCTTAGGGAGGGGAGGGGAGGGATGTCAATTTTCCCTCCTTCACTTTCAGTTTTTCTCGTTCTTTCGGTCTACAGCTATTTCTAAAAAGGTTGGTAAAGGTTTTGTTGCAAGCCCGAAATGCACCATGGGCGATGTGAATTGAGTCAGCGAAAGGTCACAACAATATGGACTGTGGGAATTTTCCCAAACTTTGTCTTCGCAATATGGAGCCGGCATATTTTCTTCTGTATGTGCATGCTGACATTATTTATATATGATCCACAATACATTTAGGGCTTGGTATGCAAGATGCAACAAAACCTTCACCAACCTTTTTTGAAACAGCTGTATATAGAAAGTGCGCAATAAGAAAGCAATCATGATTAATTACATCAGGAAGCCGACAAAGAGGCCTGTCTATCAATGAACTGTTCCGCTATATTCAAGGTTGCCTGACTGGTAATGGTCTAATTAATAAGCAGGTCGAAGCTGTAACTCATTTATTTGTGATATATTTATATATAGGAGTCAAGGTTCCAAAAAGAATGAAAGGAGGCTTCGATATTGATTACCGATTTGGTCCCTTAATGAGCAACGGCACACCTTCGATAGTTAAACTAGAAGTGAACAATCAAATGTACATGAAGAAGATACGCAATCTGATAGCCACTATCCCTGGGTCCCACGAACCCGATAGAGTTGTTTTCCTCGGCAATCACAGAGACGCTTGGTCATTTGGTGGCGCGGACCCATCGAGTGGAACTACGACATTGACGGAGATATCACGAATCCTTTCGAACCTTCTGAAACAAGGCTGGCGACCCAAGAGGACTATAAAGTTATGCAGTTGGGGTGGTGAGGAGATGGCATTGTTAGGGTCGAACGAGTGGGTCGAAGAAAACGACCAAATGATACGCGAGAGAGCAGTGGCGTATCTCAACACTGACGTAGCAGTTGGTGGGAAATTTGTGTTGTTTGCCCAAACAAGTCCGATGCTTTCTGAGTTAATTCTAAAGCACACCAAAAAGATCAGTGATCCACAAAACAGTAAAAACACATTATATGACACAATGTTCGACCGCCTGCCAAGATCGTCTCGGTACCCCGGTGAACCCGAACTAAGCTCGTTTCTATACGTCTCAGATAATATCCCATTCTGTTTATTTTCGGGCCTTTCGACTGCAGATTTTAGTTTCTTCTACAGTTACAAAGATAAAGTAAAGTTGTATCCCCTCTACCACACTCAGTACGACACCTTTGAGTGGATACACAAGTTTGCTGATCCAGAATTCCGTTACTTTAAAGCAATGACGCAGCTGCTGGGTAGTATGTTGTTGGATCTGTCTGACTCCAGTGTATTGCCATTTAGCGTTCAACGATTTGGTAGATCAGTACAAAAGGCATACAGTAATCTTATTGAACGCTATTCATTCACATTTGATCATTCAGATGTCGTTCTCGATGAGTTAAAACTTGCCACCAACGAGTTTGTGAACATGACTAACATTTTTGAGTCTGCCAAACAAAAACTAACTGGTCAGCAGAGTCCCCTAACTTTGCGCATTCTCAATGATCAAATGGCGAATTTGGAGAAAACGTTCATTGGTACAACATGGCGGCCGGTCAGAAAAATTGTGTTCGGGGAAACGTTCTACAATGTTGTGAACACTATTGGACAATTTAGAGGGAAAACAAATGAAACTGAACAACGCGACGAACGTGTCAAATTTGAACTTTCTCTAGTCATTCAGTCACTCAAGGCGGCATCTACTTTATTGAAGCCTTTTATCAACGTTCCATCTTGAGAAGCACCAGCTCAGGGCTCCTGCCAGTTCTATCACGGCGTGGTAATATCTTGACAGTGTTACGAAGATACTGTGATATATATAACACCAATATGTGTCTATACGAACTAATATCGGCCCGCTCTGGCTGCAAGGTTATAATATATAACAAACTATCTAAATAGACCTAAATACCACGCACATATCTGAACGTGATCAGTTAGTATGGCGACAATACAATATTACAAGCCATGTAGACACTTTTTCATGTATCTACAGTTACCATAACCTTTATATAACCGTATCGATATTATTTTTCAAGGTATAAGTAAGACTTTTACAGATAGCAACTTTCAAACTGCATATATTCACGTGTGTTAGTTGAAAACCACCATGTAACAGTTATAGAACATGGCGGATTATGTATTCCTACAATCCTTTGCGCACCGAAGAAAACAATCCTTGCATTAAGATACCTTGTACTGAAAACTATTTGAACAGAGATGGAGTCGTTTTCGTATGAGTGGCAAATTGCTTTGCCGTATTGAAAGAATTTGATTGGATGAGATGCATCTAGCTGTACACATTTTGATTGGTTTAGAAAGGACAGAGCCGGTGCCCCCCCCCCCCCCCCCCCCCCCTTTGAGTTGGGCCGATACATATTCGCCCACGTCTCCCCACCATTTGATGCCCAGAATGGATGGAAATTGCATTTTCGATCATCTAGATTTCAAAATTTTCTGAGGGGGCGTGCCCCCACACCCCCTAGAAGAAGGGGCCTTCCAGCCCCTTAGTGGTGCACCTCCCTTTCAAAATCTCTAGATCCGCCCCTGAAGGAAGCTATTTGAGTGCCACGGTACCGTAGATTTCCCACTCATACGAAAGCGTTGACAGCTAGTGTACAAAGCTAAATATAGAAATTTATTATATAGTCAAGTAAATCCGCGCGCTCTGATTGGCTGAAAACTGTGCTGTATCAGAGAACGGAACACGGTTAAGGGTTTGATGACGCTATTTTTCGGCTGTTTGGTTTGATCCAAAATTGACTTCGTCTTTTAGAGAGTGAATTCAAGAAAGCAAAAACCACCCTAAAACAAGTCTAAATGCTCCCAGAATCATTACAGACATTAAAGTAATCACAACAAAGGTAAATGAAGGTTTTTGAAGCATTTTATTAGCAATAAAGAGATTTTCAGTGATCATTCGTAGTTTTCATATATATTCTCCCATACAGATAATCAGCTTGGGCTACCTGTGTACGTGGAGAGCACTCGCCTACGGCTCATGCTCTCCCTACACTTCTTTCGTGCTCTCGTCACTTCCTTCGTGCTGTATTACTGAACGGAGCACGGAAAAAGCTGTTCTATTTGTTAAGTATCAGACACTAAGTATAGTACTCATCAGTCACCATCTATTTCTGTGTGGTGAATTAGACAACTGTTTGAATCAATATTATATATCAATATCATTATTATTATTAATAATAAAATGTTCAGTTGAACAAACTACCCAAAGTTGTCAATTCACTAAGTACGTAATTAAATAAAAAACCTTTTCTATGAATCAACAACAATAATAACAACATAGTAAAAATATAAACTAAATGCTCGAGTTCTTTGATTGATGTCTCAAACCTTCACCAATCGAATCGCTGGCACTACTGATACGAAAATAGCCGGGTATGGAATCGAAGACATCTATTCAACCAATCACAGCGCGCAAAGTCATTGCTCAACCAATCAGAATGCTTGGACACTGCACGAACCGTATACCGTAACTACTTCCCACTCATACAAAAATGACTCTATCTATTCAACCAATCACAGCGCGCAAAATCATTGCTCAACCAATCAGATTCAGTTGGACACAGCACCGTCACCGCACTGCACGAACCGTACCGTAACTACCGTTAAAAGACTCTAATAACATAAATCAACACATAAACTAAAGATAAGAAATGTAACTTTGTAGCCTGGTAAGCAAATCGGCTCTAAATTCCTCCCACCCTTCCTCCTTCTGTGGCTCAGTCCGGTCTCTCAAACATTTATGATGGTCAAAAATCGTTGAAAATAGTCATTTTCGTGGGTTATAGCCCATGCAAAATGGTCAAAAATCGTCAAAAATCGTCATCTTTGTTGGCTTACAGCCATGGCAAAATGGTCAAAAATCGTGCAAAATGATCATTTTTCCGGTTGGTTTACAGCATTGGCAAAATGGTCAAAATTATTATTATTATTATTATTATTATTATTATTATTATTATTATTATTATTATTATTATTATTATTATTATTATTATTATTATTATTATTATTATTATTATTATTATTATTATTATTATTATTATTATTATTATTATTATTATTATTATTATTATTATTATTATTATTATTATTATTATTTATTTATTTTTTCCTTTAAAAAAATGTTTTTCCAAAATTTTGATTTTATATTATAAAATATATATTTCACTATTATAAAGAAAAACGAACATAATTTTTCAGAGAAATAGATTTGAAAAAAGAAATAAGAAGTTGTAAGAAAAAAAAGAGGAAAAATCGAGTCGAGGAATCGAACCCCGGTCATCAGATTGGAGCGGCGCACCGCATTATCCACGCGAGCGATAATTAATTTGCACAACAATATAGACAGTCCATTCACAGGATACACTAGGTTATTTTGTCCTCCAAATCAACAAGCGTGCACGATAGCCTAGTGGTGCGGGGCAGTTATTTATAGTGGGCCTAGGATCCGACTGTTCCCTCCCTCTTTGACTGCTAGGCTGATTGGTGTAATGCGCGATAGCGCGGTTGAGGCCGAAATCTTCGTCCTATACGTAACATACGGTGACTCAGCATAATGTCTGGGAGTATGGTCTTTTTTTGCAAATTCCCGGTATTCATTACACTTTAAACTTGGGTCCGTGAGTTCGAACCACATCCGGAGCACACTTTTTTTTCTTTTTTTTTCCTCACTTCTTCAGTTTTATTTAAATATTATTATCATTATTTTAAATGGCAGCTAGTACCAAATCAGTGCCGAATATTTCGATTACTTGGATTCAAATATATTTCACCCAAAAAACATAAATTAAAAATATAAACTAAACCAAGAAATGTCAGTTTGTAACCTGGTAAGCAAAGCCCTAAATTCCTCCCACCCTTCCTCCTACTGTTGCTGAGGTGATCTTTAATCTGAAATCGAAATATAATTAAAATCTGCAACTGTCATTATTTTACTAAAAGGTACCGACTTGGCCCTAAGCGGTACCAAATCGCCTTTTCCTAAAAGGTTCCGTAGTCCCCCCTCCCTCCACGGCTTGGGCTACCTGTGCTCAATATTATGTAATTTACGTACCGTAAATATTCTATTAAGCGCCCGGGGCGCTTATTAAATTGCTGAGGTCTTATTAGAAGAGGGGCGCTTATTAGAGAGGGGCGCTTAGTACAAAACGGCTCCAAAGGGGGGCGCTTAATACAGGGGAGGCGCTTATTTGAAGGGGGCACTTAATAGAAGATTTACGGTATTATGCAAGTATGTGCTTTGAACATTTTCCTTCTTACCTCGTCAGAACATTACTAGGGACCATAAAAAGCCATTCACGAAGTTTAAAAATCGTACGAGGAAATAACGCTTGGCAGCAGATTTAGTGAAAATAGTGTCGTTTGAATATCAGCTGGCATTCACAAACGCGGCTTACAATGATAATTTTGAATATATCGTCCAAAGGCAGAATAGTTGAATTAGTATTTGTGTTAAGCACAATAAAATCCAAGCAATATTGACGCGGAGCGAGCGAGTTAAAAAATACGGCAAACCGGAGAGTGAAATCCCGATCGACTCTCGTATGGGCTACCTGTGGATATTCACGCAATGCTTGCTGGGTCATTTGTTCCTTGCCATCCAAGATGGCGGAGTTAGTTCTCGATCCTGCTATTCGTTTGTGGGTTATTTTACCGATTGTAGTGATCACATTCCTTATTGGAATCATTAGGCATTATTTATCGATCCTTTTACAATCGAAGAAAGATGTAGATATTCAAGGAGTCACCGATACGTAAGTTTTAGCCTCAAAAACAGTGGAAATATAATGGACATTTTGGGGTTTGTGGCACATGACTTTGTAACGTGGTGTTATTATTTCGTTGTACAGTCAAGCTCTTTTAAGAAGTAGATGTCTAAGAGAAAATGGGAAATTCATCACCCAAGAGGTAACGACTAATGAAAGTAGATTTCTAGATAAAGTATTAAAAATGAAGTGTACAAAACTGAATTGATTTTTTGAATATGAAAATCTTAGGCATTTGAAATGAGAAGACATTTCTTTAATGATGAAAAAGATGGGTATTTTAAGAAGACAGACCGTAAAAGCGTAGCTAAAAACCCTATCTCAGGTAAAATCCAACATCATTACTATATACATCATTGCATGTATTAGTTATATAAGCTTACATGTACTATTGAAGAAATAGAAAACGAGGCAGCATGCTCTATCGAGTTATAGAAGCACGCAGGAATTGGAAGAAGAAGAGAGAAGTGCTAGGAGAAGTATGAGGCATAGCTGAGTGCTTCTCGCACTTCTCGAGTCTTCTTTCAATTCCCAAGTGCTTCTATAACTCGACAGAGCACAGCTAGTTCGCAGTCTACTGAAATTTGCAAGGAAGATATTAAAGCATGTTCAGTTATCGAGCTCGAGTCACGCAACGAACGAGCAACCAAAACACTGTTTCAATCAAACCATGTTGAGTTTTCTATTTCTTTTATAAAATACAAGTATGATTTTAAAGCAAGTTATCAATTTTGCTCGCTGCAAAATTTTTTGAATATCTGCATGCGCTTGCACTGTGTTCATAGAGCACGCAGAATACGCATCCTTTGGCCAATCAGAGCACGCATTATATCATAGTTATTTTATAAATTATTATTATATACATGTACATCATTATTATATACTATATTATTTCTTATCTGTCTATTTTTATAAATATTTATTGTTTATTAATTTCTTGTTTTATCACCATTTGTAAGAGCATTGAGATTTAATGTGATGCGCTCAAGAAATAAATTATTATTATTATTATTATTATTTTTTATTATTATTATGTTATCATTAACACTCTAAATTAGTACATGCTGCACAGGACAATGCATGGTTGTCAGTAAATTGTTCAACAGCTGTTTACTGGTGTGTAATAGGCACAACTGTAGAATACCCCACACAAAAAGTGTATAATATGGACAGCCTATGTGCCTGTAGCAGATATATTTATTAGTAACGCGCCTACGCGTAGGCCACATAGGCGCGTAGGCACATAGGGTTAGGCACGTAGGCCACGTGGGTGCGTAGCCTCGTAAGTGCGTAGGATTCCTTAGAAAGAGCTTAGACCTGTAGGCACGTGAGTTTCTAGAGGAGTGCTTTCAATCGGCAGGGTATTCTACAGTTACTCCGTGTAATATAACAACATGATTGTAAAAGTACTTCTATAATTTCATTTATTTAGCTTTATACTGGTATAAATGTTAACAGTATGTATAGGTAATAGGACTACATGCTGTACAATTTGGATAATTGGATGAATTTTTTTTCGAGGACTACCAAAACGGCCTCGTCCAATTTGGCAGTCAGAGGAATTTTTTGAATTCAATTCTTTCCAAATTGGACAGGCATGTAGTCCTGTTACTTGTTAATTATATCATATGTATTTTCTTAAGAAAAGTCCATACGAAAACTGTCGAAATTAATAATGAAAATAATACCATAGGTGGCTTGTATGGGATTATAGATAGATGATACACTAATAATTCAATATGTTTACTTGTAGATCCCACAATGATGGTAGACATGGCTAAGGGAAACATCACAAATGTCCTGCCTATGATTCTTATTGGTGGATGGATTAACTGGCACTACTCTGGCTTTATTACTAGTAAGCAGTGTTATGTTATCACACTACATGTACTGGTTTGAAACGAAAACGTTAGTGGATATACTTGGTGGACTTTTTCAACGTGAATTTCCTCCATGAAGTACTACTACCCACAGTCTTGTTTAATTGATACTATTATTCAAATATGTACTGTTCATCCCAAATGGTACCCATAAATTTGAGACATTCCTGTGTACAAATTGTCAGAACAAACTTGTTTATATACATGTACAATGTACAACACTTGTACAATAAGTTTGTATTCTCCAGTTTCAAGTTGTTAAGTACTGCTGTACTCCTTGACAAAAGACTCATTAGCTCAGCCTTAACCTCAATCCAGAAAATAATCTGTGGAATTCAAATTGGTTTCTGTTGTGCAATGTCAAAATATTTCATGTTCTCATCAATTAGGGGTATCGAATGGTCAAGGCGAGACTTTGCGAGACTCGGAGACAAGGCATTTTTTTGCGAGCCCGAGAGGCTTTTTTACCGATTTCCTTTGTTTTCAAAATTTGAGACTCTGAGAAAGCTTTTTGTGAAAAAACGAGACTTTGAGACCCACAAAATCTGACCGAAATTTTGCGAGACTGACTTTTTGCGGGGACCATTCGACACCCCTTCAATTGGTATTTGACTAATTTACACTAAATTATGGCTGAGCAAATGCATCTTTTGTCAATGAGGACAAAGGTGTCTAAACAACTCGAAGTGGAGTCCATTTATATAGTAAAAAAGATTTTGATTTCTTATGATCACTGTGTTCTTCTTCATGCAGCCAAGGTACCATTTCCACTAACCATCAGGTTTAAAGCTATGCTTCAACGTGGCATTGACCTTAACAACTTGAATGCCTCATGGTAAGTTATTTCATAATAACCCAGTTGCTGGAAGTGACTTCTTAGAGTGAACAATTTTGTTTGGATACATTTTAGGGTGAGTTCTGTGTCATGGTACTTCATCAATGTCTTTGGTCTTCGAAGTATGTATGCATTGGTGTTGGGAGAAAATAATGGTAAGAATACTGTGCCATTCATCAATGATTTTAGATATATGTACCCTCATTTCGATAAAGTTTAATAGTCACCCGAAAAGCATCGAAGGTGAGACCAAGAAGGACCATGGGTGCAACATACATTTTAACCAACCCAGGATCCTCATCAGTCTCACCTTCGAAGCTTTACGGGTGACTAACTTTATCGAAATGAGTGTATAATATATAAATTACATGTAGCTCTCCAGTGAATAAAATTATTCAAGTGTCATCATTCTCCCCCTGAATACAGCTGCCGATCAAACTCGCATGATGCAGGATCAAATGCAGATGCAGATGCCACCAGATCCTGCCAAGGCCTTCAAGGTATGCCGCAGACATCCATTCATGTACCTTACCATGTAGTCTTGTTTACTTAATGAAATATGAATGATATTTTCAGGCTGAGTGGGAAGCACTGGAGATTGTTGAACACGAGTGGGCCCTTGAGAATGTAGAAGAAGAACTTATTGAAGAATATTCTCCTTCTAATCTGTTGGAAGTAGCCAAGGACAAATATGCTTAACTTCACATAGCCATATCTCTACTGTTGAATGTTTTATGAAGGATGTATTAACATCACTTAAAGGTTTATCACTAAAATGCCATCAGTTTATTGTACACAATATGAGGCAGAGGTTGTGGAAAGTGTTGCCAGTGTACAGCACATGGTAAAGGTTAGATATTCCCATTGTCAAAGGTTGCAATACATTGAAGAAGTATGTGTACTCCTATGTTTTGGCCTGTGTATCAGCTGAACAAAATAGAGTGCTGACTGACTGGTCTATCTGTTGAATTTATAGCTAAACTATGTCACGCATGACCAGTAATTCGAACATTTGAAATCAACATTTCAAATAACGGTTTGAGCATTTCAAAGTCCAACGTAATGTCCTACAGACCACTAAATACTTTATCAAAAATGTTCATAAAATTAAAATTAAATTGGATGAAAATTGGTGCCAGCTAAGCCTACATACTCTGCAATCACAACAGCCTAAGAAAACAGATACATGTATCTGATACTTTTTTCTTATAGATATAAAAATAATATTCATGGAGATTTGATTTTTCTGTCTGAATGTTTGAGACTCGAGTCTTGACTTCAAAACTTCATTTGAATGTTCTGATTTACTGGTCATGCGTGACATAGTTTAATTTAGCTGTAGCAATAAATCAAGCATCCACTGTCTTGAACAACAGACTGCATCAGCTAAACTGATTGGTGCATTCTGTTGTTAAAATTCAATAGATAAATCAGTTTGTCTGGTGAAATCAAAAGCTAAGATTAAGGCTCACATAGTGTCTTAGTCTGTGTTAATTTGTAAAGGTTGGATCAAGAATGTTAGCATATTATTACACAGTGTTTTCATCTCTTTTATGTTGACCAGAATACACTTGTAAACATTGCTTATTTATGTTTGAACAAACTCTTCTTCTTGTCAGGCTATGTTGATTAAATGTAGAAAGCATTGCCAGTAATAAAATTAATATACCGTACTCTCCAATATTGTGCAGTTGTGTAGTAGACAAAGGAAATATATATTTCCAAACTGAACTAAAACCTATATAGATTGATTCCATAACTCGCTGTTTTCGCTCCTTTTAGATGGGTAGGATCGACAGAGAGCGAACTGGGACCGACTTATGGAATCAGTCTAAAACCTATAAAGAATTATCCAATGTTTTTTTAAATTCTCCCGAGAATTTAGAATGACTAAAAATAGAGAGTTTTGTAACTGATCAATGAATTACACCGAGTTTTAAGATTTTCATTCAAAAATGGTATTGTTTCTGGTGTGTGTGGGTACCCTGTGGTGTATCTGAAATAAAGATGACGTAATGTAGATGATCTGTGGGGGTTGCGTGGTGTTTTCAGGGGTAGGTGGTCACGCGGCCATTGTCACTGAACCTTTGGAACGAGTTTGAACACCGAGAGGAATTTCAAAATATCTCGACATTACAAGCATTTTACTACCACAAACTTTTAAGACAGGTACATTGATAGTTTTTCTATTACTAATATTGCATGCTTTGTTTATACGTTCGTGAAAGGTGGGTTTGTAAGCGCTGTTTTGTGGAGTTCTCTTATTACGCATTTCCACATCGGCGCCATCTTGTATCTGACGAAACTCGTTGCAGTGTAAAATTTTCTCAATTTGAAGGGATTCTAGAGCCTTCTCGAACTTCATTCGATAATAGTGTATGACTGATAGTCTATACAAAGCTTTAAGTCCTCAATTATCTGGCAATATTCGTTGATCTGTTGCCTGTTCTAAAGCAATAGAGTTTGCAATTGAGATCATTCGTACGAATAGATTTCCATATAAGTTAAAGCTCACTTAAGTTATTTCTGCCGCGTTTCCACTGCCTTTTATTCAGTCTTTTTTCACAAAACTTGAATCTCAACCTCAAAATGTCATGATTGTGTAGGATTTAGTTGTAATGAGTGTTGTGATACACCGAGAAAGTTGATGTTTCCGTGATAAAGTTGGGTCGTTCCAAGCGATTGCTTCACACTCGGGTCGCCCACAACAAATTCACGAAAATATCCCGATTTTATTACTTTTTCTTCTTCTTCAAAATCCTCCCCGATCTCAAAGAAATGTGCCATTGCCTACAACACTTTGATCTATTGTCGATTATTAATATTCAGAATAATTTCCAAGTTACATTTAATACTTGTCATTTTTAGTTGGAGAAATGTATTAAATCTCAGAGAGCTTGAAGTTGATTTACTTCCGTTGGCAAACCCAGCAACTGGAGTACGAAACTTCATGTTAATGTTTAAGTTTCATCAGTCCTTCCTTTCTATGCTTTGTTAAATGATCTTTCATTATAATCTTGTTATTATGTACAATATGCAACGGAAATCTAAACATAATTACCATATTAGGAACATTATGCATAATGCTGCATTAACTGTCTGTGTGTCATACTCGCAAAAGATTAACAGGACAATAGTCGTGATATGTTGCTCACTCACTGGGTGAAGACAATAAGCTACCATCTTTGTTGATATAAAGTATGTCGACTGAAACAAAACTCTGATAATTCTGTTATCACTGATCACTTATAGTACTTTTTACATCAATACTTAATGACTTATCTATTACTCAAACCTATCTAAACACACTCAATAGTTGACATCGATATCTAATATACATAGTCAACCTGTTTAGTTTTATAAATCTGACGAAACAGATATTCTGACAGCAGCAAGGTAGCTGCTAAATTAGATTTTTAATAAACTACCATCTTTGTTGATATAAAGTATATAGACTGAAACAAAACTCTGATAATTCTGTTATCACTGATCACCATCATACTTTTTACATCAATACTTAATGACTTATCTATTACTCATATCTAAACACACTCAATAGTTGACATCGATATCTAATATACATAGTCGACCTGTTCAGTTTTACAAATCTGACGAAACAGATATTCTGACAGCAACAAGGTAGCTGCTAAATTAGATTTTTGCCAACACATTGCAATGGCGAACGTTATCAAACTAAGGATGTATCTTATATACATTTATTATTATATTATCATGAGACACTTGTGTGAGTCATGTTCCTTTATTTATTAAGCCTGCACAATCAGTTTCCTTTGAAGTATATTGATAACTTTTGTCCTTTTCTCTTAGATATCAAAAAGACGTTACAGTTTAGTTCAAGTGTCTGCTGAAAGACGGCAGGTCACCTTGGTTATATTCTTTATTAATGGCTGCAAGAGGACCAGCACAGCGCCCTAATGGGGCAGCGGTTGGAAAGATATGTCAATTTAAACTTGTGTTATTAGGTAAGCCACACATCTAGACATCATTATACATGTAGCTTGTGTGTCAAGTTATTCAGCAATACTAATTAACACTTTTCTTGTATTTTTACCAAGTATCTGGAAGATTTTAATAATGTTTTTAAATGTTCTTTGTCTTATATTAAAAATATTTAAATTGTATTTGTAATGCTTTACATTGACAACATTGTTAGAACAGAACATTACTGCTAACAATAACAGTAGCAGTAGTGTCAATGCCAGACAGAATAAGAACACATGATCAAATCAGTTAATTGTGTATTCTAGGAGAATCAGCTGTTGGTAAATCAAGTCTCGTGTTAAGATTCGTCAAAGGACAGTTTCATGAATATCAAGAAAGTACAATCGGTGGTAAGTGATGCCATTTGCAACATGTTTTGATGTTTGCAAGGTATTGTGGGACTGTTTTAGGAGTTGTGATTACAACAAACTAACAAAACAAATCAAGTTGTCACATTGAAAATGAAGCATCAAAGCTCCTCAAATCTATGTGACAACACTATAAAAAGTTTCAAGTTGTCATATATGCAATTATTAGACTCCAGGCCCAGGTTGCACGAAAGGTGAATAGTGCTATCAACCGAATATTAAAAAAGTCTATCCAATGGATAAAATTGATGCATTTATCCAATAAATTTTGTGCATTGGATAAGACTTATCCGGTGGATATCAGCTAACTGTTGACATTTAGTAAATTAACCCCTTCTGGCGACTGGTATATCGGCTGATAATGTCCGCGGCTGAGAGATGGTCCGAAAAATGAACAGTTGGCCGAGAAGCAAAGCTTCAAGGGCAACTGTAATATTTGGAGGACCATCTCGCCAAGGACATTATCAGCCGATATACCTGTAAGCCAGAAAGGGGTTTATTTATTTTATAACCCTTCGATAAATTTTCTACGTCGACTTCAATGTTGAAGGAACCGAAACAAAATGACGGATGAAGAAAACAAGTTTCATCAAGTTAAGGGTGGACTAACATATTTATTTCGACTGTTGCTAAGGAAAATTTGAAACCTCAAAAAAATCGTAAAATTCAAAGAGAAGAGAAGGGACTTATAGGAAGTGATTGTAAGGGAGAAAGCTTTGTCAGAGCATGACGTCACCAAATTACGTCACAATGACGTCATCAAAACAGAAAACGCTTTTTTTTCCCCAAGGATTTATAAGATACTGTAAATCTATGATTATACACTTGTTCTACAACACAAGGAGCAGACAACTGAGCATGGATTTGGTATTTAAATGAAAAATGATTTTTTATGGACGTTTTTCGAGCTGTTTTTAAGGATTAAATTCCATAACTTGTCATATTGTCTTCAGTTTTTAAAAAGCATGCTCAGCAATGTTGACTAGGTCGTTGTTGATATTCTAGGTTAGAAAAAAGTAATCCTCAGTGAACGTGCTCGAAAATTTTGAAGGTTTTTGAAAACGAGAATCTGCGCATGCGCAGTGAAGTCTTGTTAAATTTACCGTTCTTTTTCAGCATTGAATTGATGGATTTCGGAAAAGAATCCTACGAAAATGTTTAGACAGTTCTCTATTCTGTCATTTGGCATAAAAATTATTATGCAGCAAAGACGTTTTGATTTTCCTGTTGTACCCAAGCAGGAGATGCGCGAATTGTATGACTTTCAATTCATAAATTGTATGCTTGCTCATTTCTGCTAAAACGAAATTTAAAACCCCTAGAGAGAAGTAGGATGTTTAACAAGGCTATAAAATATCAAAATTTCAGAAAAATATCCTCAACAAAGCTAAAGAATTAAAGACATGTAAAACCCCATAGCAACGCGGTTGCATAGTAACGAAATATGTTAGTCCACCCTTAATATCTGTTCCATTTGAGATATGTTCATGTGTAAACTTCTAAAAAAGTATTCGAAAATAAAAGATTGATAGTTTTTGAAGCTTTTTGAGTGTTTTTTGTTGTTGTTATTTTGGGTTCATTTGAGTGACTTTTTGGGCGCTGATTTTGACGTTTGTTCCTAGTTCATAGGAAATCGAGCCTATGTAGTTCAAGGATCGAAAAATAATTATAAAAATACCTCAAATACCTGTCGTATCGACGTTAAAATCCCCCAAAAGGAACAAGTACACCACATGTATGTTATACAAGCTAATTTGCCTATTAAGAATGCATTACAGTCTTAAAAAGTTCAGGTAATTTCATTTTTCTCCAAAGTGGGAGATATCATCTCAAAACTGGGGATATTACCTGACATCCATCCAGTGAAATTGTACCACGTGACCCATTTTAACCAATGGGCGCACGCGAAAATTTATCGATGGGTTTTAATGGATAATAACTTCCACACAGCTTTCCCTCCACCACATTTCTGTTTGTTATTTTTCTCTCTTTCCTCTCTTTCTCATTTCTCATTTCTCCTCTTTCTCATTTCTCCCTCTTTCTCATTTCTCTCTTTCTCATATTTATACAGCTGCATTTTTAACCCAGACTATATGTCTGGACGACACAACTGTAAAGTTTGAGATCTGGGATACAGCTGGGCAAGAACGATACCACAGTCTAGCACCCATGTACTACAGAGGAGCACAAGCAGCTATTGTAGTTTATGATATTACCAACCAGGACACATTCGGACGAGCTAAAACATGGGTGAAAGAATTACAGAGACAAGCCAGTCCAAATATTGTGATTGCACTATCAGGGAACAAGGCTGATCTGTCCAGTAAAAGAATGGTGGATTATGAGGTAATACTGGTACATTATATTATTCTGTTCTATTTAGTTGTGTTTACCCAAACAATACATGTATGTTACATGGTTGTCGCTGTGTTTTTAGTAACAGGCTTTAGCTGAAACGATAGGGTGAAGTAGCATGATGTACTTTTTAATATCAGGCACAGTGTTCAACCTTGCACCTAAAGGTTTTGAGATCCTGGGTACTTGTACTTCTCAAGAGATATGTCATTTAAAAAGAATATTCCATTGTTATTGTTTTCAGATGTGTATTTGTTGTATATTGTAGAATGTACATTTATTTAATCAATATTTAATACAAACATTGAAATATTTAAGATAAATGTAGTTCTGTTTGCAAATAGGGATACATGTACATATGAAGGGGTGCCCATGAAAACTGCGTATGTGACTATTTTGATGATTTTCAAAATGTTATGCAATTGCTTCAAAAATACACCTACTGGCTTATTGATACCTATATAAACATGATTTGGTCATTTTTAGATCGATTACACTAGAAAAAGAGCTTGTTTTGCAGTTTTTCATAGAAATCAAAAATGCGCGTTTTTGACGTCATGACAATGTGTGACATTTGACTTTGATTTTCTTCCAAAATACATCATTGTGAAACGAAATGCCACTTGCTCAGCAAACTTCCATCTCTCTTCTTGATATATTCGGGGATTTTTCCCTGTCTCTTCATTTCAATTCGACTATTTCATAATCCCTGTTGTTTTCGAACGCACGACCGAATTGCATTCTGGGATATCATAAAACTTTTTGTCAGCGACATTCGGTACATCCATGCTATAGAGATATTTTATAAAGTCTTTTATCACCTGGGCCTACAGGCAAACTAATGCACCGGTTGCATTCTTTACAAGTCGAAAGTCGCCAAAACTGCCTTAGTAGGTCCTCGAATCCACCACAGAACGACCAGAGACAACAACTCTCACTCAGCTGAATCCGCCATTTTGCAAATCTGACGCCGTGTTTGCAGATTCAGTTTCATCGTGAAATTGCACCTCACCACTGATTTCTTCCAGGAGAATGGCCTCTACCACCACAGTCAAGCTTAATGATGCTGTTCTGGGGGCTTCTGTGGTGAAAACATGGCAATAAAAGACTTTAAATTGTGGCAAAGTGGCCCAGTTCTGCAAAGCACTTCCAGAACCGATAGCCACGCCACGAGACAACTTAACCGCGTGATAGTTTGAGCCCGCGAGCTCTCAAGATTTCCATGGCAACAAAATTCGCTAAAAACTTCTAAAATCTCTGGAAGTGAAAGGTTGAAATCATTCACATCTGAAGGTTTGTTATTGGTGAACAACACGTACAGATCACTGACGCGTAAAAGTCTCCTAATTTGCATATTTTCACAAACTATCCCTGATGAATTCAAGTAGAAATTAAATATACTGTAGTGCCCAAAATTCGAGTGTAATCGATCTAAAAACACCAAATCATGTTTATATAGGTATTTAGAAGCCAGTATGTGTATATTTGAAGCAATTGCATAACATTTTGAAAACCATCAAAATAGTCACATACGCAGTTTTCATGGGCACCCCTTCATATGTAAGTAATAACTGGGAGGGTTTTTTGAGCTTTTGTGAATAACCAGGGTTTCATCACCATTATTTACATGTAATTTAAGTTACTCTTTAGGCCGCAGCCAGTCTAAATGGTAAATTCATTATTTTACAGGAAGCGCAATCATATGCCGAAGAAAATGGTTTGTTATTCATGGAGACATCAGCGAAGACAGCAATGAATGTCAATGATATCTTCTTGGCTATAGGCAAGTAATAATAATAAGTGTATTGTTTTTGCCATTTTGGATGTATTGCATATTTACATGTATACTTGCAAACTAGAGCATATTTCGTATGACTGTAAAAAAACTTATGAGCTGTGGTGTGTCCATGTAGTGCCGTGATGTTTTAGGATTTTGAATCAATCTGTGCTATGCCGTGACAGTGTCATGGTTTTCACAGTCATGCGACATCTGCTCTAGTAACCATGACGATGCTAGTACTTATGTACTTTGTGTATTTCTGATCACAGCCAAGAAATTACCTAAGAGTGACAACACTCCTGGTGGACCACAGGCTGCCCAGCGTCAACGAGGAGTAGACCTTCAAGAGACAAACCCACAATCATCATCAGGCTGCTGTAAATGACTTACTTTCTTTCCAGCGATCATTAACACATGATTTTAACAGATAATGGAGAACATTTAGTGCCAATTTTGTAAGACACACTGAAATGTCACTAAAAATCAAGGCATGTGGATGCAACATGGGAACAAAATACTACAACCATTGTACATGAGATATTGGTACACATGTAGTTTGCACTGTAATAATAGCTAGCTGTGTGTAGTATTGTATATTAGACCTGTGAATTGTTCATGTCTTTCTCCATACTGTAACTATTACACTGGGTTGGCCAGCAAACATTGATTGACAGAAATATTTTGAAATTACTCATACCCGTAGGTTTATTCCATTGTGGTGGTGTTGTACTAAATACTAAAGTATTATAGCAGCTTGGTGTAGCTTATTCCAATGTTGATTACAGGCCAAGTTATTGACCGTCCAATTTAGTTGCCTAAGGTGTTACAATACAAGCATCAAGAGTTCCAGACTTCCGGTACGCGCGCAATGCATTGTGAGATTATTACAAAGGAAAAGTGAGCACCAAGTGAGCAAAAACATAGCTTGGGCTCCCTGTGTCTAGAATTGGTGCTCACTTTTCCTTTGTAATAATACCGGAAGTCTGGAACTCTTGATGCTTGTATATCATTGATATCAAATACGGGAGAGGAAAATTGGCCTGTGAATAACTTTGGCTCGGTATAGAATATAACTCACTGCTCGCTAACCCAGGTCTTTCCAATAAATCAAGGTATTGCTAACTAACACCTTTTATTCTTTTGTATGGCAGCCTTTCTATTACTAACGTGTACATTCATAACTGAAAGATTTGCTTAAAATAGAGGGAATTAGAATTTGGAGTGATTTCTTTAATTATTTAGAGTTAAAGATTTATGGGTTTATTAGATATCAGAAAAATAATGATTTTCTAGGAAAACATGAAGAAATATCTAGTATTATTTCTTCAGGATTCTGTTGTCCATGGAATATATTTTAATACTGTAAAACTGTCTATAAACAACAATCTGCCTCAGTCTTTGCGAATATGACAGTATATATTACATGCACCGAAATCTTTATCAATGATAAATCTGAAAATACTTAATTGAAATGTTAATTATTAAAGAAGTTTGGTTTAAGGCACAGTTCTTTCAGTATTCAAATATATGTTGCACGGACAACCTGATTGCGAATAACAGTAGTCGTATCGTGCGTCAATGGAAAGTAGTGACGTCATGGAGGACTTGAGTGGTGTGAGCATGAACTTCCGTTTGTTCCAAGCATTACAGACTTCTGAAAACACGCCCTTGTCAGTCATCGCGGATTTTACCTGAAAACGTATGAGATTTGTTTGAACTTATAAGAACGTGGATGTTTTAGTTATATAGCAAGAAAACCTTGTTCATCTTTTTATTTTTCTGGTCGAAATGAGGGTTTATCATGTAATTTCAAAAGTCGTAGGACAAAAAAATGATTATCATAGCTGGAAAGAGCTCGTTGAAATTAGTAAAAATGTGAAGTTTGGAAAAGATCGCTTCACAAATTGCGAAGATATGAATTTTCAAAAATCTAAATTTTATATGAAAACATTTGGAAATTTCGCTGGTAGGCAAGAGTTGCCTCCAACAAAGGTTTTTTTCCTATGTCTCCTATAAGTTTTGAAATTACGTGATAAACCCTCATTGATTTTGACTTGCGCACGAGTTGAGGCCAGGGCTCCTGTTGAGGCTTATTGCGCACAAAGAACCAACAATAGTTTATTTGTATTATTTTTTTTCTTTTGGTTTATCTGTTTTCATTTTGTTCTTTTAATCTGTTTTTCTTTTTGCTGTATATTTTTTTCATTTCGATTTTTTATTTTTTTTCGTTCTCGCAAGTCAGTTAAGCCAATTTGGCAGTAGAACCCCCGTTCTCTCGAACACAAACCCATTTCCCTTGGGTCGTTTTTTCAGTCAATTGCTATCGGTTATCTCGAACCCCCGCTATCTCGAATTACAATTTATCGATTCCAATGGGAGTTCGAGATAACGGGATTCTACTGTATTTTCAGTTCATACATTGACGTATCGATCACCTTTCTGGGTGTGCAGAAGGAAAGCACGTGTCTGCGAAAGTAGTCTGAAAAAAAAATTCTACGACAAAGTGCATGGATGCATGTTTTCCAGTATTGTTCTATCAGCGCGAGAAGCTCGAGTACAGTTTTTGGTTTCACCGCGTGAAACAAAAACGATTATATTCTATCGAAATAAGGATATTTAGTATTTATTAGCGCATATCTTTCATTACACAAGCGCGTGCATTTGCTTTGGGATGTTTGAGGTTTCATTTTGTATGCATGGACTATATATAAGGCTTTGAATTAATAATAGCCCAAGTAAGATGGTCAAAAATGACCAATTTCAGTGGGTTATAGGCATGCATGCAAAATGGTCAAAAATCGTCCAGAATGACCCATTTTAGTATAGGTTATAGGCTATGCAATGTGGCCAAAAGTCGTGCAACATGCTTATTTTTCATAGCCCATACAAACTGGTAAACATGAAAACTGAACGAGTAATAGAGATTTAAAAGAAGAAAGAAAGGTATAAAAAGGAGAAAAATAAAAATAAAAAAAGAAGGAAAAAAAACCGTGAACGGCTGGGAATCAAACCCTGGACTTAAAATCAAAGGAATGCCGATTTTTTTTTTCCAAATAAGACCATACAAAAAGTCAAAGAGGGAGGAAACAGTCGGATCCTAGGCCCACTAAATAACTGCCCCGCACCATGCTAAGGCCTGGGATTTTAAAGAATCCCCCCCCCCCCCCCCCCCCCGGGTACTCCCTTTGTCCAAGTGGTAGGGGTGATCGGCGGTCGGTTTTGAAAACGACCCCTAAAAGGTACGCATAAATTAAAAGAGCTGTTGAAGCCACTGTTCATTTCGACCCCTAAACGGGTACGACCATATATGGCGAAACGGTTATTGTGTTGATATCGTTTAATCAGTGTGGACAACATCTTTCTTCTGTTCTTTCATGTTTGTTCAATAAAGAAAATAAATAATAATTGACCCTAAAAGGTACGGAGTGATGTTACGTAACTGACCTTTGAGTCGGATCCCTAAAAGGTACACACAGGAAATATTTTCAACCCTAAAAGGACCGCCGATCACCCCTACCACTTGGACAAAGGAAGTACCCCCCCCCCCCCCCTTGCCTCCCCCCCCCCCCCCCCCCCCCCCCCCCCCCCCCCCCCCCCCCCCCCCCACGGGGAGAATTCCCCTAAAACGTTAAATTAAGGAGATATTGTGTAAAATAGGTCACGTGATGTATTGTTGCCTGTGCTTCATCATCTCATTTATTGCGCTTCATTTCGTACAAAACATTTCCGCCATGCGAACAACGTACTACAAAACCGAGGGATCGCATGTGCACGTGCTAAAAAAACTGAGTATCTAAGAATATTACCAGGGGAAAATTAATAGGGGAGTCCATCTTCCCTAATGCCCTTAGATCCATCGTATCAGATTGTTAGCATGGCTATTTTTAGCAACAAGCTATGATTGGTTGGAGGCAAATGACGTCACTTGCAGTAAACATGGCGGACATCTCCTTCGTCGATGCTGAACATTTTATACCACAGCTACATGTACATGTAGTTATTAATAAATTAAATTGATAAATCGTTTATTATATGGCTATTTTTTGCTTTTAAAATGTGGTTTTTGAATTTTTGATTTTGTAAGCGGCGCGCGCGGTTTCCCGCCATTTATGTAAATAAGAAATCTGCTCAATCAAATTCAAACAAGAAAGTCAAGAAAACCCATCCAATTTATATAACGATTACAAACTGCTCAAAGCCGTTCGCTATTCTACGTGACATCTCTTCATATAACACCGTAAGGGATTTATTTCTTTGAAATGGAGCTGTATTAAAAGTACAATTAGGGAGTATTCACAAGAAAAGATGGAATCGATTGATGTTGATTGAAAGTTCTGAATTCGACGAAAAGAGAGGATACGTCGGCCTCGCCGTTTACAAAGAAATGTGCTTGCTTTTGCCAAAAGCTTGATTCACGATGAACAGTCAACAGCTGCTTCAAAAACCTTCAAAAACACATTCAAAGACGAAATATCGTCTAAAACATTCCTTCAAACATGACATTGAATCTCTTTGGATCTATTTGGTGGCTCGTATTTCTTACTATACAACAACAACAAAAAAACAACCTGAGAGTGAAACTGAGTCAACAAATACGAGGGATTCAAACAAGATTTGTGAAGGTAGGCCCGTTTCATACGTCGCGCTTCTGTCGTGCCGAACCTAATAGTTTGTATTTGGTACTGAAGAGAAGTTCGACGTCTGAATCAATTAAGGGACCGGTCATTATTAATGTAGGGGGGGGGGGGGGGGGGGGGGGGGGGGGGGGGGGGGGGGGGGAGAAATCATAGGGGGGTTCAGGTGATTTTTCAAATAGGACAGGGGGTGGGTCATGATTAAAATAACTATCAGAAGGGGGGGGGGGGGGGGGGGGGGTCAGTAGGGTTATTGAGTTTTCCTTGAGGCTTAATGTGAACAAAGCCACTGAGGAACAAACAAGTATATTAGAATGATTAATTGATTCTAAAAGAGAATAACACAGGCCACTGGCATAATAAAACCAGAGTAAAAGTAATTAACCAGAACCATGGCCTAATTATAGAATTATTGGAAACACTATGGAAAGATCTAGATTGATATTTTAACATTTTGCTTCATCATATACTGCATACTTTCAAATCTTATATCAGTCTTTCCATAGTGTTTCCAATCAGCTCATATGAATCAAGTGCAAAACACCCTTGTTTTACTAGTTAGAATATAATGAGCCACCTACTCCCAAAACCATTCTCGTCCTCAGGCCCTTCTAAGCTTTCTAACGAAAAATCGATTTTTCGTTAGAAAGCTGTGAAGGGTCTGGGGACGAGAATGCTCCCCAAACAACATCCATATGAAGAGGTTGTCCACTTTTAGGTACGGAGAGGGGGGGGGGGGGGGGGGGGGGGTCATCACTAAAATGTGGATTATAATGGCTGCTCGCCATTTTCGTGAGTTAAGGGGGGGGCCTTGGCAAACTTCTTCATCCGGAAAACAAATTCTCCCCCCACCCCCCTACATTAATAATGACCGGTCCCTAAGTTCGGCACGCCTGAATTAGGTTCGACACGGCATTGAACTCGGCCGTGCCAGTCGCGCCGCACGGCAAAAGTTCGACACTGATTCAAATGTCGAGCTCTTCTTGTGCCGAACCAAATTATGTCGTACTGATCACTATGCGTAATACAGTCCTGAGTGAGCGTGGTCCTTATCCAACGGATAAAACTGATGCAGTTATCCAATACATTTTTTAGACTTTAATATCCGGTGGATAGCGCTATTCACCTTTCGTGCAACCGGGGCCAGATCGACCAAGCTACACTAGAATGGCTTCCCAGTATTTTTACTACAAAACTAGTTTGAAAACCGGTTTGACAAGAAAGTGTGAAGTTAAGCGAGGAAATTATAGATTTTTGATAAAAAAGAACAATTAAGAATGGTGGAGAAAATGGCAAGAAAGTTCTGACCGCTTACCGTTTGGTGCATTTGGTTCAACACAATCGGTACGACCACAGGCAGCCCAACCATTGCTTTTGAGGCTACTAAATAATTCAAAAAATGATAATTACGTTTTTTTTTTTGATGGGTTCCCTGTGGTAAAGCGAGCGCGCGCGCAATACATATGTTGGGTTCCCTGTGCTGAGTAATGTCCTATGTTGGGCTTCCTGTGCCTCCTGCGGGATGCGCCCGCAGCATACACATTTGCTGCGGGCGCATCCCGCAGGAGGCACACAGGAAGCCCAACATAGGACATTACTCAGCACAGGGAACCCAACATATGTATTGCGCGCGCGCTCGCTTTACCACAGGGAACCCATCAAAAAAAGACGCAAATATCGTTTTTTGAATTATTTAGTAGCCTCAAAAGCAATGGTTGGGCTGCCTGTGGTACGACGTCTGAATCAAAGTCGATCCTATTGTAAATCACTAACTAGACGCTCTTCTAGCGTGAAGTCGGGCTTCTAAATGAAATGTAACCTATTTGAACTAAATATAGATATCCTATAGTGCGATTTTCAGTGCGATTGAAACAGTTTTTGGTTGCTCGTCGTTGCATGACTCGAGCTCGATAGAACATGCTTTCCTTGCAATTTCAGTACTGCGAACTTTACAGTATATCAGTAAAAACGTTAATAGCCCAACTTCACGCTACTAGAGCGTCCTGTTTCAATCTAAATTTAGATTTAGACGAGAAAAGACTTATATTTTGGCCCCTTGACCTCCGGTGCTTTCCCTGATTGGTTTGTGCTTTGTAATCTTTCTTGGCCAGACTTCATGTCTCCTTCGGCCGGCACAGGGCGCATGCGCTGGATTTGAGGTCAACGACGACGACGACGACAAAGAACGCTTCTCATTTTTAGAGTCGGGGCTTCCACAGGAAGCCCGACTAATTATGCCAGGACATACATGATCTTGTGAATAGTTGAATCTGATGAGCTTGATAAGTCGCTTGATAATTTCTTTGAGTGGATCGTTTTTTTCTCTTGTAAAAACCACAGGAAGCCCAAGCTGTGGTTTTGTGGAGAATATCGTAAAAATATAAATACTGTAATGGACCTTTTCGTAGTTGCCAGAATGCTTCATGATTCTGCGCGCGCAAGCGAGGTCAGGGTAAAAAAATATTTAGAATTGATCGTGTATATAGGAAAATATGACTACTGTATCTAATCAAGAACAGGAAAAAACTATTTTCTTTGCTTGAGAATTTGCATCTATCTTTGTAATTCTTCTTACGCACTTTTAATCTAAAAGTCTAAATTTTCTACTGAATTTCTTCATTCTCTCTTAATATTTTCGATCTATTTTTTACCCTGACCTCGTTTGCGCGCGCAGAATCATGAAGCATTCTGGGCAACTACGAAAAGGTCCATAAAAGACTTGAAACTGAGGTAGTGTCTTGTGGTCTTTATTTACTATCCCTGTGCAAATTTTCAGCGAATTTCAGCATTTTTTATTGTGAGGGGAGACACTAAAAAATGCTGAAATTCGCTGAAAATTTGCACAGGGATAGTAAATAAAGACCACAAGACACTACCTCAGTTTCAAGACTTTTAATACAGTATTTATATTTTTACGATATTCTCCACAAAACCACAGCTTGGGCTTCCTGTGGTAAAAACTTCGTAAACCACCCTAAAACAAGTCTAAATGCTCCCAAAATCATTACAGACATTAAAGGAATCACAACAAAGGTAAATGAAGGTTTCTGAAGCATTTTATTAGAATAAAAATATTTTCAGTGATCATCGTAGTTAATTTCCATATATATTCTCCCATACAGATAATCAGCTTGGGCTACCTGTGGTAAAAACCCCAGCTCGCTTTCTTTCTCGGCTTTTGATTTTTCTATATTTTTTTCGCGGTTATTCGTGATTTCACGACGTTGTTAGCAAGTTTTACCTAGCGTAATTTTTTCAATTTGTAATGGATTTCGTCCTCTAAATGACAGGAATTAGCCTCACAGACTATTTTCATCTTTATTCTCTTGATTTTACACCATTGTCAATATCGTACATCGCGATGAAAAAATTACCCGGTCTTGAGTAAACCGACCAATCGGAACGCGCGCATGGAACCAACAAATCACAGCTTGTTGCTAAAAATAGCCAAGCTAACAATCTGATGGGAACCACGTATATTAAGAGATGGACTCCCCTATTAATTTTCCCCTGATATTACATATAAATCCCGCTCGAGGCGTCTGATTTTTCCGAACATTTGTTCTGGCTATGCTCGTTTCTTTATCAAGTATTAAATTTGGATCGATGGTTGGATGGCTCTGATATCAGTTATTCTGATTTAATGTGACTGCGTGATGCAGTTAAGCCATTAATGTACTAATATGACTATACTGTGAATGCGTGATGCGGTTCGTACGTCATTACAGAAGCAATTCCCAGTTCCGTGAGGCCTGGGAGCAAATGTTCGGTTAAAAACAGCGTCTTTGAGCTAATTTGAACTCCACGCCACTGTAGTTGCCTCGGTAGCTCAGTGGGTAGAGCACCTGTCATGATATCGGGGCGTCGTGGGTTCGAATCCCGCTCGAGGCGTCTGATTTTTCCGAAGATTTGTTCTGTCTATGCTCATCATAGTTTCTTCATCAAATACAGCAATATGCAGAAATTCTGATCCATTTTGACTAAAATACATATTAGATATCAAAAACCTACTTAAAATTATAGGATGGCTAAGCTGATATTTTTTTCTAGTTGTCTTCCAGCGAGGCTTTATGAAAAAAATATCATGGAAGTTATCCCATAATCTAAAGTAGGTTTTTGATATATGTGTATTTTAGTCAAAAGGATCAGAATTTCTGCATATTGTTGTATTAAATATATAAGTAATAGATACAATATGAGCGGCCGAACTGTATGGTATTTGCAATGGCGAGCCGAAGGCGAGCCATTGTAAATACCATGCAGTTCGGACGCGAATATTGTATCTGACTTATCGAATCCAACGATGTATAAGTGGATGTTTTACTATAATTTGGATGATAGGAAACAGTTTGGCCGAGAAAATCCTTGTTAAAGTTGAATGCAAATGAGGACGAATCTCTTGCCGATTTACAGATGTCTGCTACGCTTATGATTTCTATTGTATTTCCCTCATTAATTATTCATGAATTCGATAAATATATCTAAAAACATTACAATATAAATACAAATTGAACTCTAATCGATCACGTGTTTACCAAACATTGTGTGCTAATTACTCGGGCTTCCTTCTGTGGAAGGCTCGAGTATAAAAATGCAGGCCATTCTTCTTCTTCTTCGTCGTCGTCATTGACCTCAAACGTCGAAGTGGCTTCTAATTATAATGCGCATACCCCTTGTGCCGGCCGCTGAGATGATCCAGAAATCACGCCAATTTGAAGCACTGGAAGCCCAAACATATAAGTGAACTTATGTCATTATTGAAATGTAGAACGAATGTGCACAATAAGCCAGTTCGGAGTTTAAGAATAAGGTTTAGTGCGCATGCGATTTTATCCCGAATTTATCACCTTCTTTTGTTATTTAAAAATCACACAAACGTTAACAAAAGAAGGTGATATAATCGGGATAAAATCGCATGCGCACTGAACCTTATTCTTAAACTACGAACTCCCTGCTTATATATTACATTTTAACCTGCAAATAATTCAACTCGTAGCACTTCATTAGAAACGATTAGTATATTACGTTATTTGTTACGCGCATGCGCAGTGGATAAACCTATGCCCGCAACGATGTCTGGGAAAGCAGTAAATGAGCCACGTGACATGCTGCTGAAATAAATACTCTGGAGTGTATTCACTCTACATGGTCTCAACTGTTCTCAGTTCTATCGAAAATAAATATCCTAAAATATCAGCTTCGATCATCACTCAACGAAGACTAACTGCAATCATACGGCTGCGCACAGGCAGCCCAACCATTGCTTCTGGGAACCCAACATAATACGTATCGCGCGCGTGTTCTACCACAGGAAAAAACCATTTAAAAAAAAGACGTGCGCATACGAATAAATCTATTTTTATTTATTAAAATTAGTAGCCTCGGAAGCAATGGTTGGACTGTCTGTGACACACGTATCCGCTCATTACTTGTAAACCAGTTGCGGATTGTGCAGCATTTACAGCGATTATAATAAGACTGATGCGAGGTCGTCCATATTCGGCCAGAGCACAAGATGGCATTTCAACAATTCCTCAGGTCTGTTCATTTGACATCACTAACTTAATCATAGGTCAAGGAAATAAAAATGATGAGCCCTTGTCTGGATGGTGGAATGTACACACAGGATATGTGCATGCTAAAAATATCCAGCTCGGCCTGGACCATATGTTTTTGCGTATTTCAGCTCAGACGCGCAAGAAATGGCAAGTGAAACAGAACCTGACTTCTCACAGCCTTGGAAAGTAAGCGATATTGTGCTACTAGTAGAAGATGTGCGCTTACACGTACATTCAGGAGTTCTTGCGATGTGGTCACCGGTCTTAGAGAACATGTTCGCAGAACTGAGAAGAAAAAATTCCAGGGTTTTGACTTTGGAGAATCAAAGAGCTGACGAAATCCGTCAGCTTCTCTTGTTTATTTACCCGACGGTCCAGCAACCTGTTACGGAAGGGAACTGCTACTTTCTCCTCGATCTAGCCAAACATTTTGAGATGCCAAAAGTCACAGAGAAGTGTGAGGAGTATTTGCTGCAGACTTTAAACTCCAGCAGCGAGGTAGTAGATTTGCTGGTGTTGGCTTCCAAATACAAAATGCGAACACTACGAGAGGGATGTCTACAGAGAGCTAAACAAATGAACTGGAGAGTTATCCAGCAGCACAATTTATACGAGAAGATCGACTTGAAAGATTATCGTGAAATTGCCGAGCAAAAAATCCACTTCCTACAGCTCGAACTCGATGCTGAGAAGCAAAATGTGCTTCTTCTCGAGGACGATGCGAGCACCTATCGTCGTCAAAGAGATGTGGTGACGTCAGCCATCCCAGCCGTCAATGCTGGGCTCGCTAGCCCAATATTTCCTCGTAAGCAAATCGTTCAGCCTCGGCCTCAGAGATCAAGACCGGTGCAGGTTGTTTTTAATAGCACAATAAAACCCTCGACTGAAGACCACAAGGATCCTCCTCCAATACCCAAGCGATCATATAATCCTATTAAACCAATTATCAAAGAGTTTTAGAGTGAATACGTCGAACAAGGCGGGGAACTCCAAGGAAGCACCATTTACAGTATATTATGGTAATGAAGACAGTTAGGATTATAGAAGAGAAAGGGTTATCTATCTTGATGTCCTAATCTGTAGCCAAAAGATTATTACCGCTTAGGCTGATAAGAAAGTAGAATCTGTATGAAAGGTTAACATATATCACGACGTCATGAACCTCACCGTATTGCATGGTGCAAATTACTGCGCGTTCGAGACGGAGGGGCATGAGAGTGATCTGCATAGATAGATAGATAGATACATTTTATTTCTACACGGTGGTTCTATCAGTATCTGTAGCATGCATGTGCTACAGAGACGGAGGGGCACAAGAGTGGTCTGCATGCAACTGCTACAGAGACGGAGGGGCACAAGAGTGGTCTGCATGCATGTGCTACAGAGACGGAGGGGTACAAGAGTGGTCTGCATGCAACTGCGAAGGGGTACAAGTAGTCAGGAGCTTTCAATGAAGTGTGGCTGTACATGAAATGACGTGTTTATTCGCGGATAACTTGACCATAATGTGCAGTTACCCCTAGGACAGATTAACAGTAGTGCGCATGCTCGTCTAATGGCGATTCATAGAAAGTGAATATAGAATGTAATGTCGGTTTGTAGGTTGGATGATTCATGACAAAAATTTTGTTTCTTCAACCTTAGTTCGTATACTGAAGATGGGCGCTTAGCCCGAAAGCTTGGCAGTTTTTAATTAAAACTAAGGTTGAAGAAACAAAATTGTTGTCATGAATATAGAATGCAGCTTGGTACCAATTCAGTCACTCTTTCAGAAACAAGAATTGTCGAGTTGCCACGTGGCCTACATGATGGTCTGCTAAACCATGTTGTCATTAATAATTCATGAGAACAAAACAAAGGAAACTTCACTACCGTGAAGGCTCGAATATGTGTGTTAATTTGCATAAAATGTGGTCAACTTTAACTTTGTGAATTGTTGTGTTATTGTTGTGAAGGTTGCAGTGCAACGATAATGCGTGACATTCAAATCATGACCAACGATAATGCGTGACATTCAAATCACGACCGAGGCGTGACATTCAAATCACGACCAACGATATGCGTGACATTCAAATCACGACCAACGATGCGTGACATTCAAATCATGACCAACGATAATGCGTGACATTCAAATCATGACCAACGATAATGCGTGACATTCAAATCATGACCAACGATAATGCGTGACATTCAAACCCGACCGAGGCGTGACATTCAAATCACGACTAACGATATGCGTGACATTCAAATCACGACCAACGATGCGTGACATTCAAATCATGACCAACGATAATGCGTGACATTCAAATCATGACAAACGATGCGTGACATTCAAATCATGACCAACGATAATGCGTGACATTCAAATCATGACAAACGATGCGTGACATTCAAATCATGACCAACGATAATGCGTGACATTCAAATCATGACAAACGATGCGTGACATTCAAATCATGACCAACGATAATGCGTGACATTCAAATCACGACCAACGATGCGTGACATTCAAATCATGACAAACGATGCGTGACATTCAAATCATGACCAACGATAATGCGTGACATTCAAATCACGACCAACGATGCGTGACATTCAAATCATGACAAACGATAATGCGTGACATTTGAATCACGACCAACTATAATGCGTGACATTCAAATCATGACAAACGATGCGTGACATTCAAATCATGACCAACGATAATGCGTGACATTCAAATCACGACCAACGATGCGTGACATTCAAATCATGACAAACGATAATGCGTGACATTTGAATCACGACCAACTATAATGCGTGACATTCAAATCACGACCAACGATAGTATGTATTCGGATCAACATACCCGGGCCCTTCCGTATACGTATCCCCCTCAGCATAGTCGTCAACCCAGACTGATACAGTAATACAACGTTGTTATGACTAAGGTAAGTTTATTTTTATAGAGCACAACACTGTTGCACTCTTTTTACCACAGAAACAGGACAAGCATTCAAAGCTAAGTAAAACACACTATGTACATTAGTGACGCTACGAGACAATATCGATCGCACTCTGCATCGGCAATACTATGCGCAAATAATGCGCACTGCGTATCATTGCATCACGTGTCCATACATTCATATGATGCAATTTAAATTCACGAACATTACAAAAACATTTTTAAATGTTAAAACTCGTTAGGTTGTTCTGACTACAATTTCTTTTGATATCAAGGTGAGATGACGTCTCGATACTTTGAAGCGGCATGCCATGACGGCACGATACTTTGAGGCGGCATGCCATGACGTCACGATACTTTGAGGCGGCAAGCCAAGGGAGCATAAGAAATCATACATCTAAAAATTCTAAACCACTTAATTTATTCAATTCTAAAATATAAAAATATGCCTCCACAAGGCCGCACCCCAGCATCTGACGATAGATAAAGAAACTCATAAGAAATGGGAGGAAAACCATTTCATCCAATTGCACTGAAGGCTCAATTATCATGACATTCATCACATCAAGTGCATTAATTGTCTAACTGTACCGTGGTGTAGGCTCAATTATCATGACATTCATCACATCAAGTGCATTGTCTAACTGTACCGTGGTGTAGGCTCAAATATCATGACATTCATCACATCAAGTGCATTGTCTAACTGTACCGTGCTGTAGGCTCAAATATCATGACATTCATTACATCAAGTGCATTGTCTAACTGTACCGTGGTGTAGGCTCAAATATCATGACTTTCATTACATCAAGTGCATTGTCTAACTGTACCGTGGTGTAGGCTCTATTATCATGACATTCATTACATCAAGTGCATTGTCTAACTGTACCGTGGTGTAGGCTCTATTTATCATGACATTCATCACATCAAGTGCATTGTCTAACTGTACCGTGGTGTAGGCTCAATTATCATGACATTCATTACATCAAGTGCATTGTCTAACTGTACCGTGGTGTAGGCTCAAATATCATGACATTCATCACATCAAGTGCATTGTCTAACTGTACCATGGTGTAGACTCAATTATCATGACATTCATTACATCAAGAGCATTGCCTAACTGTACCATGGTGTAGGCTCTATTATCATGACATTCATCACATCAAGTGCATTGTCTAACTGTACCGTGGTGTAGCCTCAATTATCATGACATTCATTACATCAAGTGCATTGTCTAACTGTACCGTGCTGTAGGCTCAATTATCATGACATTCATCACATCAAGTGCACTGTCTAACTGTACCATGGTGTAGGCTCAAATATCATGACATTCATTACATCAAGTGCATTGTCTAACTGTACCGTGCTGTAGGCTCAATTAGAGTCGTTTTCGTATGAGTGGGAAGTAGTTACGGTACGGTTCGTGCCGTACCGTATCACGCCATCATCGTGCCGTATCCAAGCATTCTGATTGGTTGAGAAATGATTTCGCGCGCTGTGATTGGTTGGATACAATGTCTTCGATTCCGTACCGTGACCGTAACTCCGTACCGTAGGTTTCCCACTCATACGAAAACGACTCTATCATGACATTCATTACATCAAGTGCATTGTCTAACTGTACCGTGGTGTAGGCTCTATTATCATGACATTCATTACATCAAGTGCATGTCTAACTGTACCGTGGTGTAGGCTCTATTATCATGACATTCATTACATCAAGTGCATTGTCTAACTGTAACCGTGGTGTAGGCTCTATTATCATGACATTCATCACATCAAGTGCATTGTCTAACTGTACCGTGGTGTAGGCTCTATTATCATGACATTCATTACATCAAGTGCATGTCTAACTGTACCGTGGTGTAGGCTCTATTATCATGACATTCATTACATCAAGTGCATTGTCTAACTGTACCGTGGTGTAGGCTCTATTATCATGACATTCATCACATCAAGTGCATTGTCTAACTGTACCGTGGTGTAGGCTCTATTATCATGACATTCATCACATCAAGTGCATTGTCTAACTGTACCGTGGTGTAGGCTCTATTATCATGACATTCATTACATCAAGTGCATTGTCTAACTGTACCGTGGTGTAGGCTCTATTATCATGACATTCATCACATCAAGTGCATTGTCTAACTGTACCGTGGTGTAGGCTCTATTATCATGACATTCATTACATCAAGTGCATTGTCTAACTGTACCGTGGTGTAGGCTCTATTATCATGACATTCATCACATCAAGTGCATTGTCTAACTGTACCGTGGTGTAGGCTCTATTATCATGACATTCATCACATCAAGTGCATTGTCTAACTGTACCGTGGTGTAGGCTCTATTATCATGACATTCATTACATCAAGTGCATTGTCTAACTGTACCGTGGTGTAGGCTCTATTATCATGACTTTCATTACATCAAGTGCATTGTCTAACTGTACCGTGGTGTAGGCTCAATTATCATGACATTCATCACATCAAGTGCATTGTCTAACTGTACCGTGGTGTAGGCTCTATTATCATGACATTCATTACATCAAGTGCATTGTCTAACTGTACATGGTGTAGGCTCAATTATCATGACATTCATCACATCAAGTGCATTGTCTAACTGTACCGTGGTGTAGGCTCTATTATCATGACATTCATCACATCAAGTGCATTGTCTAACTGTACCGTGGTGTAGGCTCTATTATCATGACATTCATTACATCAAGTGCATTGTCTAACTGTACCGTGGTGTAGGCTCTATTATCATGACATTCATTACATCAAGTGCATTGTCTAACTGTACCGTGGTGTAGGCTCTATTATCATGACATTCATTACATCAAGTGCATTGTCTAACTGTACCGTGGTGTAGGCTCTATTATCATGACATTCATCACATCAAGTGCATTGTCTAACTGTACCGTGGTGTAGGCTCTATTATCATGACATTCATTACATCAAGTGCATTGTCTAACTGTACCATGGTGTAGGCTCTATTATCATGACATTCATTACATCAAGTGCATTGTCTAACTGTACCATGGTGTAGGCTCTATTATCATGACATTCATCACATCAAGTGCATTGTCTAACTGTACCGTGGTGTAGGCTCTATTATCATGACATTCATTACATCAAGTGCATTGTCTAACTGTACCATGGTGTAGGCTCAAATATCATGACATTCATTACATCAAGTGCATTGACAATTATTATTAGTAAGGTTTATATCAAGAGTTACAACCCTAGAAACTAATTAAACTAACTAAGTATGTACTTGTGTTGATATTGTATCTATTTACATTAAACCACGACTGTGTTACTTGTAGTGAATGAAGGGTCGCCAAGCAACGGCTCTGTACTTGAAATCGAGGCTACCGAAGCCTCACTCAGACTTCAGCCTCGCTTCTATGTTCATGCTAAATTCCGCACCCCACCACCGTGATGCAGGCCTACAGTTGTTTGACGACCCTTGAAATATCATAAGGTCTCACTATCATGCATATATCACTTAATAAAAACAACCTCGTGTTGTCAGTATACTCGGTGTACTACTAATTACAAAATCTATCAAGTAGAGTACAAACACTTCAAGTGCCTATCACTCTTATTATTGCTATCATGAAAATGTATTCTATGTAAGGTGAATAGTCGCAGGATTTGATACTTCGTGATTTGGAGCTTTGGTTATGTGAGTTATATAAGGGTTTGAAATCTCAAAATGCAAATAAAGTGACATATGAGGAGACATCATTTTATATACAAAAATAGTGCAAATTACTGACATTTTAAAACTGCAGAAACTTTCCTTAGTTTTCATTGCATACTTCCCTACTTGGAAATCACTTAGTAAATCATGGCAAATG
Organism: Actinostola sp. cb2023; assembly: GCA_033675265.1. Taxonomy (NCBI): domain Eukaryota; kingdom Metazoa; phylum Cnidaria; class Anthozoa; order Actiniaria; family Actinostolidae; genus Actinostola; species Actinostola sp. cb2023. The sequence goes on from JAUJYZ010000132.1 coordinate 592,223, forward strand.
CCTCTGACGTCACAAAATTAGCATGTCATGATTTAAAACCTCGAAATCACATAACACTGAACCACCCCAATATTCACTTCATATTGCAGTGATTTCTAAAATAAAAAATAAGGGTGATAGGCACTTTAAACAATGCAACATTAATAATACTATTTTGTACTAAATAGTGATATTTCTATTGTTTTCTATTGTTTAATTAGAGCTAATTAGTACTAAATAGTGATATTTCTATTGTTTTCTATTGTTTAATTAGAGCTAATTAGTACTAAATAGTGATATTTCTATTGTTTTCTATTGTTTAATTAGAGCTAATTAGTGCTATTTAGTACTAAATAGTGATATTTCTATTGTTTTCTATTGTTTAATTAGAGCTAATTAGTGCTATTTAGTATTATTTAGTATAAAATGTTGCACAGTTTAATTGTTCGTACTCTAGTTGTAAACACTCAATAAAAACATGGCTGTCGAGGCACTTATCTAAAAACCTACTTTGTTATATAGTTAGGAGTTTTGAGATTACAGTGGAATCCCGATTTTTTGAACCTCCAAGGGAAACAAAAATCACTTCGAAAAATCGAAGGTGGCATCGAATTACGCTAGAATGATGGGTATATTGTGTTATAACAACGTATTATGACAATCTTTTACAGATTTTTATGTACAAATAAAAAGAACCAATGTTGATGTGCATGCATGCAAGTAATTCTGACTGCGTTTATATATATTTAACAGTGATTTGGTGAAGAAAAAAACCCACAGAGTTCATTCAACTGACGTAGCGGGTAATCAGCTCCTGTTTCTTCTAAATTCTAAAACAATTCTCTATAATGTGAGATCAAAGTGCGCATAATTGGCTCCTAAATTTACAAGGTTCGAGAAATCGAGGATAATTTTGGCCACGGGAGCCAATAATTGGTTCGAAAAATCGGGAGTTTCGAAAAATCGAGGGTTCGAAGAATCGGGGGTAAATTTACAGTGTTTGACTGAAGCAAATCCAAGGGAAACGAGGTTTGGTTCGAAAAATCGAGGGTTCGAAAAATCGGGATCCCACTGTATTTTAATATTTATATTGTTCATTAATGTTATATATATTTAAATTCAAGAGCGAATGCTATAAAGTTTTTATCCCATGGCACGTTACCATGGATACCAAGTGATATATGCAACGCAATGCAACTACATTGTTGCATCATACAGAACCAAATCACATCTCTTTCATTTTCAATATTGATTGAAACAAAAGAAATTGTTCGACATATTTATGGAGCTATGTATGCTAAACTATAACAGCTCATCATCAAGGCTCTTAACGATACTTGTACAATTGACATTGAGAGAATGAATACAATTGATAATACTTCAGGTTTGATGATAACTAATTATATTTTCCCATTACAACCATTACAAATAATATCTACAAGAACTACATCATACCTGTGAAGTTACGATTTCGTTTTCCTGTTCCAGGAACAGTTCCGTTATAGTTCTGGTTAGTAAGAGTTTGTTGGTCTACAGGAAGACTGTTTAATTCCTCGTCCAAACCACTCCCTAACTCGGGAAGCGGCGCTGACGATATGCGAACTGTTTGCGAAGTCTGCATGCTAGTATTTGTTTGAATTAGGTCACTGAGTTCTCGCAAAAGTTGATCCTGTTCAGATAAAGCCTGCGTTGCTAAAGGTCTCTGGTGTAGTTGCTGTTGCTGTTGTTGCTGCTGCTGCTGCTGCTGCTGCTGCTGTGGGCGATGAAAGCCGTACTGTGGAAGGGGTTGTTGTTTCTGTTGTAGTTCTTGTAAATTCTGTTGTTGCTGTGGAAATGTTTGCGTTGTTGTCCGTTGCATAGATACTTGGTTTTGGGGCATTTGTTGTTGATATTGCTGTAAAGACTGCCTGTTCTGCAGCTGTTGCTTTTGTGGGTGTTGCCGTTGCCACGAGTGCTGTGGTTGTTGTGGTTGCCATTGCTGTTGTGGCACAGAAGGTCGAAGGCTGGGCGATGATCGATCTAAAAATGCTTTCAAAGTATCATGGCCCTGTACGTTATTGTTTTGAGTACCTAGTGAATTAAGCCGTCGGGACGAAGCTTGGTATAAGTTATTGCTCGACTGTTTAACTGATTCAGTGCTAGCATTTCCTCGATAAGCTGCAAAATTTTGCTCACTGGAAGTCTTCGGCATATTCTGAAAACAGTCTACAAACAACGAGGCCGGCGGTTCTGTAGATGTCGGAGTTACAACTTCTTGCTTTATTTGCTGACGAGGTACAAAAGTGTTACCGCTGCCAAAACCACTGCCGTATCCTTGCTCCACAGCTCCCATCATGTCGTCATCACTACTCTTCTCCAAAAGTTCTTCAACAAGCTCAAACATTAAATCATCGTTTAAAATGTCGTCATCTTTTCCAGAATTAGGCATCATCACTAGTTGTTCTAAGAGGGACCTCGGTTTGCGAGTAGCCAAGGTTTTTGTTTCATTTTGACTAGAACTGGCTGTTGACCTATCGGAACCCCTTCCGCCTATCTTCTGTGATATGCCCTGGTAGAAGCTTTCTTTTGGAATCGTTGATGATGCAGTAGCAGTATTTTGACCACTTCCCCCACAGTGTCCAGACATTTGACTAGGGTTCCATGCATTGTCTTTATACGGGGAATGGCTGCTTGATTGGTTGATTATCTTAGATGAGCTTGCTGAGTTTGAAGCAATAGTCTGCATGTGGCTCAATCGAGGTGCCTTAGAAGGAATGTCCACAGCACTCTCAACGTACGTGTAGCTACTGGCGGCAGGACGTTTTCTTGGGACGCCTTCCTGTATGCTCGTTCCTGTCTGAGAACACGACATGGCAGAACCGAAGTCTTGCCGCACAGAACTACTCTCGACTTTTGGTGTGACGTTAGAAGTGCTCGGCACTGTCGTTGTTGACGATTCGGGGATTTCTTCAATGTAAGCACCTATCGGTCCTAGATAAGATGATGGCATATCCATTGTAGATGAAGTTGTACCAGACACAACAAAATCGAACAGTGAATAATCAAAAGGAGTGACCTCAGCGCTAATGATTTCAGCAATATCTTGAAAGTCCTTATCATCTATGTCCTGTTCTGGATTCTCTTCCGACTGACTTGATGCACGATCTTGACACTTCTGGTTGGACCAATCGCTAAACGCTTCGTTAAACTTCTGGGTGTAACCTGTACGTTGTAGGGCCATCTGGTCCAGTACAGTTTGTGGAGGAACAAGCTTATCCGCTAAAAACAAAACATTTCAGTTAGAGATTCATGACTGGTTTGATATTACTACCGTACAGCCATTAATTCATCCATTCATCCATCCATCCATCCATCCATCCATCCATCCATCCATCCATCCATCCATCCATCCATCCATCCATCCATCCATCCATCCATCCATCCATCCATCCATCCATCCATCCATCATCCATTCATCCATCATCCATCCATCCATCCATCCATCCATCCATCCATCCATCCATCCATCCATCCATCCATCCATCCATCCATCCATCCATCCATCCATCCATCCATCCATCCATCCATCCATCCATCCATCCATCCATCCATCCATCCATCCATCCATCCATCATCCATCCATCCATCCATCATCCATCATCCATCCATCCATCCATCCATCCATCCATCCATCCATCCATCCATCCATCCATCATCATCCATCATCCATCCATCCATCCATCATCCATCCATCCATCCATCCATCCATCCATCCATCATCCCATCCATCCATCCATCCATCCATCCATCCATCCATCCATTCATTCATTCATTCATTCATTCATTCATTCATTCATTCATACCATCCCTCAGCAGCACGAGTACAAAACACATTCATCTTACTTACATGTCGCTTGCCATTTGGGAAACACCATGACCTGGTCATCAATAAGAGCATCATTCAGATCACCTGAACTATCAGATTCACAAGGAACTTCTGTAAGAATATTAGACGCTGACCGGAGCTCGGGCTTATCCTTTAATTGGGCCATTCCTAAAACAACGCTCCGGTGTTCGACGTCACTAAGGAACAAGTTAATGAAGACTATCATTCTCACAAGAACTAATGGCTAAACTTTAGAACCCTGTCATCATACACAATACTTGGCACTGAACATCCACACTAGACAAGAGTAACAACAACAACATCATCAACTACAACATCAACAACTACATCAACAACAACTACATCAACAACTACAACATCAACAACATCATCAACAACTATAATATCAACAACAACTACAACTACAACAACATCAACAACTATAACATCAACAACTATAACATCAACAACTATAATATCAACAACAACTACAACATCAACAACAACTACAACATCAACAACTACATCATCAACAACAACATCATCAACAACAACTACAACAACAACAACAACTACAACATCAACAACTATAACATCAACAACTACATCAACAACTACAACATCAACAACAACTACAACATCAACAACAACAACAACAACTACAACATCAACAGCTACATCATCAACAACAACTACAACATCAAAAACAACTACAACAACAACAACAACTACAACATCAACAACTACATCATCAACAACTACAACATCATCATCAACAACAACTACAACTACATCATTAACAACTACAACATCAACAACAACATCAACATCATTAACAACAACTACATCATCAACAACAACATCAACAACTACATCATTAACAACAACTACATCATCAACAACAACTACAACATCATCATCAACTACATCATTAACAACAACTACAACTACACCATTAACAACAACTACATCATCAACAACAACTACAACATCATCATCAACTACATCATTAACAACAACTACAACATCAACAAAAACAAATAAGACATCATCAACAACTACAACATCAACAACTACATCATTAACAACAACTACAGTTGTGTACATCATCAACAACTACAACTACATCATTAACAACTACAACATCAACAAAAACAACTAAGACATCATCAACAACTACATCATCAACAACAATATCAACAACTACATCATCAACAACAACAACCACAACAACATCAACAACTACATCATTAACAACAACTACAACATCAACAAAAACGACATCATCAACAACTACATCATCAACAACAACTACATCATCAACAACAACTACAACATCATCATCAACAACTACAACATCAACAACATCATCATCAACAATATCAACAACAACAACAACAACTACAACATCATCAACAACTACAACATCATCAACAACAACTACAACATCATCATCAACAACTACAACAACATCAACAACAATCATCATCAACAACTACAACATCATCATCAACTATATCATTAACAACTACATCAACAAAAACAAATAAGACATCATCAACAACTACAACATCAACAACTACATCATTAACAACAACTACAGTTGTGTACATCATCAACAACTACAACTACATCATTAACAACTACAACATCAACAAAAACAACTAAGACATCATCAACAACTACATCATCAACAACAATATCAACAACTACATCATCAACAACAACAACCACAACAACATCAACAACTACATCATTAACAACAACTACAACATCAACAAAAACGACATCATCAACAACTACATCATCAACAACTACATCATCAACAACTACAACATCATCATCAACAACTACAACATCAACAACATCATCATCAACAATATCAACAACAACAACAACAACTACAACATCATCAACAACAACTACAACATCATCATCAACAACTACAACATCAACAACAACTACAACATCATCAACAACTACAACTACATCATTAACAACAACTACATCAACAAAAACAACTAAGACATCATCAACAACTACATCATCAACAACAACAACTACAACATCATCATCAACAACTACAACAACAAACAACAACAACATCATCAACAACTACAACATCATCAACAACAACTACAACATCATCATCAACAACTACAACAACATCAACAACAACTACAACATCATCAACAACTACAACATCATCATCAACTATATCATCATCAACAACTACAACTACATCATTAACAACTACATCAACAAAAACAACTAAGACATCATCAACAACTACATCATCAACAACAACTACAACATCATCAACAACTACAACATCAACAACATCATCATCAACAATATCAACAACTACAACATCATCAACAACTACAACATCATCAACAACAACTACAACATCATCATCAACAACTACAACATCAACAACAACTACAACATCATCAACAACTACAACTACATCATTAACAACAACTACATCAACAAAAACAACTAAGACATCATCAACAACTACATCATCAACAACAACAACTACAACATCATCATCAACAACTACAACAACAACAACAACAACATCATCAACAACTACAACATCATCAACAACTACAACATCATCATCAACAACTACAACAACATCAACAACAACTACAACATCATCAACAACTACAACATCATCATCATCAACTATATCATCATCAACAACTACAACTACATCATTAACAACTACATCAACAAAAACAACTAAGACATCATCAACAACTACATCATCAACAACAACTACAACATCATCAACAACTACAACATCAACAACATCATCATCAACAATATCAACAACTACAACATCATCAACAACTACAACATCATCAACAACAACTACAACATCATCATCAACGACTACAACAACATCAACAACAACTACAACATCATCAACAACTACAACATCATCATCAACTATATCATCATCAACAACTACAACTACATCATTAACAACAACTACATCAACAAAAACAACTAAGACATCATCAACAACTACATCATCAACAACAACAACTACAACATCATCATCAACAACTACAACAACATCAACAACAACTACATCATCAACAACAACTACAACATCATCATCAACAACTACAACAACATCAACAACAACTACAACATCAACAACTACAACATCATCATCAACAACTACAACATCATCATCATCAACTACAACAATATAAACAACAACTACAACATCATCAACAACTACAACATCATCATCAACTATATCATCATCAACAACTACATCATCAACAACTACATCAACAACAACTACAACAAGTAAGAACAACAACACTAGACACCTCTCTTACCTTAGGATGTAGTTCAGACACAACATTTGTTTCAAGCTAGGGTTTGATGGATGTGGAATGAGAGAAGCCTTAGTCTGCATCCAGACCCAGCCACCATTTTTGTTCATCCATCGATAGTACTTGGTCCACACTTGGCCCTTGGAGAGAACTAGTGGTTGGATAAAGAATGAATACAAAAAACAATCACCCAGATAATCAATAACAATCTACATATACTTGTGGTATATCAGTGTTATAAAACTTGTGCCGAGAAAACATTGTTGCTTAGACGTGTATGGATTACTGTCAAACTAGTTTGAATAATGGCATAATAGTATTATTAATAATAATGGCATAATAGTATTATTAATAATAATGGCATAATAGTATTATTAATAATAATGGCATAATAGTATTATTAATAATAGTCTTATGTCATTTTATTTGACAGTTATATTAATTAGTTTTCTAAATTTTATTGAGCCTGGCCATATCTGTAATTGGTTAATGCTATTTTTTCCTCGTTAAAGAAAGTTTATTGTATCGCACTGTATGGCTATTGTGTAGCTAAGCACTCTGATCTTCAGACGATTGCTTCTAATAATAATAATAATTCTATATGCATGATTATTTTAGACCTTTGAGAGTGATAACAACATGAAGTTCACAACACTGTATTTCTTTCAAGAAACTGAGGCATTTCATCCAACATACCACTCCCTGTGTTATGGGCCTTTAAATAAATTAGTAATATGCAGACTTCCTTTCTCCAATTCGAAAACAGGGAGAGGGAACGCTCTCTCCCTGGGTGAGAGTGGCTGTACACAGACTACCGTATTTGCCGGTGTATAAGTCGACTCGGTGTATAAGTCGACCCTCTAAAAGGAGGTCAAAATTCCTGATTTTATCATATATTCTTTGTATAAGTCGACCCTACTTTTTTAAGAGCATCAAGTATATTTTGATGTCAAATCTATTCGAAGTTAGATGCAAAAGCCCCCAAAAATTCGGACATTTCCGCACGATCTTGTATCGGCAGCCATTTTGAATTGCTTGGTAACCTGGCGTTGGCATAAACAAAAGCGTAAACAAAAGTTCAAGTTGAGATGCCTTCAAAAACTAGCAAATTTGTAGTTATCATACCAAAGAACTTCAAACGCTACTAATAAAAAGGTTACTGTATTTATAAATACGATGTTGAACTTCTTGACGGTTAATATGGACTGGGAACTACTAAACAAAGTCATGTGATTTACAAACAAAATGGCGGCTCATCATGTCCCTCGTGTCTGAAGTCCGATAGTTTGTGGCTCTTCTTTTGCGAATAATCCCAACAAACATCATTTAAAAGATGTTTATCATCGGGTTTATGGTATAGTGATGACCAAAAGGAAACTACTAAACAAAGTTATGTGATTTGCGAACAACATGGTGGCTCCGATGATTAGTCTCAAGTTCGTCGCAAGTTTGTTGGTTCTAATAAACACTTCTACGTTTCTTCTTTTGAAAATTATGTGTCATTTATCTCAACAAACATCATTTAGATGTTATCTTAGATAAAGCTATTGATTTAAATGGGTTTAAGGTCATTTCTGCTTTGATCGATTTTCATACCCGGTGTATAAGTCGAGGTCGATTTTTCAAGCTAAATTTTAGAGGTTAAAAGGTCGACTTATACACCGGCAAATACGGTATTTAAGCTTGTTTTTACATACATTTAGCATGATGGCTTTGGATGAGAGCCACATCACCAGCATGGTAGAAATCATAGGCAGAAATACCAACAATATCTTTAGCCAAGTAATCCATGAACCTGTGAATTCTAAGGACATGGAAAAGGGAACATTACAATCATCATCTCCCAATGGTTGATAACCTTCATAACATCTTGTTTGGTTGGAAAATTAAACAACATTGGTGTGTCCAGTCTTTTGCAATGAAATGCTCATGCCCCCAGAATGTGAATTAGTGTCTATTAGAATAGAATACTACTTATGTAAAGAAGTAAATTCAACCAACCTTCCTTCACAGTAGACAATTTTGAGATCCATGTTAACACGGCTGACAAACATGTTGCATTCAAGAGGAAGTTCATTGATGTTCATAGTAGGAACAGGCTGAGCAAGCAGTACAAACGCCTTTCTAGGTGAGTCTGATGCATAACTCTTTATACGACCAACACAATGAACAACCTACACCATTAAAAACAATCAATCGATAACTTTAGTGTCAGACAGGACACAACAATATTTATTTAAAGATGTGCAATGAAGCAGATTGGAGAGCAATAGGTCCACCCAAACCATTCCCAATAACAAACAACCCAATCCCATTTGCATCATTAATCCATATGATAATTAAAGGACATTAGAATAACAGAGACAACAATAATAATAATAATACTTATATTGAACAACAACAACAACATCAACATTGTCAACAATTAGAACACTACAGTCAGCTTGTCTAGGGCTGGAGGACAATGTCTGAAAAAAACACCATCAACATTGTCAACAATTAGAACACTACAGTCAGCTTGTCTAGGGCTGGAGGACAATGTCTGAAAAAACACCATCAACATTGTCAACAATTAGAACACTACAGTCAGCTTGTCTAGGGCTGGAGGACAATGTCTGAAAAAACACCATCAACATTGTCAACAATTAGAACACTACAGTCAGCTTGTCTAGGGCTGGAGGACAATGTCTGAAAAAAACACCAACAACATGTTGAGCTGTATAACTACCAGAGTAGGGACCAGACACCTTGGAAAAAACACCCCTTGCTTTCACGATCTGTCCAGCAAAAGTTATTAACTGTACATATGTACATGTAAATAAACTTTCAAAAACCCTTATGACACTGAGGTTTCCATGGTAACCATTTGCACGACAATAGTAAAGCCTTACTTTAAATCCTGCTGATTTAGCATATGATCCACCACGTCTGACAAGGGTACACTTCATCCTTACAAAGAAGGACCTTGGTTCATGTGGGAGACATTTTGGAGGTCCAATCTCTTCTCCTAAACAAAGTGATTTAAGTAACACATACAAAGTGAATGATCAGCAAAGGTCAACATTTTACCACATTGGCATTTGAGAACATTCAGAGCATAAGCAATCTTCAAACGTACAACTGTACATGTAGCTAGGAAAATGTTGGAAATTTGTATGCTAAAGTCATTGTTTTGGACTTGAAACAATGACATGTGACTTTGTACAATTTGCATATTTTCACACTAATTTCATTGATGTAGAGTCAGTAGTAATAATAAGTGTTAATGTTATCCCTGGTACCTTGGTTGAACAAGGGACTTCTATGCTGGCTTTGTTGACATTGAAAGAATCCTTGTGTATCTTGGAACTGGCTTTCAGTGGCTGGATCTGTGAGTGATGCTTCACTCAATTGCTCAATGAGATCTGTGTGATCCTCAACATGCACATAGTTAAATACGCTGTTACCTGTCAACTCCACCTGGCAAAGACAAAACATGCATTTCAATGAGAACATTCCCAAAATGCAGTTTTTACAGCTCTGTAAATACTGATAGAGCTACCCTGTGTAAATAAAGGCATCCATCTATCTATCTATCTATCTATCTATCTATCTATCTATCTATCTATCTATATCTATCTCTATCTATCTATCTATCTATCTATCTATCTCTCTATCTCTATCTATCTATCTCTATCTATCTATCTCTATCTATCTATCTCTCTCTCTCTCTCTATCTATCTCTCTCTCTATCTATCTCTCTCTCTCTATCTCTCTCTCTCTCTCTCTCTCTCTCTCTCTCTCTCTCTCTCTCTCTCTCTCTCTCTCTCTCTCTCTCTCTCTCTCTCTGTGTCTGTGTCTGTGTCTGTGTCTGTGTCTGTGTCTGTGTCTGTGTCTGTCTGTCTGTCTGTCTGTCTGTCTGTCTGTCTGTCTGTCTGTCTGTCTGTCTGTCTATCTATCTATCTATCTATATTGTGGCTAAATGCAATTTAGGCATAGTTAAACTCGAATCAATGCTGGCCAGTGGTTCAGTCTCACTTGAAATATGGTGTGGGGTGGCCCAGGGTTTGTCACTGGGTTCATATGTGTTCATTAGTTGTGCGTTGCATTCTTGCTGATCGTCGCGGATCATTGCCTTGCTTTATTGCTGTGTATTGTGCTGATTGTCGCGGATCGGCTTGTCACTACTCATCGCTATTGTGGATTATTGCCCCATCCCTCCCTCCCTACTGGTAAATATAGGAGCAGGTAAGTACTCCACTGATTCATCAGTGTGACAGGTGCCTTTAGTGGTGAGCTGTGACAGGGTTGCCATAGTAACCTTGCATCACTAGCTTGTAGGTCTTGGGTTGCCATGGTAACTGAGTAGCCTGTGGTAGGTCTTGGCATCCCCACCCTATAAGGCTCCTACCTCCAAGCTCATCTATTGGTGATGAGTTTATTAACTATCTATCTAGATACTAATACCATAAACTATTACCGTGTTTGCTGGTGTATAAGTTGACTCGGTGTATATGAATTGAGACATGAAAATAAGGTCACTTTTGCTTCAATTCTAGTGTTGAAGAAATAATTGGTTTATGGCTCCTTATGTTCTCACAGATAAGCCATATCCCCAAACTCAATTTTAGTTAAAAAGGTGCTGCTTATCTGCCTGTGTTGACTATGTATAATAAATATTTTGAGAGAAGGCCTATGAGTGAATAGCTAGCTACACAACTAAAGCATCAAACACAACGGCACTTAAAGACTTGTACCCTATACACATTGACAAATATATCTAAATGAAGAGTATTTTATTAATTAAGGGATGTCTGAACATTAAAGTATAGCATAAGCATTGATCAACATTATACAACAAAGCCTGGATACATGTATCTGCAGACAAAGAACTGATTTGTGATAATCATTTTTGCTTCACACCGAGATAAAGGAATTATTATCTGCTAAATACTAATATAAATCCAGGAAGTTTATACTTAGTTTCGCCCCCAACTTGTGTTGATCATACTGATATTTTGAAGTTATTCAATATGTAGATTATACTTTTTAAATCAAACTCTGAGTTCAAAATGAATGCATATACTTTTGTTTTATTAATTATTCAATTCAAATAATTTGTGCTACCAAATATATTGAAAAATAAGTTTTAGTTTTTCAGTCTTCAATGTTACATATTAAGCTTAGATCAATTTTGAAGGATTAGTGCTCTTTTACAGTGTTACAGCCAAGTACCCGGTAGTTATAAATTCATTTAAAGTGTATATGACACGAAATTTTTTCTTTTGAAAATCGATTACATATGAAGTGAATAGTGGGATGGTTCAGTATTTTGTGATTTGAGTTTCGCATTGGCGAGTTATAAAGGATTGAAATCGTGATATGGTAATTCGGTGACGTCAGAGTGGGTTTAATTTATTATACAAAAGCGCCATTGTGCAAATTATTGAAATTTTTTAATCTGGCAAAAAGTTTTCTACAATTGATATACATGATGTTCATTTTTTTTTTCTATTTTAGAAAAGAGTACTGCTTGGAAAAATACAAATAAGTTTCGGCAAAACCCACTCTGACGTCACCGAATTACCATATC
>JAUJYZ010000132.1:610000-800000 GCA_033675265.1 Actinostola sp. cb2023
TGAAACTAGCAGCGCTCGCAAATGTCAGAATTACGAAAAAGACTCTTATAAACGTCAGGGATCTTGAATCAATCGTTCCTCGATCTTTTGTCTTTATTTGAGTACCACGCCTCAAGAGAAAGTCTCTTGTGGTAATTTCCCTCCCTGTCCACAATAGCCATGTTGTCAAGGGATGATACTCAGTGATTATGAATTGTGGGCTATAAATAGGGAACAAATTATGAACCATCTGTCTTTGAAAACACAAGCCCGCCTAATTTATAATTATACTAATAATAATAACTTTATTTCAAGAGGGTAAACACTTTACAGCTAAAGCTGATAAACTAGTGGCCCTCAAATACTACAATTAATTTAGCTTTGCATGCTATATGCGGGTATGTGTGTGTTACAATATGTATGTATTACATTGTAATCAATGTGAATCAACTGAAACAAATCTCTTAAGGATTGAGGGGTGGAGGAGGAAAAAGTAAGACAGAAACACCTCAAAACAACTCTGAGTACCAAGACAAGGCCCACAAAGGATCATGGGTAAATTAAAACTCCAGTTCTAAAATCAGTCTGAGTGTGCAATATAAACCTGTATTTTCACCTCAACTTTCCTATTTTTGAGTCATGTGTATGAATAAATTATACTGATGTTATACATGCAGCACCAACTGGTGACATTCAAAAGTGTGCATATACCGTATTCACCGGCGTATAAGCCACACTTTTTTTCCGAAAATCGCGATCCAAAGTTGGGGGTGCGGCTTATCTGCGAGAACATTGGGAATTGGTACCATAAATTTACATAAAATTAACATAAAAGTATAAAAGAGTACGCACATCATTCGTGTGTTTATTACTATTAGTTACTACTAAAATCATTGGCCGTTGGTTAGACGTTAAACAAGCAAATTAACGGGTGCTAACGCCTTTTCAGACAATTTAACAATCGTGCTAACGGTTTTACTACAAGACCTAACGGTTTGCTAAAGTGTTTTTCATTCAGGTGAGAGGGTTGGTTCACGTGCTAACACAACATGTGTCAATCAAGTGTCTCAAACATAACATTCTCACGTGCACGCTAACGAACCTTAGATTTTGGAACTGATAATGCCGAAAGTTGGTGGAAAAGACGTTTTGAATCAGTCATAGGATTGTATTGGATCGTGATTTGTGGTAAAGAATTCCATTGAAAAAGTGTCTTTATGATTAGTCTTAAATAGTCTATTACAAAGCTAAGATTATTGGTAAGCCTTTGAAGTATTCTCTGGGAGTTTACGTCCGATAACGCAAAGCATGTAATGTACATGTAGCTTTTTCAAGATTCCACTTAATGTGTGATTTCTATTAATTTTATTCAAAACAAACTTTTTTTCCAATTTGCAATGCCAAACTCGGGGTGCGGCTTATCTGCGAGTGCGGCTTATATGCCGGTGAATACGGTACTTCTGTATCCATTATTATAGCAATTAATCAGCCTTCAGTATAGCTAGACATTCAATATTGTTTTATTGTCTGACCAAGTCTACTGGTTAAAGGTGTCACTGTATTATTATTTAAAGAAAGCATTGTACACATTGCATTAATGACGTACCTGCTCCAGAGAACTCCTTCATGCTCAGATAACTGATGGTAAGACGTATAATGGACGCTTTGTCAAGCTGGGATGTAATTGCTGCTGGAAGTGGTAACAGCTTCGCAAGCTCATCAAACTGAGCATTTTCTTTCCCACGTCTACTTCTTGCGGCATTTCTAGACCGCTCTTTGCGCATCTCAACGACCCTAACACACATTAAATATATCATTACTAAAACGTCGTAGAACGTATAATTTTCTTCTTTCTAGCTTGTATGCATTAGAGATGAACGAATTACAGGCTACAGCTGTATTAGTCAGTACCGTAACATCATTGATAAATAAATATTATAAACTAAAAGCTTTGAAAATGCTGTAGCAGTGTGTGATACATGTATGTGGGTGGAATCGCTTTGTATCTACATGTAGCCAAGGTCAGTTTCCTATACTTTCTTAATTAAAGCAGGGTCCGAAATTGCGCCTTCCTGGTCGCCAATGCGACTAAATATTGAGTGCTGGTGACCAGAATTTTACAACTGGTCGCCAGCTGGCGAGAAAAAAATTCAGAGCCGTTTGCTAACATATGACTCACTTATGTCCTGGCAATGTTTTTGAAGTAAAATTGAAAGTAAATTTCCTGTTAATCTACCTATCACAACAGCTGCGATCAACACAAATCGAACTTGCTAGCTGCCATGTTTTTTTGTTCAGCCTTTTTTTGTTCCCTAACATGCATTGTGGGCACACGGAGCCATGTGCTTTCTTTTTGCTGGACATTTCATGGGTAATAAAAGACAAACAAGTAGATCTGTCACAGTTTGGTAAAGATCATCTGACCACAAGTTTGATTCCAGGCATCATTGCCGGCAATTTTGCCATCAAACCAGTCGCTTTGAGTGTGACTGGAAATGGAAATTGTTTGTTCAATTAATTCCGTCTCCCTGGTCTTTTGCGGAGATGAATATTATTGTGCAGCCACTACTTGCATATTCTTGTCGCTGAAGAGCTCTATGATTGAAACTGTTTGTTTAAAAGACAATAAAATTATTGAACGTCTTGGGATGTGAAACGATGCAGTATATAGTTTCCATTCTGTACACAAGTAACCATGTGCAATAAAAACTTAAAAGTTGTTTTCTAATAGGAGTATTTTTGGCGACCAGAATTTGCCATCTGGCGACTGAATTTTTTTGTCTACTCTCCAGTTTGTGCCGATATAAAAAAGTTAATTTTGGACCCTGTAAAGCAATAGATTTAGACAATCAAAAACATCAAACGATACAAAATATTATTCTTAGTTTCAGCATTTAAGAGTAATTTACATGTAGCTTTAGAACCCGGTCATACCAATCGATAATTCCGATAATTGATAATAATCAATAACAATCGGTAATAATAGGCGACTTGCACTAGGAGGTCACGTGACCCCAACCCCCTTAGATCGAACAGCAGTGTCAAAATGAACTCCAGAAATGGGAAGAGCACCTCGAAATTAGTAAAAGGGCGAAGTTTCAGGGAATATTGTCTGACACAGGAGAAATGGGAATAAAAATAAAATCCATCGTTTTCTAAGATTTTGTTTGGAAAATGCATTGGCATTTTCCAAACAAAATCTTAGAAAACGATCGATTTTATCTTTTTAGTCATTTCTCCTGTGTCAAACATTATGCGCTGAAACTTCTGTTCATTTTATGGGTTAGGATCACGTAAAATGTGTGAGTATCGATTATCATCGATTTCTATCAATTTTCAACGATGCTTAGAAATCCTTCAGACATGGTAAAGATTCGTTGATAGTGCGGTAGATGAACTGATGCTCTGTTATTCGCTACAGTTGGTGATTGTGTTTCACCAAATTATTTAGATCATGTATCATATTCGCTGTGGTGAATTTTTGGAATCGACGATATTTGATATGAATCGATAATAATAATCAATATAATCAAGGACACTTGCATTGAGTTGTGAGTATCGATTATCATCGATTACTGATATCAATCAATACTTTAATCAAATGATTATTATCGATTAACATAGATGAATTTGATTACTTTCCGATGATCGATTTTTGTAGCTACGGCCTTCTGGGAAGGCGTAGCTACTATGCCATCGAGTGTGTAAGTAAGTCCGTAAGTGTCCAAATTTTCGGTTTGACTCGGATTCATTCGGAAAATCCGATTGAGTCGAATTTTTAATACTCAAACAAGATCGAAGACGAGCGAAGACTAGTAGAAAACCTTTTCCCGATGATACCAGATGTCAGTTTTGTTCTATTCTCGTCTCGACCGGCATTTTGTTTGACTACATTTTGTCAATTTTGTCAACTCTCGTCAATAATCGACTTCTCAAGGCCCTGGCAAACGGTTTCAACATTGCATTCAATATGCGTTCGATTTTGTTGAACGCTGTTGAATGGAAGTTGAATGTATGTTGAACGCGGGGTGGCAAACGGGTTTCAACAATGCGTTCAACAACGTTTCGCAAGAGGTATTTCTATTGTTTAATTTAATTAATGCGCAAGATGCCATTCAACATTTTCGAGAACAAAAGAAATGTTGAATCGATGTTGAAGCAAAGTTTAAACTCTTTTAAACTTCATTCAACATCAATTTAACACGATCAACATTGTTGAACATTGTTGAACGCGGGTGGCAAACCGTTCAACATCGCTATTCAACAAAATCGAACGCATGTTGAATGCAATGTTGAAACCGTTTGCCAGGGCCTTTATCGATTGCAACGTACAAGCTACACGTATACATGTACGTTCTTCCATGTGCTCGATGTGTGATGTTTACGAGTGGTAAAGTATTAAAGACTCTATTTACAATGATTTTGTGCTTTCAAGCAATGTGTCCAGTGTTTTCTCGTAGATAATTGTTCAGGTTTTTTGACAGGCTTTATATAATTTCCACCAGGCAAACGATCGCTGAAGCAAGATGTTTGTTCAGTTGACGGCCACAATGGTCTTCTAGAATATTATCGTACTTGTTTAGCACAGTATTAAAACATACATTGCTATTACAATTATAGTCACAGTTCTATTTATATATCTGTTCTCTCAGATAAATCATTGTTAAGATTACCAAATATTCTTGTTGATAAAATTTTTAATAAGTTGTTTTCGTAGAACTTTATTCTCTTCGTGTACACCAAGGGAGCTGTGCCAGACTGTTGTTTGTTGTCGATTTCCGTTGATATCGTTTGTTTTTTTATCGATTGGTATGGCTGGGTTTAGAAGAAACTTTGTTCCCATGGTTTAAAACATGTCTCAGCCATCAATACAACACCTGCACAAGTCAGGTATAATAACTTTATTTGGAAAAAAATAAAACCACTTCCACTTTCCTGAATCATTTTACTGCATTTAGATATTCAATCAGGAATCATTATTATCAAGTTTTAAGTTTTACATTCCATTTAGGTAAGACATATTTAATCATTGCACAATGCTTTGGATCTCCATGAATATTTGACTTGCTGAATCCACTTGTCATCTGTCAGTATTAGATGTACATCTTTTTGATGTCAGTGTTGTTTTATAACATTATTTGTGGTTTGATAAAATCAGCAGTGACAAACCAATGGTCAGTTTATTAGACAAACAATCTTTTGAAACACATTTGTGTAGATCAAACTAAAGAAACTACACACAGACTACATCATGATCTTTCATTGACAAGCAATAGAAATAAGGTAAACACTACGATTCTCACCAATCTATTTGGCAGAAGATATATCAAGTTTTAATGGACTAATACAACACTGTGAGCTATCAAAAAGCACAAGTTTATATTCCGGTGATCGTGGAGACACTTAAGAAAGGAAAGTGCAAAATAAAATATTGTCATCAAGATAAATTTTGTTTGAAATCAGACGGTGAGAAATGGGCAATGCAGAGAGGAATGTTTTAGGTAAATAAGGATGTCGATTACATAGAAATGGACAAGTTGAACAAACACGATAATGATCGGCTCAATTGTTACTTACTCGCGATTAAATGCTATGTAAAGTAACAATTTTAATCGGAACAATAGAAAACGAGGATTATTGAGATCTGGTTCCTCAAAAAACCTAGCCATTGAATTCCCTTTATTTTGAATCCGATCTGTAAAAAATGGCATAATAATGTCCCTAAGTGATGCGCGTTCGAGCGCCGGTCGCAAATAACATTGAACAATGGTTTGTTTACGACGTTCCATCGAACTGTCTATGGGGTTGGAAGTAGAAAGGGGAACGATCAACATAAACCATTTCTATCGACTTATGGCAAGGTTAAACAGCTTATAGAACGCATATAACGGAATATAATCATTCAAATCTGCATTGATAAATGTAAATTGTAAATGCTGTGCAGTATCCAGACAAAGCGTGGCGGCTTGAGAGCTCTCAGTCGAGACGTTCATTGTTGACTGTTGTGAATTACTTACGGGCATATTTTAGGCAAACAACGAAAGATCTCTATCAAAAACGGTAGTTTGCCACTTAGAGAAACGTTACCTGGACAGCAATGTTCAGTAGATGGCTAAATAACTTACTACTGCTATACTAGACATGTGATAGATAGATGTGGTTCATAATAGACTTACCTGACATTGTCGGTGCTTTTCGTTCTGAAAATCAAACGATAGAACAACAGATCAACGCCAGTTCTATTCAACATAGACCATCACTAATGCTCTCTGCGAGAAACGCGGCGCACAGGGATCAATACCCATCGTCTATCGTCACTTGTGCACTCACAATATTAGTTCTTACCGTGGTTTAAGATCCTGGCTTTTCTCTAGAGGCATATTGCACTAGCTATCTTTCAAATCGCTATATAAGAACTAATACTAATATGTCCTGTGTACTCTAGCTACGGATTCGGTAAGTGTCATCAAACTCAAACATCGAAATCCTTCGAAAATCAAAGCAATTCGAAGACCAGATCCAAAATGGCGATTGTTTATCCGTTTTGCGACCTGTGTCACTCCAACTATAGCGTAGCTTTAACAAGATCTGATTGGTCGACACAGTCGTAAGGACGCACGTGATAGGATTTGAAGTGGTTCACGTCAATCGAAATGAAACGTTTTTTTAAAAATTGATACATTTTATAAAGTAAATCCATTCTGATCAATCAGTAGAAGATGATTCTCAAACGTTTCATAAACATTCAGTTTTAAACGGCCTGATTTTAGAGTAAGTATTTGAAACCCGTCTCAACTTGCTCTTCAAAACAAAATGCCAAGTTTGGGGCATGATTCAAATGTATTTTGATAAATACTTTAGAAAACCTTCATTCTAAAACATGTACATGTACTGGCAATGATTTAGAAGGGTGAGATTTCCCTGTTCACTAAGTAAATACATTAGATGTTTATTGTTTAGACAACATTGAACCAACTGGAGCCAATTCTTTCTTTTAGTACTTCATGTTGTGCATGATACTCTTCACATGCCAAAAGAGTTAGTGAGAATGTTGTTTTTGTTATCAAAGTCTGGAATCTTTCATCACAAATACAGTAGTGAAACCTCTATCAGTGTTCTGACCTGGACCCTGTTTTTGGAATTTGTCACTCGAAAATTACCTGGATTTATGAATTTTCCAAAAAAACACCTGGATTTACGATCTGTTTATACGATGCATTCGTCAGGATATTTTGCCAGACTAACACTCTAACACCTTTACGTCTGACTGATGCTTGACGCCATTATTATTGTCATGCGGAGTTTTACTGAAACGCCAATACCACGTTATAGTTATACAAATTATTAAATATTAATGAATATTTTTTTAGGCTATAACCTGGATTAATGATTTTTATGCGTTCATTTAACCTGGATTAGAGAATAAAATGGCCCAAAAGCTGGACCCTGTACCGCCACACATATATATCATGTAATTATTGGGAGTACCCCCTCGATTGTTACATAAAAAAATATTATTATTATTATTATTACTATCATTATTATTATTATTATTTACAATAGTACACTTGCAATAGTACACACTATCTAGACTGTGAACAGTCCCCCTTTTCCCTCCACAGACTCACTCCCCCGGGGGGGATACTCGGCCATTTTTTGGGTAGGGGTGTGCCGTCATGATCCCAAAAACCTTACCCTATCCCAGACCTAAAAATGGAAATTTTCCATACCCTATCCCAGACCTAAGCTTGAAAAACAATACCCTATCACAGACCTAAGCTTGAAAAACAATACCCTATCACAGACCTAAGCTTGAAAAACAATACCCTATCACAGACTAAAATTGAAAGTTCGTGACCAATTTGAAGCTAATAATTTTTATTTTGCCACTACGATAATTTATAAACATTAGAGATCTGCAAAAAGAATGATAAATACTTGTTTCGCTGTAAAAACTTACCCTATCCCAGACCTAAGCTTGAAAATCTATACCCTATCCCAGACCTGAGAAGCTCGAAAACCATACCCTATCGGGTGGCACATACCCGTATAGAGTGGAGAGTACATTGCCCCCCCCCCCCCCCATTTTAATGCTTTGTCCTCCGACTCATGATATTTCCATCTGTACTCAAGAATGTGATGTTACAGCGACAAATAATTCCATTTCCGTTTCATTATCAATCATGTGGTCACTTGCGGAAGGTTAAAAACAAAGGAAAATTTCATACTTTCAGCTCTAAAAGTGGTCGCAGTCGCTTACGAGAGGTGGTCACTTACAAGAGGTTCCAACTATAGTGATTTGACTTGGAAACTTTTGGTATTTTGGAAAACTGGTCACTCAGGAGAGGTGAGAGTGGTCGCAACGGGAGGTTCAACTGTATAATAAGATGGAAGCTGTAGAGCACGAGAGAAGTAAGTATAGGAACACAAGATGTTTCAAGATGATTATTATTCTCTTACTTTTTGAGTTACATCTCCCACAGTGTTCATATGTATCAAAGTATATAGATATACAGTCATTTTATATTCCTTAAATACACTTATTTCCTAATAATAATACTTTCATTTCCATAAGCTTCAAACTCGTATCTTCAAAATTTTGACGAAATATTACACCTGCTCATTGGATTTAAGTAGTGTACGACATTCACAGCATGTTGTATCAGAACTTTATAATTCTGATACAAGACTTCTGTTCATGTTCTAATACATACTTCTTATGACTGCAGTATGAAGACTATTTTTAGACATAGGTTAAAAATATGAAAACACATATTAAAACTATGAGGTGCACCCAAAACAACTGTGAATTTAATAAGCACAATATCTCCTAAAAGATCCCACATTTGAAGAATGCTTTGAATGTGTGACCTAAGGACCAATTTCTCTAACAAATTTGAGTTATTTTAGACAGGAAGGTCAATGATGACTGACACCACTTGAGTCCTTCCCAAATTAGGCATCTTTATTCCAGCATAAAGGTGTATGCTCACAATGAATTTGGTGAATCCAATTGGGCAAATAAATTATTCATAAATTATTAATGATTTTTTAAAGATACATTAGACACATTACTGTAAATATACACGTAAGAACATTGAGACTCCCAACATGACAACAACTTTGGTCAGCTTTTCAAGCATCATTGATTGTAACACAATATACATATCAGACCTTATCCACTTGCATATCGCCATCCCATAGAGCATGTCATTGTGACTATTCCCTTAGTATAATTTATTTTCTTTCTTGTTAATGCATGAACAAATATGATGATATGGAAATACTTTAAACAAAGACTTAATCCCATGCGCTTTCACCCTTTGAAATGGAAAGACATTGTGCAAGCAGAAAATATTTTATTCTCCAATGTGGCAAACTTAAGTTAGTATAATATTGTTTTTAATACTTCATTTCCTGCATCTACAGGGCCATAGATTGATTTTGCAATATGCAAAGTTATATTCTTTTACACATTTCATTTTCACATTATTACGCAACTATATGACAGCTGCAGGTGCAATATGGCATCAAAAGAATAATGGGATTTTTTTAAACTCTTCTTTATGTTAGTATAGAAATGTGTAATAGTTATGTTATACGGTATTATAGTAAATAAACTAAATCCTGGATGACAATGTTCCATAACAATTTCCACTATGTTTGACAAGCATGCTTGATCATACAAATAACTAGTCAGAATTTTACTTGCATTCACAAAAGATAATGTCTCTAACAGTGCGACAAGCATGCTGAGTATTCAATTATTGGATTTTTTACAGCATGAAGCCTTCATTTTTACCACACCAGTCTACCACCCTCCTGACTGGAACAAAGTTTGCTGATTTCATTATCTGATACCGTAGGAGTTAAAAACACAGGTGTAATGGGCATGTAGGGGGCAAGTATCATTAGAGATTGGATCAGAAATATAATAACAGTTGCTGTTCTGATTTGAAGAATGGTCAAAAAACTAAAATTAAAACTATTCCTGATACTAACCTTGTAAACGTTTAAATTTAGTTATATTTTAAACTGATTACTGATCAAGACTCTCTGGATGAATATCACGTTTTCCTTACATAAGCTTACTGTATTAGTGTATACGTAATAATAATAACGTACTCTAGATATTTAAGTTTAAGTTATCTTATAATCTATAAGACTTAAGTTATCTGACTTTCGCTTTCAGTCGTTTTACTCATGTCAATTTTATGAAAAGAACACCGATCGATCGAACGAATACGACCAAAAACAAAAAAATAAGCTAATCAAAGAAATGAAAAAGGCCACGAAAATTGATAATGCAAATTATGCTGACTAAAAAGGGTACCCTTGCAAGTGCTCTAAAGGAGCTAATTTAAGCGAAATTTAAGCGACTGCCGTCTGGCTTGCTACACAATCGTCTGATAAAACGTTAACTAATAATAGTGTTAGTGATAGTGATAGATCGGTGATGGTGCGACGTTTGTGTATCACTGAAACTCAAAAGTCCAAAAGATCACAAAATACCTTGTCTCGCGCCACGAGAGGTTCTCGTAGCTTCCTGTTATTCTATTTTGCAGAAGATAGGAAACGATCGTAACTGCCGTAAGTAGCAATAATGCACCCGTTTGCGATTTTACCAACTACATAAGCATTGTAGTGTATGTTTACTTACAGTATCACTTTATATCAATGCAAACAATCTTACGTGTTGTTTTAATGAGAAAATTATTCGTCGATTTCAACAAAATGCATTAATTAGAGAGCTTGGAACACAAAACACAAACCTTCCAGCCTTCTTCTTCGCCGACGGCTTTGTCTCCGGTTCTAAGTCCTCTAGCTCTTCGTCGAAGTTGTCGAAGAGGTCTTCGTCCATCTTGTTGTCTTCGATTGATTCGAGGTTACAGCTGTTTTTACAGCAGTCTGAGGGGCTCAAGATTTTTAAGGATCTGTTTTTCGATGGCAATCAACGACTCCTTTTCTGATCATTTATAAATACAAAGATGCGAGTCAGTCAGTGCGTCCAAACGTATCGACAAGGTAGTCGATAACTATTCGGTCAAAAATCGCTACTCCGAAAAATAGCCGAAGAGCGCGCCGAAATTACGAACGTGCCGTCTTGCTGTCAATCAAAATGCTTACTTTTCTTTCATCTGCTTGTCTTGAGAATAAATAAATGGTTTTATATGTTTTATTCCTAACGGAAGGGCTTCAAACTTCAGAAGTGCATGTACTATTCATGTGTATTGTTTATATTGGAGCCAGCTGGAAAATATTCAAATTTAGGACTTCTCTGTCATAATGGGATCCCTGTTTGTGATCATAAATATGAAAGCACTCCGTAACATGGTTCAGATTCGTACTGCGCCGAAGATGCACGCGAAGCTGACTTCAAATTAGCCATTACCGAAACGAGCAGGGCACTGGGACCAAGTCCGTAAAACTAATTCAATTTGAAACTAGCAAAATTGGGAATCATTTTCTGAGAGAGCAGATCAAACTTAGCTAGTCTCGAAAGTTTGGTGAACTTCGGCTTAATATTGACGATGTTCGAGGGCATCAAAGATGTCTATTTTCCCATACAAACTCTGTAATTTTTTGACGTTGTCCATCCAATTTTGGCTGGACAACACAAATTCAAAATTTTATAATTCCGACAGGATTCGATTCACATCAAACTTTGCACAGATGTTAATTTCAACATGCTCTTTCACGTCATGAACTTAATTTCGTAATTACATTAATTCTAATAAACTCATTCCCAGTCCCCTGCTATTGGTACTAATTAGATCGGGGTTTCGGGGGCATCAAAGCTATGTTCTGGAGCTATTTTGTCTCCCAGTACAAACTCTGCTAATCCTATTTTATTTTTTTCGACGATTGTGTTCGAAATGCAAGAAACTTCACACATCTGAATTTTAGGAGTTTCAACTTTTGGATAATAACATCGTGATAAAGTGATCACGTGACCTCTTACGTCACTCAAATTCGGAAATTTTTAAAATATGGGTATTTCCGAAAAAGGAATGCCACTTTTTCGCTCATCTGCCCTCACACCTGAACAACTAATTTGTATTAAGGAGATATTTTACAAAATAGGTCACGTGACCAGAAATTCAATCATATTGATGCGAATATCTCCTCAACGAGCACGTTCAGCTGTGAGGGCAGACTTATACCTCTCCCCTAGACAAACGAAAAAGTTACATTAATTCATTCATACATAAAAAACCCATCATCCCATTTTAATTCAAAGTTTCGAGGGACACAGGGTGACGTAAGGGTCACGTGCATCTTATCATCTTAAAAGTTGAAACCCATGAAGTTATGCAGCTGTGCGAAATTTCATGAATTTCGACCAAAATTTGTGCGAACAGCAAAATATAATAGTTTAGCATCGTTTTCTTGTCTGTCCCAGGCCATAACGTAATTGAGGCCAATCAGATTGTATTACGTAAAAAATATAGGAATGTAGTTATTGTAGTTATTGATATATATATTCGAAGCTCAATGGAAACCATTTTCGCTTCAATTAATATGTTACTAAAATTAGTCTCCTATTCATGGGCTCTGCCATAAGTTGGTGCTAGACTTTCCTTTTCCTTTTTAATGTCACGAAAAATCAAATCAAATGATTGTATGGAGAAAATGAATTGGATGCTTGCCATCCAGCACATTTCACCATATGATGCCAATAAAAATTTCGATATATTTTTAATGCAATTTCTCCTGTTTCTCCATTGTCAGCTGGCCGGAAATTCGTCAAATGTGTTTTACTCGGGCTTCTTCTTCTTGTGAAATGCCCGAGAATCGTCCCATTTTTCCTATTTCTTTTTTCAAGTTTTCTTTAGAAGTCGAGAATTGGGATCGCCGCTAGACCTAAACCTTTCAGTTATACCCGAGAAAACATCTAATAAGCTGTATTTATTATATAGCATAGATACTACGCCGGTACTACGCGCGCTCTTATTGGTCAATTAGCGGGCCGTAACTTCCCGTACGGCCCGCTGAAAACAGAAAAGTAAGGAAAAGCTATATGATAAACACGGTCCGTACGGGAAGTTTATATGGATCCTCGAGTTTTCTTTTTGGTCTTTCCTTTGATACGGGAGGGGTGGGAACATGACCAAACCAAGGCCCAAAGGGCTGGAGTTCGAGTCTCGCAGGAGTCAATGATTTCTTTTTTTTTTCAGCGTTTCCTTTTTTCTCTTTTTATTGTTATGATTTTTATCGGATTTGTCTTTAATTGAGGTACTGTATTTTTAAATGAAAAGGTTTTGATTTTGACAATGCAATGCACAGGAACCCCAATAAAATATTTATACAAAACTGTGATAAGCTTTGTTGATGGGGTTGTAATACCATTCCATATATGGTAAAAGCGTGCAAGCGAATAGCGGCCCCTAACAAGCGTATAGCGGCCCCTAACAAGCGAATAGCGGCCCCAATTTGGTTAATAGGTATTTGCAATGCAAAATATTTTCAAAAGCTAGAAAAAATGCAGAGTTTGGCAGCGTAATCCCTCGTAATGTTTAGGGTTAGGGAAGGGGAAGACTACTTCTATTCGCTTGTTAGGGGCCGCTATACGCTCGTACCATATAGAGTCGTTTTCGTATGAGTGGGAAACCTACGGTACGGTACGGAATTACGGTCACGGTACGGAATCGAACACATTGTATTCAACCAATCACAGCGCGCGAAATCATTTCACAACCAATCAGAATGCTTGGATACCGCACGATGATGGCGCGATACGGTCACTGCATGGCACGAACCGTACCGTAACTACTTCCCACTCATACGAAAACGACTCTATATGGAATACGTATTACAACCCCGACTGCTTTATTTTAGCACCAGACACGTCAGATCACGTGAAGCGAGAGCGCCGCCACCTCGTGATGCGCACGTGATTCGGGATTCCTTTGTGTTTTTGTGTTGAAAGCCGTCAAAAAATCTAAATGGCGGCGTTCTGCAGCCTTCCATGCTTACTTCTCTTTTGCTGTGTTTTTGTGGCTTTACCTTTCTTGATAGATTCAAAATCCTTTACAGTAGATTATGAGCATGATGTTTTTCTCAAGGATGGACGCCCATTTCGCTTTATTTCGGGGAGCGTTCATTACTTTCGTGTCCCACCAACTTACTGGAAAGACAGACTTGTGAAGTTGAAATTTGCTGGTTTCAATGCTGTTCAGACGTAAGTGTTGCATCCAAAGGCTTCTAAAGCATTGCACTTTATTCATTGTTTATTTTTATTTTTTGTTCAGAGAGGCTTAATAGTTTAATGGTATGTGTATTTTGATGTCATTCATGTATATGCACAGAACGTTTTGAAGTAAAAGTTTACAAATCGAAAGTGGGAGGGGTGGGGGGAGGGTTACTCCCCATTATCTTACCCAGACCCTTCTCAGCTTTTCAACGAAAAATCGAAGGCTCTGGTAAGAAACAAACCGGAAGACCCAGATTCTTCATCAGAAATGCGCATGCTCAATATTTTCTAACTTCAGCGAAGTTCTTGCCGATGCTCTAACAAAACTTCATCTACATTTCAGTTAAGTTACAAAATATTGAGCATGCGCATATCTGACGACCTAGAATCTGGGTCTTCCGGTTTGTCTCTTACCAGAGCCTTCAATTTTTCGTTAGAAAGCTGAGAAGGGTCTGGGTATGAGAATGGGTTACTCCCTTGCAGCCGTGTTTAGTGTCGTCAAGCAACGTTCTCTCCACTTACACACGGCTGCTTACCCAAGCACTACATTCGTTCCACAGAATTAGCCAATCAGAGCTTGTTGCCCGAAATCAGGTCAATGTTCGCACCATACCAAAGACCAGTGACAAACAAGATGGCGTCCATTGACAAAGCGTTTTGCCTCACAGCAAAATAATTTAATATCAAAGAGTTTAACTGGCAATACACTAAACCAATCCACTAAATACGGCTGCGAGGAAGACTAGTAAATCGTGTACGTGAATTCATTTCCTAACTTTGCAACATTCTTACGTAAATAAACAACGAAACATGAGCTTGGGAGTGTCAAGTCGTTAACAACTAGTGAACATGAATAACGAATAAATATTTTTATCATTCACATTATTTTCTCCGGGTTTTTCATTGGTCGAGAGACGATTACGTCACTGCAGATAACTTCCTACGAATAAGTGTTTTCGTTCTCCTCGACAATGGCGGCTCGATTTTTCCTAGAGTTGTTGCTTGAGAGAACAGTTGTTGAGAGAAAATAACGTGTATCAAAAACAATTATTGAACTCGGTTTTTGCAAAATATCTTGATTTTGTCAGTGTCTCGCAGAAATTATTTGCCTCTGCCTTCGGCATCAGCAAATAATTATTCTGCTCACCACTGACAAATCACGATATTTTGCTCAACCTCGTCCAATAATTGCTAATTGATTGGCTAAACACTTACAATTGGAACGAAATGTGCTTGGGTAAGCAGCCGTGTAGTGGAGAGAATGTTGCGTGATGACACTAAACACGGGGGAGACTAGGGGAGGGTCGGTATATTTGGAATTTAAAGAATTCAAGAATTATCATTTAAAAACCATTAAAATATGAAAGAATCTTGCTCTACAATGTACATTTGGACTGATGTTCTGCAACTTGGAATAAGTAAACTCCAAGACAAAATATCAAATTGTGATTTTTTGGGGGGGAACCCAGGGGTATAATCTATCGCTTGTTTCTTGCTCCCAGAAGAAATACCCCTGGGAACAAAGTCTATTGGAACTTGTTCCAAAAGTCAAAATTAATCTCGTTTCTTTCTGATTGGTCAACCAAGGAATGTCAACCAATCAGTATCAAGTATATGCTTTGGACAGCCGCCATATTGAATTTTGACTTTCGGAACAAGGTCCAACAGACTTCGTTCCCAGGGGTATTTCTTCTGGGAGCAAGAAACGAGCAATAGAATATACTTTATTCCACTAGTGCGTCATTTTACCATATTAGGGCAAGAGAACACGCATTAAACTCATCGGCAAGGATGAGGTTGGGCTTAGGTGCTCTGATGCCACCACGAGGGACATGCCTGTCCCCGGCGGCATAGGAGGTCACCATGGTAACCATCCACGGTCCACCACCTGTCACACTGACAGCAGTCAGGAGTTTTATACTTACCTATAATACTTACCACCAGGGGAGCAGGTGGGAGCAAAACCACCAAATCCAACAGTAATGGATCGCGCGCTGATCCAAACTGAACTCCACGTGAGCCGGCTCTGCAGCAAGGAGGAGGGCACCCCGTAGCACCAAACTAACCACTGACCATGTAGCCAATGCAAGGATCGCGTGCTGATCCACAGTGAACTCACGTGAGCCAGCCCTGCAGCAAGGGGAGGGCACCCCGTTGCACCAGCTAACCGCTGACCATTTGCCACATGCAAGGATAAAAATAAAATAAGGATCACCGCTGATCCATAATAACTCCACTCACACCGGCAATGCAGGCACCCTGCAGCAACAAGCCAATGCTGGCCAGCACGCCTTGATTTGAACTTTGCCTAAATTACATAAATAAAAATTAAAAATTTAGCCACATAAATATGCCAGTGTATTACACAGTAGCTCGTGTGCGCATGAAAAACATAGCAAAAATGGCTCAAAAACTTCAGAAAACAAAGAAACAAAATAAAAGGAGGTGAATTTGAAGAAATGACTTCAGAATAAATACCACACTACCTGAAATTATCTCAACACTTTAATTTCATTAATTTTCACAATTAAAAAAAAAATTGTGAAAATTTTATGAAAAAAAGTCCCCCCCAAATTTGTATGTGCAGAAATGATGAACATTACTCATATAAAGTGAAATTTACTGTTCTTTACCTTAGACAGAGGATATAAATTAGTATAAATCCTAGGGGTATAAAAACCCCTTAGACAGAGGATATAAATTAGTATAAATCCTAGGGGTATAAAAACCCCTTAGACAGAGGATATAAATTAGTATAAATCCTAGGGGTATAAAAAACCCTTAGACAGAGGATATAAATTAGTATAAATCCTAGGGGTATAAAAACCCCTAGGGAGAGTAACAATAGTATTAGTAAATAATTGGTAGAAATAGAGTCTGTTTGAGTATTTAGGTTTGGCTAATTTAGCATCTCTTTGTAGATATAAAGACACAACTTTATAAAACATATTGACTGACTGATATACATTTTTTGATTTTATTATAACTTTTGTGATATATTGAATAAAGTTTGATGATTATAAAGCTAAAATAAATATTATTAACGGTATTTCACCTATGACGTCTGGGTTACAGTTTTCCAAAACAGTAGCAGGTTCTTTGCTGTTGAATAAAATGATGACAGTTTCAACATTTTTTGTTTTATTGAAGGACTTCTCTCAAGTACCCCTCAGGTCTCCATTTATGCCTGCCTTTAGACCAGGGAGTGACTACACTCCTGTCATGTGTCAGAGCATACTCCCCAAAACAATAAGAAATAATTCTAAGTACTTACTGAGTTCACATCCATTTTCCTGAATTTATGTTGGGTTTCCTCTATTGTTCTTTGTGAAAACTTGAAAATGAGTTTCCCACAATCAATGAACAATTTCAACAGTCGAAATCTTTATTTCTCCACTTTGGTAGGATTTTACAATCGATTTCTTGAGCAATATGCTTTTTGGGATTCATTGCGACTTGGTTTCAAAAACAAAGTTATTCATATCATTATTATACACTGCTTTAATATATAGCTAATTGCATAATCGTTGTCAGGTTGAAAATCATGAAAGCTACAATGTATGACCAAAAGAATTCAGGGAAATTAAAACTCTCAAAACTATGAGAACATTGAATATATCTGTATGTAATGTGGGTCATGAACTGATCTCCCATCCATCCTTGCAGTCTCAGCTTCTATGATTTATGATTTTCAACCCGACAACGATTATGCAATTAGCTATATAACATTACATGTAAAAGCATTAAAAATGCTGCATTGCCATTTTTGTTCCTAAAGGCAGAAAAAATGGTAACTTGGGATCAAAATGTTTGTGTTAGGCTACAAGCAGGTAGTCAACACTTATTTACAAACGGGTAGTTGTACCTGTATATCAGATAGAGCTTCTTAATGACACTTTAGCTATGGATCCATTCTAGTGTCCATAGTCTACAAAATACAATAATATATATGTACAAGTTCAAGCAAACTACAATGATATATATATATATGTGTCAACAACTTTTTTAAATGGATGTTTTGATGTCATGGTGTTAGCCAAGATTTAGTGGATGAACAACTACAGATTCTTTCAGCAATTGTCGATCCGTGATGATGCATTTTAGCATGTTTACTGTCACAGTAATTGTCATCATAGCAAGCATTTGTAGTCTCACAGAAGGAATTTATCATGCAAATTATCCAAGATCCTTCAAGATTGATTATGATGGTGACACTTTTCTCAAAGATGGCATGCCTTTTAGATATGTTTCTGGGACGATCTGTTACTACAGAATACCAAGAATGTATTGGTTAGATAGACTTATGAAGATGAAATTTGTAGGAATGAATGCTATTGATACGTAAGGATCAATTTCCTTATATTTTTAAGAATTTATGAAATTGAGAATCCAAAATGATATGGTGATTTGCTATATCTCACCTTCATTCTCTTGTTTTGCTAGATATGTTGCATGGAACGTACATGAACCTGAAGTAGGAAGATATAACTTTGAAGGAGATAATGATTTGGTGGAGTTTATCAAGCTAGCAGATTCACTAGGATTGCTTGTGATATTGAGACCAGGTAATGTATTATATTAACCTAGGGAAGGAGGCCACATAGCACTAGTGAAACAGAGAGAAATTGAGGGAAAGTGCTATAATAAAGATACCCAGGGTACGTTAATAAAGTTATTATTATTATTATTATTATTATACACTCAAAAGAGAGGAGAAAGTGGTCTTTGTTTTATATGACTTTTGTAAACTGGGAACCTTGAATTTCTTTATAATACATCCATAATGACAGTTAATTAATGTTAATTTCCCCCCTTGTGTCTTGTGCTTAGGGCCTTACATCTGTGGGGAGTGGGACTTGGTGAGTTTAGGAGACCAGATTGAATAGGAATACTAACTGCAATAATGTACATTGATCAGTGTTTTGCAGAAGCTTACCTTTTAAAAACTACAAATAATATTGTTTTTGCCAATTTGACTAAACATCCATGACTGCTCTAACTATGGATTTATTATGCTCAACATGATCTGAAGGATACTTTCGAGAACACTGTGTAGTGCATAAGAACACATTTTCAGTTAGACCAGTTTTAAGTCCGTAGTCGTCACCTTCCAGTAATGATTTTATAGCTGCTTGAGGGTGGTCACGAAGGAACATAAATATGGACTTTGGATGACTCAGGTCAATTCCTAAATTATGCCCGAAGAGTGAAGAAATTATTGTGTAAAAGTTAAAATATGTCTATAGCAACATGTAGAACAGACATCAATCTTGTTTTTGGCTGTCAGGTATTTTGATGCTGTGGTCATTAGAACAAGTAAAATGCACCCATTATTAGTCAATTAAATAATTGTGAATATTTTGGGGACTTTGATAAGTGGCCCTGTATTTCTAATATAAAACTCTACTTAGTTAACTGTACAATCATGTAGTACTTAAGACCCGTGCAAATGGTGCCAACATGTTGGCACAACATTGCCCAACATTGTTGGACCCAACATGTTGGGGCCATTTGCACACCCTGTTGGGCAATGTTGCATGCTGTGCCAACATGTTGGCTGAAGTTTGAATCCAGTCAAACTTTTGACCCAAATCGGCCAACATTTCTATTGTTCTCGTGATCGATGAAGCATATATGTCACAACATATTGGCACCATTTGCATGCTTTGCACAACATTGTTGGGCTAGCACGTGCACACTAATTTAAATTGTTCATTCGACGGTATCCATGGAGATTTGGTCTTGTTTCGTGCCAGGTCAATATTTGAACAACAATAGGTGCCTCAATGTGGCATGTCTAATAATAGTTCCTATTGTTATTCAAATATTGCTATCTTGTGCTTTTGCTGTTTTCCGAAACTACTACAGTGTTTTTTACGTCCGTTTTTTATCTCTTTGATAATAATGGAGCCGGGCGAGGAAAACTCCAACGTTCAAGCAGAGGTTCAAGTAAACGCTACTCCTACAAATAGAACCGGAAGGCAGAATAGCAACTGCAATGCAATTTCATGTTTTCCATCGTTTATAGTACTAATCCGGCTCCATTCTTATCGAAGCAATAAAATGGCAGATGTAAACAACACTGTAGTAGTTTCGCAAAGAGTTATGGGCAAATATCGATCCCAGAGTCCACTGCGATATCATTTGCTAAACATGCTGGCACCTTTTGCACGGGCCTTTACACTACATCACAATAAGCCCAATGTATTTCAATGGATTATAGAATTAATATATAGTTTTTAAATGTCAAGACTGTCATAAATCCATGGTAGTTGCTGGGTAACCTCCTGTACATGTATAGCACAAGTTTGTCATATTACAGCCTGGGAATACTCTTTTCTATTAGGTCCCTATATAGATGCTGAAAGAGATTTTGTAAGTACTTTGCATGTACAGCATATTTTAAAATGGTAATATGCCTTGTAGAAGAACATTTTTTAAATAATAATTATTAAAATTAAAATTAAAAAAGTTAAAAGCATGATAATTTCTGGCTCAAAACTCTTTAAAAAAGCATGTATAAATTAATAAGAATTAATATTGATTAATTATTAACATGTTTTAACCTAACAAGGTAATCATAATTTGTTTTCAACATTTACTGAAATATATAATGTAATTATTTCACTCTTGTTTGTACAGGGAGGGTTTCCAGGATGGCTGTTAAAAGATACATCAATGATTTTGAGGTCTTCTAAGGATCAAGGTACTGTACTGTAGATATATATATATATATAGGCTGCCTAGCTTGCTGTTCTTCTACCCACACTACTAATGTAGTAGAGTAACTGAGGTACATGAATAAGTATTGAGGTCTTCTAAGGATCAAGGTACTACTGTAGATATATATTTAGGCTGCCTAGCTTGCTGTTCTTCTACCCACACTACTAATGTAGCAGAGTAACTGGGATACATGAATAAGTATTGAGCTGAGACCACTTAATTCAAAGTTATATACACCTATTTCAAATAACGTTGTCGCGTTCAAAGCAACAAGCGTCAAGCCAAGACCGAAGTGCATGCTGGTCTTGTGTTGGCAAATTATTCAAATCAGACCTATTTTCTATGGAACGAAGTGTGATATGCAAACAAGCACATGGAAATGTTCACATTTTGTAATTAGTCCTTATAGAAACAATTGTTGCTTTGAACGTGGCAACGTTATTTGAAATAGGTGTATATGTTTTTATTATAAATGTACCTGCACAAATAATTATCCAATCAAATCTCTGTATTTTGGTCACGTGCCGATCCAATATTTTGCAATGTAGGACAGCAACCTATTGGGCGGCAACTAGTCAGTGTCAAAGCACATCTTTTCATTGAGTTTCAGAACAGAAAAAATGACATTTAACAATAGTACTGTAACTATTGAGAGTATTTTTAATGCAACATCTTGTTACTTCTACTGAGTGATGAATGTACACTTTGCTGTATTATGGCAAAAAATACATTTATTTTAACTAAAGGTAAATTGCCCCTTGATAATAGTTAGTAATGTAGTTCGTAAGATTTCATCAAGCGTAAAAAGACTCAGAAAAATACTGAGCCCAGACGGGAATTGAACCTGTGACCTCCTAGTCCAGAACTGGACCCAATTTTATCTACGCGCGCGACATAGAGCAGAAGAGAAGAGCTGGGCTAGAGAGAGACGATAAAAGTGGGTCCAGGGAAGTTTGTCTGCGCATCCGTTTTCGGGATGTGAACATTGAGCAACTAGACATTGCTATGGGCAATGTACACTCGTGCCCTGCTTGAAAGCTCCCCTTTTCTACCTTGTTCTTCAAATACTTGCTAGAAATAAAGATTGATGGTTTGATGCGTATTTTAATAGTGGGTGTCGGGCATGAATTAGAGTAATAAAGCGTATTATATTTCACGGGTTTATGAAAACCACTCTAATGAAAATGGCAATCGATACACAAATGAATTCAAGTCCAATTCATCTTCAAGTTTATAGATATAAATAGCATACTTGCTCATACTGTATATTCACCATATAAATCTTGACCGATTGTCAGTTCGTCAGCCTCTCCGGAAGACTCATGAATTGCTTTCAACTACATTGTATTAAACTTTTGCCGTTCTGGATCGGATCAGCTATCCAGCCGCCATGCTAGGTTTGTAATCCTTCAGTTTAACTTCAAGTTCGTATAACTGATACAAAGGCTTTCAAGGCTTCCATGTGTCTCTGTTTCAGTTTGCGAAGCGAAGCTCATGGCATTCCTGGTCTCAGTTCGTGTGGCGACGGTCCAAAATAGCCATCTTCTCCGACTTCGTAAGACACGATCGAAGGGGTGGCGTCTCAAATTTGTAGGTCTTCTCTTCTATAATAATAATAATTAAATAACACTCAACTTAACACTCCGACGAGTAAAACGTGCAAGATTTCGCTCGTGAAACTCCACATGAATCGCCGATGTGACGATGTCTTCCTCGCTTTGTCTAAAAACAAGATGGCGGCTCGATAGCATGTGACCGGATATTGCACAACTTTGCGATTTTCTGACATTGAAAAAAAATAAAAATAAAATACGCGTTGGGTTTTATAACTCGTGCGGCCTACGGCCTGGGCACGAGTAATAATTGATATCACCCTCAAAGACCACTTGGCGTTTTGTTTTTCATTGGAAAAAGAAAACACACTAAAAACGACAGAAAAGTACTTCTAAAGTAAATAGGGAAACACGCAACAACTTTTCAATGATATCTGTGTAGAAAATAAGAAGAAAAACGCAATCTTTTTGGCGAAAAAAGTGAGAAAAGCAAGGCGAAAAATCTCTTGAGCGCACGCTCGATGGCGTATCGATTGTGTGATAGCGCGTGCATTTCACAAACAAAACACAAAAATAACTGTTTTTATGCTAACAAATAAGAAAAGAAAGAATAAAGGACATTGTTTTCTTTGTGAATTTTGTTGTCGTATAAAATCTGTAAGTAAAACTTGGCGGCAAATGCGTCCATTTCGAAGAATAGCCGCTATAAACAATAATAGCGGGCTCGAGAGGATTTTTGATTGGATGTGGTGCGCATGCTCAGACGAACTTCCCTGGACCCACTTTGCTCAATTATTTCCTTATAGAATGCGCGCGCGCTTCTCGTATAGTCTCTAAATTTTTTTTCGCGCCCAGTATTTATATCAGTTATTGAGAAAGGTGGGGCCAGTTCTGGACTAGTGACCTCCTGGATACTAGTCAGGCGCTCTAACCACTGAGCCACTGGGAACTCATGTAATTAGGCAGGTCTTGGTTCGTATTAATACCCAGGTCACTTTAATAGGATGTACATTGTACGATCAGCTAAGTGGAAGAAATCTTGTCAGATCTAAGTTGTTTGTAAGTTATAAGGTAATTTGTTGCTTGGTAATAGTTAGTAATGTAGTTCATAAGGTTTCATCAAGTGTATAAAGACTCAGAAAAATACTGAGCCCAGATGGGAATTACAAATACATTTTTGTTGAGTGGCGGATTATTTGTTTGATATATAGCTAATTGCATAATGCATAATCATTGTCGGGTTCAAAATCATAAATCATAGAAGCTGAGACCGCAAGGATGGATGGGAAATCAGTTCATGAGCCACACTACATACAGATATATTCAATGTTCTAGTAGTTTTGAAGGTATATGAGCTATTTAACTAACATCCTACAAGTCTGGATGAAAAGGTCAATCATTTGACGGTGTTATTTGAGAGTTTTAATTTCCCAGAATTCCTTTTGGTCATAGCTTTCATGATTTTCAACCCAACAACGATTATGCAATTAGCTATATAGTAAAACACTTTTTGGATACATCCTCACTCACCCCTCACCTGGTTTATAGCTTCAAATAATTATGATATTTTTGTTCAAATAAGTTTACACAGCTGTGAAAGTCAAGCTTCAAGACTAATTTTGCTTCCATGTTTGTTTCTCAGCTTATATCAATGCTGTAGATAAATGGATGGGAGTACTGCTACCCTTAGTAAAACCACTACTTTATGCTAATGGAGGACCAATTATTTCTGTACAGGTGAGATTTATACTCAAATACATGCAGTTTTAAAAACACATGTACAATGATTGTGTGTGTGTGTGTATTTGTTTGTTTATTTATTTATTTATTTAATCCTTCATTTATTGCTTGCTTGCTTGCTTGCTTGCTTGCTTGCTTGCTTGCTTGCTTGCTTGCTTGCTTGCTTGCTTGCTTGCTTGCTTGCTTGCTTGCTTGCTTGCTTGCTTGCTTGCTTGCTTGCTTGCTTGCTTGCTTGCTTGCTTGCTTGCTTGCTTGCTTGCTTGCTTGCTTGCTTGCTTGCTTTGCTGCTTGCTTGCTTGCTTGCTGCGCTCGCTCGCTCGCTCGCTCGCTCGCTCGCTGCTTGCTTGCTTGCTTGCTTGCTTGCTTGCTTGCTTGCTTGATTAATTGATTGATTGATTGATCTGTAAATATACTAGATTGTAAAAGTGGGAAATGTTCTACAATATAATAATGATATGTATCACTAGGTTGAAAATGAATATGGTAGTTACTACACATGTGACCATGATTACATGAGTCACCTTGAAATTCTTTTCCGACAACACCTTGGAAATGATACCATTCTCTTTACAACTGATGGATTCAGTAAAAGAATGCTGGAGTGTGGTTCACTACCCAGCCTATTTACTACTGTAGACTTTGGTGCAGGTAAGTTCTAAATTGAAAAGTAACATGAGCATCATTATTACGATGTTGTGGTTCCATTATTTGTGCATTATCATCTTTAATGTCGGCTGTCAACAGGACTTCAAAGAGCCACAAACAGTGTTCAGAGAGAGAGAAAGAGAGAGGGAAAGAGAAAACCTTATTTCATGAGGGTAGACGTTACAAAAAAGTACTGATCAACTTGTGGCCTTCCTAATAAATTCAGACATTGCAATGCTATTCATAATGTTCAACCCTGTCTTTTCCATTTCTCATTGTGTTCTTTTTCTCACTTCTCTCTTTCTCTTCTCCAACTGGTCCATTTGTATTTAAGTATTCTCTTTAATTACATTCCATGTAAAAAGTAGTTCATACAGTATTATTTAGTTTGAAGATAAAAAGAAGTTATCTGACTTACAAATGCATGTTTTACAGGAATCGATCCATCAGTACCATTCAACATTCTCAGGCAATTTCAACCACATGGCCCACTAGTGAATTCAGAGTTCTATCCAGGGTGGTTAGATCACTGGGGTGAAAGACATCAAACAGTTAGTGCTGCACAAGTAGCCAAGTATCTGGACCAAATACTAGCCTTAAATGCATCAGTCAATATGTATATGTTTGAAGGAGGCACAAGCTTTGGATTCATGAATGGTAAAATTAATATTGATACTAACAACTACCAGTAATACAATGCTAACAACTTACTATTTAGGCCAGCCATGATAATAATGTTATGTATTTAGCAGAGATAATGGTGGAGAGTTGTGTTTTACTGAATTGAAATCTATTGTAGGCAGAAAATTGAATTCTAAACATGTAAATAAAGCACAATGTTGCTATGTATTCCAGTAGCAGAGATACCGTTTCAGGTGCAAAATGGTGGAGCCAATGCAAGCCAATTTCAGCCCCAACCGACAAGCTATGACTATGATGCTCCTTTGAATGAAGCTGGAGATCCAACACAAAAATACTTTGTATTGTTAGAGGTCATTGAAAGTATGTGGGTCCACCATCGGGTTGCACCTCCTTCAACTCTAAATTGCATACGGCAGAAAGCAATGTATGTATAATAAAATCAACTTCTACACTATGCATACAGCAGAGTTGCTCACTAATATAGTATTTATAAAGTATTATGTACACTTTACACTGAATGAATTGACTTATACCGTTTCAGGTGCAAACTGTATAATGGAACTTCCAACTATGCAGAGTTAATCTCCTAAGAATGTTTAAAGTCAACCTACACTATGCATACGGCAGAGTTAATCTCACTATGTATGTATATGGTCAACTTCTACACTATGAATGAAGCTGGAGATCCAACACAATGCATACGGCACTTTAATCTCACTAAGGTATGTATAATAAAGTCAACTTCTCATTGCAGAAGGTCACTAAGGTATGGGTCCACCATCGTTAATCTCACTATCTAAAGGTCCTTCAACTCTAAAGCATGCATATGGCAGAGTTAATCTCACTAAGGTATGTATAATAAAGGTCAACTTCTACACTATGCATACGGCAGAGCAGAGTTAATCTCACTAAGGTATGTATAATAAAGGTCAACTTCTACACTATGCATACGGCAGAGTTAATCTCACTAAGGTATGTATAATAAAGGTCAACTTCTACACTATGCATGTATATAATAAAGGTCAACTTCTACACTATGCATACGGCTATCTCACTATGCATGTATAATAAAGGTCAACTTCTACACTATGGCAGAGTTAATCTAAGATATGTATACTAAGGTATACACTATATAATAATCTCACTAAGGTCAACTTCTACACTTGCATTAAGAAATGACAGTATTTTTTCCCATCCGGTATCCTAAGAAATCGTGCGCTCTGATTGGTTCTTGAAGCGGGCAGTATTTTCTATATCTGACCACGGTCTAGTCTCCTATGCACCCATTCTTAGTTTCGGGATCCCTGTGCTCCCTTGAATCCCGAAACTAAGAACGGGTGCATAGGAGACTAACCACGGTCCGGTATCCTAGCATACCGGACTGCAATAACTCAATTTGAAGAAGAAAAAATGTTTTTTCTTTTTTGTTTTGTTTGTTGTGTGCTTTGTTTTGTTTGTTTGTTTGTTTTTTTGTTTTTTTTTTTTTTTGCAGTTCACATTTTGAGTTTTGAGTAGTCATGGCTGGCAGTTGGCGAAAAATAACACAAAGGAAAAAAGATGGGGAAAAACTGTGTCCTCGGCCTTGAAAACGTAACTCAAGACCTCGGACACAGTTTTTCCCTATCCGAACCTCCCGACCGGTAAATAACCTCTAAATATTTTCCAAAACCTTTTCTTGCTTAGATGTCTTCACTCCTAGATGCATTATCAATTTTGTCACCGTTGGCACCCATCAATGCTCCTTTTCCTCTGACTATGGAGGTGTTTGGACAAAACCATGGCTTTGCCCTTTATGAAACACAAATTCCTGAGCAGTTTCACCAAAGTACAGTGACTATCAATATTCCTAATGTAAGAGATAGAGCGATTATCTATGTTGGAAAGGTAAGATATAGATTCTTCATTTGAAACACATATGAGTTGGTGTACAACTAACTCCAAAGTAATTGCAACATTTTTCTGGATTTCAGATCCGTCAAGCAACAATCTCGAGGACAGGCAAACCAACTACCACCCTAACCATTGGAAACGTTCTCACACTTTCAATTCTTATTGAAAACATGGGTCACGTAAACTATGGTCTCTACCTCTTTGACCCTAAAGGAATTATTGGGAATGTGTCAATTGACACTGTTATTCTTACTAACTGGATGATGAGACCATTAAACTTATCCAACATATTGGGATCATACTATCCTTATTACCAGCTGAAGGGTGTGTCTGATGGCTTCGATACTCCTAATGCTCCTACTTTCTTTACTGGAGACATTCCTCCTTCCACTGATGGAATTGCTAAGGATACATATTTGCGACTCAAAAACTGGAATAAAGTAAGTATAGTGTGAGCAGTGCAGCCTTCAATTTGCTTTGAAAGTTTACTGGATGTATTTATCCCGAATTTGAGACCAATCCAAATTTTGTACATTTTGTCGAGTTCACATGATCTGTTGAAATTCCTATTTGTACTGGTCTTGTATTCATCTGATATTGCATAGCCACAACGTCATTCTATCATACTCCCACCCCAGACATAGTAATTATGTATACTGAACATATGTATTTTTATTGGTCTTGTATTCATTTGATATTGCATAGCCACAACGTCATTCTATCATACTCCCACCCCAGATATAGTAATTACTGATGTATTTGATTTCTCAGGGTCAAGTGTTTATCAATGGGTTCAATCTGGGTCGTTATTGGACTGCTGTTGGACCACAAGATACTTTGTACATTCCTGCAAGCTTACTTTACTCTGGCCAACAAGCAAGTAAACTAGTAATCTTGGAGCTGGACCAGAATCCTTGTGATTATCCTACCACCTGCTTTGTAACATTTCAAGACACTCCCATATTGAATGGTCCTGTAAAACCTTTAGCAGATCGAAGACATGATATTGCTAAGCCTTCAAAGCAATGGATTGCAAAGTATACGCAAGACTGGGATTCAGAGGGAGAGAACATGGATTCAGATCTCAGGAAAGCAATTCAGGGTATTCATCGAGGGGTTTTGTGAACTATGCCATACTACAGTGCATAATTAGTCAGTACTGTTTGACAGTTTTAGTGCATATTTGCACTCTAGGCAATAATGCTGTTAGTCAAAGCTTTGTAAATAAATAAGTAAATGAAACAATTTATATAGCTTTTATATTTTAGAGCTGTTCAGAGTCCTCTCAATGGCAGTTAGCAAGAAATCGTGTGTTAAAATGTTGTTTCTGCATCCCACATCCCGGTATTCTTATGCATCTATCAATGTTAAGCGTGGGGGTCATTTTAACATTTTCCTAAAATTAACGTCAAAATCCAATCTCTTTGGACAATAAAACTAGTGAACAAGGACCAACTTGTCTATCAAATCTCCATCCCTCCCCTCTCTCCTCAGGTTTATCATTGATATGTGCATTATGAAGTAGAAAGTCTATAGAAACAATTCCATGTAGTCTATAAATCATAGATACAGTAGTCTATAAACATGGATACAGTAGCCTACGAATCACCAGTGTAATTATTCTCGTGCCGTTTTAATTATTTTCTTGATACTTGTACTAAGAATATTCACCAAACGAATTGTAATAAAAACTTCAATTGAGTGATAGATTTGCATGCTGGTAACTCGTGGATTGAAAGCCAGGGCCCGGTTGTTCGAAAGTGAGTTAACGCTAATCCAGGGTTAATATAGTCTCATCCGATCAAATAAAGAGTAGGGGAAAAAAAAGAGGGGTAGGGATCGGAGGGGTAGTACTGAGGACAGGAGGGGAAAAGGATTGGAAAAACATCACACATTTATTATTATTGACTGTATTTTATTAATGGCAATATGATTGTTTAACATATTCAGCCTTTATAGGCATAGAATGGCCGTATTTTACAGTGCGACTACACCAACCAAGGCCACTCAAACAAATTTTGAATCAAATTTTCTAATCACATTTGTGACGCTGAATAACAGAATGATGTCGAATTCTACAATTTAAACTGTTTCTTGTTCACTCTTGATCATATACATACACACATAAAGTAAAATATATGCTTTTAAAGCGAAAATTTGAAACTTTGTGCAGATTCTATTGTTTAAATACTCAATTGTGATTGGATAATTTGTATGAAAATTTGTTTGGGTGGCCTTGGTTGGTGTAGTCACACTAATGCGTATATTTAATTATGGAGTCCATAGTACCCTTTGCAATCTTTACAATCGTGCATGACATTCCATCATAGTGCATGTGATGCAACTGAAAGGCAAAACGAAAAAAATTAGTATTTGGTAATTGTTGAATTGTGTATTGCTTGTTTACTAGTTCATTACTACTATGTTTATTTGTTTACTTGTTCATTACTACTATGTTTATTTGTTGTTTGGTTGGGTAGTACTCTGCGTTCATTTGTCTTCTTCCTGTGAGGGTGAATGTCTGCGAGAGTTTTGCAGAACGCCAGTTCGCTCACCTTTAATAACGAATGCCTAATAAGGACATCTAACATTCCTTGGCCAATCACATCGGTCAGTTCTTTCGTTGAACCTTAGAATTGAAGGACAGTCAAAGTAATAAGTGTAACCATTAGAACACTTAATGAAGTCATTGCAGTTTAGAACATCACGGTAGTCGCCGTTCTTCCTCTTTTTACAAAATCCACTTCCTCGCGTTCCTCCTCCAGCACCAGCACATTTGACGTTTCTTGGCAAGTCACACCTTCTAGTTTCAGGATTGAATCTGAGATATCCTGGGCATTCACGGAAGATCTGGTATCCAAAATAACACGTGAAATATCCTTCGCAGTTGGTTATATCCCTGTAGTTGCCATTTCCATGACGCATGCAAAATGGACTTTTCTTTCTTTTGGCTGTTTTAAGGGCATCATCACTCATTGACTTGGGGGGACACTTTACATTCCTTGGCCAGTCACATCGGTCTGTTTTAGCGTTATATCTCAGATTTGCTGGACAGT
Source organism: Actinostola sp. cb2023 (assembly GCA_033675265.1). NCBI lineage: Eukaryota > Metazoa > Cnidaria > Anthozoa > Actiniaria > Actinostolidae > Actinostola > Actinostola sp. cb2023. The sequence goes on from JAUJYZ010000132.1 coordinate 640,423, forward strand.
CAAAGAAGTAGGTCAAATGGTTGGAGCACATAATGAATCCTTCGCAGTTGTTTGGATCGACGTAGTTTCCATTGGGTTTATTCTTGCAGAAAGTTGACTTGGACGGAGTGGGTGAAGGTATAGGTTTCTTTGTTGTTGGTACAGGGGTTGGACCACACTTTACATTCCATGGCCAATCACATCGGTCTGTTTTAGCGTTGTATCGCAGATTTGCTGGACAGTCAAAGAAATAGGTCAAATGGTTGGAGCACATAATGAATCCTTCGCAGTTGTTTGGATCGACGTAGTTTCCATTGGGTTTATTCTTGCAGAAAGTGGACTTGGACGGAGTGGGTGAAGGTACAGGTGTCTTTGTTGTTGGTACAGGGGTTGGACCACACTTTACATTCCATGGCCAGTCACAACGGTCTGTTTTAGCATTATATCTCAGATCTGCTGGACAGTCAAAGAAATAGGTCAAATGGTTGGAGCACATAATGAATCCTTCGCAGTTGTTTGGATCGACGTAGTTTCCATTGGGTTTATTCTTGCAGAAAGTGGACTTGGACGGAGTGGGTGAAGGTACAGGTTTCTTTGTTGGTACAGGGGTTGGACCACACTGAACATTCCATGGCCAGTCACATTGGTCTGTTTTAGCGTTGTATCGCAGATTTGATGGACAGTCAAAGAAATAGGTCAAATGGTTGGAGCACATAATGAATCCTTCGCAGTTGTTTGGATCGACGTAGTTTCCATTGGGTTTATTCTTGCAGAAAGTGGACTTGGACGGAGTGGGTGAAGGCCTAGTGGGCTTCATGGTTGGTTTTTGCGTAGGACCACACTTCACATTCCTTGGCCAATCACATCGGTCTGTTTTAGCATTATATGTCAGATCTGATGGACAGTCAAAGAAGTAGGTCAAATGGTTGGAGCACATAATGAATCCTTCACACTCGAATGGATTGACATAGTTGCCGTTTGCTTTGTCTTTGCAGAAAGGATCACTTGAAGGGGCTTGGTTTCTCTTGTCAGTGTCGGACTGCACGTCATCTCTCGCTGTTTGGAATATGAAAATCTGGTTAATGTCCTTTTCAATTAAACAGATAGGTTGCTGACAAAGAAACAATTGCTGCATGTTGGTGAAGTGCTCAACTTTTGCTGGACCGTCAAAGAAACCTAAAACACTCTGAATCCCTAATAAAGAAACCATTTCCCCTTTTTATGGTGGCCCATTTAGAACAATTTTTTTTGTGAGCGCGCACTTCGACGGATTTTTTAGAGTACACACGCAAATCTCAGGATTTTTGAGTACGCACGCACAATGAAAGGTCGAGATCTTTTTAGAGTACGCACGCCAACAAGAAATTATTAGTGCACGCACGTCAAACAAGAACTTTAAACTGGTACGCACGTCAACATAAGGTTTTTCTTTGGTGATATATTACTCAGATGGACTATCCGTACATTCATAGCTTTCCTCCAAGTCTCGCTCGATCACCCCCCCCCCTTGGTTTCTCCCCCCCCCCCCCCCCCCTGCACTGACGTACGCTGCTTGGGCTTCCAAGCAAATACAGGTTAAGCCCAAGTACGATACGCGAGGAAAAAAAAAGAGCGAGACTTGGAGCAAGTACAGTACATTCATTATTTACCATTCTTCTTTACGTAGTGCTCGTCTTGCTGCAGAATGTCGAATAAGATCTCGTTATCAAGTTCTGTCAGCATGTCTATAGAATCAATAAGATGATACCATTATACCGTAATTGCTCCATTAAGCCATTTTTTAGAGGAGATTGGAATCTCAGGGTTTATCTTAAATATTCACAATAAAGGTTTTAATCCGTCTCCGGTACGCATCAACATGCAGTATTTTAGTGCACACGTCAACAGGAACTTTTACTGACTATGAAGGTCAAACTAAGGTTTTACTTTGGTGATATATTACTCAGATGGATTTCGTATAACTGCAAAACAACAGCATTTCACACGGTACTGTCACGCACGTACCCCCACGGTACTGTCACGGCACTGTACCCCCACGGTACTGTCACGGCACTGTACTGTTACGGTACGGTGCTTGGGCTTCCAAGCAAATACAGGACGGCACTGTATAGCGTTCTGTCACGAGGAAAAACTACCGAGCGACTACTGGAGCAACTACAGTACATTCATTATCATTCAAAATTCTTCTTTATCGTAGTGCTCGTCCTTGTTTGCAGAATGTCGAAAAAGATCACGTTATCAAGTTCTGTCAGCGACGTCTATAGAATCAATCTATTGGTGATACCATTATAACAAATTGCTCCATTAGCGTTCACTCGGGGTGGAGGAGATTGGAAGGGAGGGGTTCGATGTTAAATATTCAAAATAAAGTTTTTAATCCCGTCTCCGGTTTATCAACATGCAGTATTTTACACAAACAAAAACTTACAACTATGACGAGGAACGCTAAATTAAACATATACTTCATTTTCACAGACTTCGTACATTGCACGGTACTGTCACGGCTTTGTACTGTCACGGTTTGTACTGTCACGGCACGTGTCAGGCCCCCGACTGTCACGGTACTAGGGAACTAAAGAAACAGACGTTTTTGTCGAACGGACGGCATGAGGACAAAATACCTCTCGTTTACCAAGCCTGTCCCATCGTTTCATTGACTGTGTTGGTATGATTTTGAAGAGTGCCATACGAGACTATAAATTCGATGGAAATTCAATTCAAAATGTCACGGACGCCGTTTTCGACTCAATCCCCCCTCGGTATTTGCCGTCCGTGTTTTAAAAAAAATATATATCTTTAAGCGAGCTCCTAGTCCTACTTTCACGGTCACGGCCGACTGTCACTCGGTACTGTCACTGTACTGTCACGGCACGGTCACGGCCGACTGTCACGGTACGGTCACGGCCGACTGTCACGGTACTGTCACGGCCGACTGTCACGGAACTGTCACGGCACGGATTCATTCAAAATCCTAAACCTAATTGATTTCCAAGTTTTTAAAAAAAAAAATTTAATCATAAGCTATCACGGTCAGGCACGCGACGTCAATGTCAATAATACTGAAATATATTTCAAATAGCGAATACGACACCGCGTTTCACTGCGCGTCTACAAAGGGGGGGGGGGGGGGGGGGCATGTTACTAGACTTAATTGATCGACACGGGGGTCTTAAAATAGACATTACAGTATGTGATGGTATACAACATAGTTTATGAAAGTATCTGGTTGCACGACTAAAGTATACACAATATTGTTCTCTGGTGACAACAGGTTCCAACATGTTGGACCAACTTGTGTGATACAGTTTCTCAATCTACTTACCTTCTGCAGACGATAACGCAACGAATACCAACAAGAAACCTAGGAATTTCATGATGGATTTCTTGATCTCGCAGCAACTGAAAATAGAGGAATGGAAGAATGGAAGAAAACTGTATCAGTAAAATAATCCAACTACCGATCATATATCAGACATACTAAATGACAGACTCGACAAGTAATAGACCGGAAGACTAAATATACATAATCAAGTACCGATTGCGAAAGTTACTGGAGAGATCTCGCCCCGGGGATCTCGCAAAGTTTTACAATTATCTGAGCCATTGTAGGAACAACTCACATTGATACACGTTTCATTCTTTAAATCAAGTTAATTGTAACAATATGAAATTGAGTATCGTGATTTATTCAGCTGCAGAACAAACATACTTTTGAAGATGATCAGCTGGACGGAACTGTCCGTTTTACTGTTAATAATTGAACAGCGAGTGAAATATACACACTATATTTTTTCAGCGTAAAAATAATTTGCTAATTGGGACTAGTTGTAGTTGCAATAATGGGACCCAATAATGAGATATAAAAATATCAAAACAATTGGAATACAATGTTGAATCAGCACCATTTGATACATTTGCTGCAGCGGAAACTATCCCATACCATGGAGATATCCACCTATTTGACTTAAAAAGAAACCTAAAGTCCACAAAATTTATCGAAATACCTTCAAAGATGACTGCTTGTTCTTTCTGAATCAGTTGAAATTCAGCACTAGTCGTTGACCAATATGCAGTACTGTACCTGCCTCAGCTCTACAGCCAGTATAAAAGATACAGCACTAAAGTTAGTTGATTATATACACCCCCAGAGGTCAATCAATTTTCCGGGGTCATCAGGCACATGATTATCTCAGAGCGTGGGGTTTTTTGCTGGGATTTGGTGGATTGATCGTCATTTAGCAGTGTCAAGAGCGCGTACCGCAATATAAGAAACATACAGTCTCTTCAAAAAAATCCCTTTACTTTTTATTATCGTATTTCGCGCTTTGGACAGTGGACGCAGCGCTATATAAATTTATTTTTATCATTATTATTATTTATATATTAACTCAGTCGCTAAGCCGGGCACCCTCGGGACGAACGGTTGCTGCCCGAGCTTCGCGAGGTGTCCGTCTTAGCGACAATGACTTTGTACGATAAAGCAGTGCAAGGCACCATAAGGTGTCCATCTTAGAGAGCTGGAGGTGCTAAGACGTACGAGTGTCCGCCTAAAGACAACTTTAAAACCTCTCGTTACGTCATAGTATGATAGTCACTTTTATATTTTAGTAAACGCATGTGACTATGGTAGCTTCATTGTAATGGTACAAAGTTCAAGAAAATCACCACGACCACAGGATTCTGATTCCAAGAATAAAGAAACCGCGATATTGATGACCTTCTTGCAAAGACTATAAAAACACTTTATGAGTTACGTATTCTTTAGAGCTGTCAGCCTTGGTTCCGGAGACGACAAGCTGAAACTCACTTCAGAGACGGAAAATCATGCAAATGGCCTAATCGCTCAATTAGTACAAAATGGAGTTTTCCACATCAGTTATATGGCTGAAATGTTATTTCTTCAAGTCAAAAATTTCGATGTTCGTTTGGACAGCGGCAGCAAGTCATTTCCGTTATGCCATGAAAATTGGCGGGGATACTCACCACTATACTACCGAGAAACTACATATCAACAGCCTCGCAACGCTGATAACCATGGCTAGATAATATCATACTTAACTAAAAATCATGATAAAAAAGAGAACTGTTCCTCTCCCCGGCGGGGAATCGAACCCCGGTCTCCCGCGTGACAGGCGGGGATACTCACCACTATACTACCGAGGAACTACATATCAACAGCCTCGCAACGCTGATAACCATGGCTAGATAATATCATACTTAACTAAAAATCATGATAAAAAAGGAACTGTTCCTCTCCCCGGCGGGGAATCGAACCCCGGTCTCCCGCGTGACAGGCGGGGATACTCACCACTATACTACCGAGGAACTACATATCAACAGCCTCGCAACGCTGATAACCATGGCTAGATAATCATGATAAAAAAGAGAACTGTTCCTCTCCCCGGCGGGGAATCGAACCCCGGTCTCCCGCGTGACAGGCGGGGATACTCACCACTATACTACCGAGGAACTACATATCAACAGCCTCGCAACGCTGATAACCATGGCTAGATAATATCATACTTAACTAAAAATCATGATAAAAAGAGAACTGTTCCTCTCCCCGGCGGGGAATCGAACCCCGGTCTCCCGCGTGACAGGCGGGGATACTCACCACTATACTACCGAGGAACTACATATCAACAGCCTCACAACGCTGATAAACATGGCTAGATAATATCATACTTAGCTAAAAATCATGATAAAAAAGAGAACTGTTCCTCTCCCCGGCGGGGAATCGAACCCCGGTCTCCCGCGTGACAGGCGGGGATACTCACCACTATACTACCGAGGAACTACATATCAACAGTCTCGCAACGCTGATAACCATGGCTAGATAATATCATAGCTAAAAATCATGATCCTGTGCATTACCTTGTCAAAATCAAAATCTTTTTTTTCAAAATACCACAAAGACAAATCCGAAATAAATGAAAACAACAAAACTAAAAAACAAGAGAAAAGAGAGAAAACTGACGAAACGCCCTGAAAAAAGAAAAAATCTAAGAACAGCTGACACACTGTAAATATAAATATAAATAAATAAGTAATTAAGTTATATGTTTATTCTGCACGATATTTCGGCTGGCCAAACCAGCCTTCCTCAGGTACAATGATGGAGACTCAAGTGCAATTGGAATATATAGGTAAAACAAGACGCTCAATGAGCGTTCACTCGGGCATTGTGAAAAGGAAAATGTCAGTTGTTCGAGGAAGTACTTGAAAATGAATGCCAGTTGGTTGAAGAACAAGGGCAATGTCAGCTGCGCGAGGAGAGACCTGACAATGACTGACAGTTGCGTGACGAGGGAGACTATGTATATACATGTATGTGTCGAGTTCATTTGATTTGCCTTTGAGTTCATTTGATTACCTTTTGACTTTGAGTTCAATTGATTTGATTTTGATGAGTTTGTGTAAAGGCCCCCTCTCTAGCTTCAGATCCCGAAACGTCGAGTTTGGAATCGAGTTCGGGTTCGAGTTACGGTTCGAACGTCGAATAAAACAAGGACATCTTCTTCAATACAATATAATTTCTCTGACGTCATGACAATCAGTGACAGTTGAGTGACGAGGGAGACTATTAGTCCGGTGAGTACGAACATGATACGTCTTGAGGTTGCATAGGTCAGATGGTTCCGATAACGGCCTCTCGTTTGTTTAAAAATATATATATTTTAAGCGAGCTTCTAGTCCTTTTACCACTTCTAGTCATTGAACGATGAACTAGAATCCTGACCTTTTAATAGCTTGAAGATCTACAGCTGCTTTCAAAACTAAGATTCATAATCTACTTGAGTCCTGTGTCTCCTTTATCTTTTCAAATCTGCGGAGTAATCTTGAAACTCCGGATACGATTAAATACGTCGCATACTCGTCATTTTGAAGCCGAACAAAACTACTACTACTACTACTACTACCGAAATCCGCATTTTCTAACTCGGGCGGCCTGCGGCCTGGGCCCGAGTAATGAGAAGGAAATGATGTAAGGTTAAAAAATTACAGAAATTTAGAAAATGTAAATGGGATTAAGATTCATCACGAACATTGAGTCCGTGAGGCTCTATAAAAGTGTTAGCTTTGATAATAAGTTAAGGAATGCTGGCTTTACGAATTGAAATATCGTGCAGAATAAACATATAACTCTACAGTGTGTCAGCTGTTCTTAGATTTGTTCTTGATATTCATCGCAAGCTGTAAGATCTACATCGTACACGGTTGTTCCTCTACATTATTATTTCCTAAAAAAGAGAAGGAAAGAAAAAAGGAAAAAAAATCGATTCCTGTGAGTAGAGAGACTCGAGGTCTATATAGACATTTGCCTCGTTGGTTTTGATCACGGTCCCATGAAATGAAAGCATACGGAGTATCGATTTTTAGACCCTCTCGGTGCTTCGAACATCTGTGCCGGTTTTTTGTTCTATTTTTCGACAACTATGCAAAATTCGAGCATTTTCTTACGATCAGACGGTAGGCTAGAAAAGCTATAGCAAACACTTTAGTTCATTATTAATAGTTTGTCTTTTAAGTTGTGGAAAATTATTTACCCGATCCCGATGTCACGCGAGACTCGACTGAAAGACCTAAAATACCATAATTTCAAAGCAGTGTAGCGCAAAAATGAGTACGGTGACCCCCTCTTTTTATTGCATTTTTTGAAACTCCATACTGTACCATGCCAAGTTATAGAATATTCTAGGATTTGCTTCTTTTTCAAGGGAATCACCTCAAATTAGTTTGTTGTTGTTGTTGTTGCGGGGTTTTTTTTTTCCCGTTTGTCCTTCGGATTTGCGTCTCTATAGTTGGTAGTTCTTTATAACCAAATGTGATGTAAAACAGTTAGGGACGCACCATTAGAAATGTGATTAGTCAAAAAACCCAAAAAAAATTCCTGCAAAGAAATATTTCTAAAAAAAATATCATGCATGTCAATGTTACGGCCAGAAGAAAAAAGTCGTGCATTGTGGATGGAGTAAAGATGGAGTAAGAGAATACATTATAAAAAGAATGCCATTATAAAATGCTATTTTGGAGACCTTATACCTCAAAATTTTTCGGGGAGCATGCCCCCGCATCCCCCTACGAGCTCGCGCCTTCGCCGCTCGTCAGATCATTTTTGTGTGCCCAATAAATTTCCCTTTGCAATCCCGATCAGTCAGTCATTGTAGGCATGTATAATAATAATTGTAGTTAGTACAGTCTCAAACAAAATAAATACCAAAACGATATATACAGTGGAACCTCGATATAACGATGTGCCAAGGGACTGACCAAATTAGATCGTTATATCGGGATATCGTTACAACGAATTCCCGATATAACGATTTTTCGGGAATAGACCCAAAAATATCGTTATATCGGGTATCGTTAATAATTGATTTTTCATGTGGTGCCCGTTGTGCCTTATAGTTGTACCGGCGATGTAATCCCTATCGTAACAAACTGTTAACAGACACGTTACAGTCTTTATGGAATGAGAACTAAAGGATTTTAGTATTGTCATATCTTTTCAAGTGTTAAACCTACCTTTTTCATGCGCAATGATTTATTTTATCGTTATATCAGGGTAAATGTTACGTTTGGGCTGCCAGATTGTGATCGTTATATCGGGAATATCGTTATATCGAGTATCGTTATAGTCGGGATTTTTCTCCATACATTTACTGTAACATTTGCCGGGCTGTCAAATGTTGATCGTTATACCGGGAACCATCGTTATATCGAGTATCGTTATATCGAGGTTCCACTGTATAACGGTAGCGGTATATAACCTGTTTACATAAATCCTTTACATATAACCTTTACATAAATCCTTTACATATAACCTTTACATAAATCCTTTACATATAACCTTTACATAAATCCTTTACATATAACCTTTACATAAATCCTTTACATATAACCTTTACATAAATCCTTTACATATAACCTTTACATATAACCTTTACATATAACCTTTACATATAACCTTTACATAAATACTTTACATATAACCTTTACATATAACCTTTACATATAACCTTTACATAAATCCTTTACATATAACCTTTACATAAATCCTTTACATATAACCTTTACATAAATCCTTTACATATAACCTTTACATATAACCTTTACATATAACCTTTACATAAATCCTTTACATATAACCTTTACATAAATCCTTTACATATAACCTTTACATATAACCTTTACATATAACCTTTACATATAACCTTTACATATAACCTTTACATAAATACTTTACATATAACCTTTACATAAATCCTTTACATATAACCTTTACATAAATCCTTTACATATAACCTTTACATAAATCCTTTACATATAACCTTTACATATAACCTTTACATAAATCCTTTACATATAACCTTTACATAAATCCTTTACACGAATCGTTTACATAACCAGGCAGTACATAACCCAAAATTTAAGGGGGGGTCAGTACATATTTAACAGCAAAAAATAAATGAAAATAGTACAGTTCTCAGTACTTTTTGGTATCTTTTTCGCCTTGCTAGGGGGGGGGGGGGGCAGTTGCCCCCCCCTGCCCCTGTGCTGTGTATGCGCCCTGATAACCTATACATAAGTCATTTACACAACCTTTACATCAATCCTTCATATAACCTTTACATAAATCCCCCCAAAAAACTGAGTGATAAATGCATTTCACTATGTATTTATGTAGCGAGAAAGTCCGCTGGAAAACGAAGAAAATGGTATTTCCAAGGCTCTAGATTTCTAAATTTTCAGGGGGCCATGCCCCCTCACCCCCTAGAAGCTCACGCCTTCGGCGTTCGTTGCTATGTGCGTACATTGGGAAAAAAACACGCTACGCCCCTGCTTTCCATCACCTTCTGATATATCCCCTATACAAGAGAGGAGATATGAAAATTATGAAGTTTTATTTTACGTGCGTGGTGCGTCAGCAGGTGAATTTATTTATAGGTAAAACTATCTATTAACCATATGTCCATATCAAACTCCGCTATTGCGAATATTGATATTTTTTTATAATAATCGCGTAAAAAAAAAATTCTTGAAAAACAAAAATTGCACGCCAAGAAGTTTGGAAAAAAATCGTCCCTTACATGACCCTTACATGGAATTTTGTCATTTAAAATAAACAAGACGCTCAATGAGCGTACACTCGGACTTATGACAAGGACAATGTCAGTTGCGTGAGGAGGGACCTGACAATGACTGACAGTTGCGTGACGAGGGAGACTATGTATATATGTGTCGGTGAGCATAGATATAAATCTCCGAATCGTACTTCCGTAGCACGTACTTGGAACGTCCAGTTGAGGTTCATATTCATGGTCAGACGGTTCTGATAACGTCTTTGGTTTCTTCGTTATCGCAGAGGAAAGTCGAACTTCGTATCTTTTAAACATCCAGTTGATTCAGACGACTACGGTATGATGTGACAAAGCTCGACCAATCTGCTGTATCTGCCTATACATTGAAAGAACTTGTTCGATTTATCTCGAAATCAGAAAGGAATTATCGATTAATCAAAAGCTGCTTCTGTTAGATTTAAGATGTGACCTCAAGTGACCTCAAATACGTTTAAAGACGTACCACAGCGTACCTTGAAGAGTCGGATATCTTTATCTATGCTCACCGACACAAATAGTCTCCCTCGTCACTGATCGTCTTCTTCTGTAATAGATCCCTAAAATCTAAGGACGTTTTGATTTCGATTGTATTTTTGCCGTTTACTGACCTGTTTTGAGCGTGGAAATTCTGTTCTAAATAGCGCTATAATGCTACGCGGCGGTTCTAAAATTAGGTCGCTTAATAGATGTATGACTCACAAGGATCACACAACTGTAATCGTACTGAATTTTTCAAACGTGGAATAAAATAAACATCCATCGTGAGTTACTGAAAATAACTCGACTGGCTCGATTGTTTGCATGACTTCTGTAGATATAGCTTTCTGTCAATAGATGTATTTACATCGCTGGTCGTGAGTTTAATTACTCGGGCCCTTCCGAAGGAAGCCCGAGTTATAAAATGGGTTTTTCGGTAGTAGTCGTAGTTTTGTTCGGTCAAAGAATGAAGAAAGTATGCGACGTATTTAATCGTATCGAGTTTCAAGATTACTCAGCAGATAAGAAAAAACAAACGACACACAGGACTCAAGTAGATTATGAATCTTAGTTTTGAAAGCAACATGCCGTTAATAACCCGTTACTGAGCAGCTTCGTATTATGTCTCTGAAGCTAGAGAGCAAGGGTTTGATTTTTCAGTAGACTTTGTTTTGATAGCTAATCTCGCTTTGCTTGCTGCCTGACTGTCGTCACGCGCCGTGAAAAACCGTTTAAAAAGTATCCGGCAGTAAAACGAAACACATTTCTCAGATATATAATGATGGATGTTTATTCGATTGGACGTTTGAAAAATTCAGAAGGAAAAGAAATCGTAGAAATCGTACTTCAAAACTTCATCAAAGCAAAGGTAAACAAGGTCAATGTCCGAAATTTGGGTTCATGCCAAAGTAGTTTTAATAGCCTATTTATATACTTGAGGTTGCATATTCACGCGCCACAAACTAAAGGCAAGCCATCCATCAGTTCCTCTTAAATACGCTCTCACATACAAACGCATACGCCGATTCGTGTGGGCCCACTCTAAAAGATGTTGAGCGTTTTCGAAAGGGCCTTTGGTCCTTTACATGAACTCATCAAAAGCAAATCAATTGAACTCAAAGTCAAAAGGTAATCAATTGAACTCAAGCTCAAAAGCAAATCAAATGAACTCAAGAACTACAGGGGCGGATCCAGTTTTTTTTAAAACAGGGGGTTGTGTTATCTGAGCGGCGAAGCCGCGAACTACTAGGGGGGTGTGGGGGTATGGCCCCCCAGAAAATTTTGAAATCTACAAGCTCTGAAATGCAATTTTTAGAGATCTGGAGTTGTTTTATTACAGTAACACAACAAAACTCAATTTTCAGTAAAATTGTGAGTTTATTGGACATCCAACAAAGATGCTTGGAAGAGTCTTCTTGGGTGAGCTTAGTGTGTAAAACTAAGTTTCGAAAAGCGAAGAAATATAAAAAGCACCTTCAAGTTAGTAAACAGTTCGTACATTCTCAGCGCTGTGCACGTGTTCCACTTGTGACGTCACATCACGTGACTTTACGAAAACAACCCGAACAGTCGAATCACTTTTTCGCGGATTTTTTCGAGTTAGAGATAACTTTTGGCAACATTTTCTCGATTTCAACAACAAGTGTAGTCTTTAAATTTGTTTTGGGTGTTTTTCCGGATTTGTTAAATCATTTTCAAAAAATATATATATTTACGTGAGATCTTGCCTTGAACTTTTGCCGCTAAAAAAGGCAGGTTCTTTCAGTTATCAGTCAAATCGCCCTCGAAGTTGAACGGTCGTGCAAACAGTATGAATTAATTATATTAATTATATTATTCTTACGAGGGAGAGAGCTGAAAGGCAAGAGGGACCTACGGACAGACATACTGACATATACAAGTATTTAAAAAATATCCATAGGGGGGGTTGCAACCCCCAGAACCCTCCCCCTGGATCCGCCCCTGAACTATAATACAAATGAACTCTAATGTTGAGTTAAATGTGAACTCAACTGAGTACTGCCTAGCCAAGCATGTATACCACAACTTGAAGCCAGATGTACTGCCCAGAAGTGTGATTCCAACATGGACAAATCCAAAGGTGAGAAAACAACTTTGAAATCGCATCAAGAAGAACACAAATCTGAGGCGAAAATGAAGTCAATCCCTGTTTACATTCTGTTTATATTTTTTATTGTGTTAATGCTGTTAAAAATAGTATTTTTCTATTATCAAAGAGAGAGTTTTAAGTATAACACTTTTATGTTTCCAACTTGAAGGAAAGAAACGCTCCTCTCACATATGTCACACACGCTGTGATTAAAGATTAAAGCCCATACTAGTTACTCGCTAGTTTAAATTCTCTCTCCTTTGCTTCGTTTGCTTCGCGATAAATACGCTAAAGTTACACCATACCAGAAGTACATAATAGACACAGGAGATACATACAGTACAATATTCGTGTAGCTAGGTTCCTCTGTTGTACTGTATGTATCTCCTGTGTCTATTATGTACTTCTGGTATGGTGTAACTTTAGCGTATTTATCGCGAAGCAAACGAAGCAAAGGAGAGAGAATTTAAACTAGCGAGTAACTAGTATGGGCTTTAATCTTTAATCACAGCGTGTGTGACATATGTGAGAGGAGCGTTTCTTTCCTTCAAGTTGGAAACATAAAAGTGTTATACGTTCGACTCGGAGTTAACCCCGAATTTCGTACATTGAACTTGCTTAGTCCGTGGCGTTGATGATGGCCTATTTGCTTTGATGAAGTTTTGAAGTACGATTTTTACGATTCCTTTTCCTTCTCAATTTGTCATAATGCCCGAGTGTACGCTCATTGAGCGTCTTGTTATAATGAAACTCTATACGATCAAATACATCGCATTCTTTCTTCATTCTTCGCATTTTTTCTTCATTCCGTGACCATGATAAAAATAATAATAAAAAAAATAACAAGAAAGCCCATTTTATAACTCGGGCTTCCTTCGGAAGGGCCCGAGTTAAGATGAGATTTTTTAGCCACAAAAAACATTGTTGATCATATGCTTTTGTTTTCTTATCCTTTTCTTGAATCAACGCTATTTCTTTGCACAATACAAAGAAATACTAATTAGGAAGTTTTTCAAAAGGAAAAGGTCCCTTGGTGGGATACTCAGTACAATGATGATTTGTGTAATTTGTCTTCGCTTCTGATTGGCCAATTCCTAAATTTACATTTATAACGAGGTTTCTGATTGGTGGAAAAGTTCTAATATTTTGGTTGCTCGACGTTGGTCGCTAATACCTTGGACAAACTAAGTTCTTTATCAAGATAAAATGGTCAAGAAATGATGTAGAACTTGTCTGAAACTTGTACAAATTAGACCAACTTGCTTGTCTGGCGAGAACTGAGGATCAGAGTAGAAATAATGTTAAAAAGGTAAGTTCTACTTGGTACAAACAGCGACACGTTCCGCGCTGAGTGGAGAGTTTGTTTTGATGTAAGCTTATTACCGTAAAAGCCCTTAGAAATATTCTTCTTCATTAATTCTAGCGAGCTTAATTCGTGGTTTATATACGTATTATCTATCTCAAAACGTTTCTTCTCGTACTTCCAAAACTCGCTCTAGACCGCGAAGGTTCTTGCTGGACAACACTTCACAACCGAGTCATTTGTAACGAGCTGCGCTCAACCAGAAACCTTTCTTAACATCCTTTCCTTAAATACTTTGTCGTTAAATGTTTTTAAGCTCGAGACAGCTGTAAGCGAAAGATGTCGAGAAAATATTTTTAGCCTGGTTAGTATTCATGGAAGTTGTATTTCCGTTGCGTTGGCGCCATCAGCTGTCGGTGAACAATCCCGTTCATTTTGTATACAATTGGGTGGACTCCAACCTTGAATACAGTATTTGAACAGTTTTACTTCACAGAGGAGAAACCCAAAGCGGTTCTAAGTCCAGGGAAAATCTTCGTGATTAATTACGCATGGCAACGAAATCGTGGCAACTTTCGAGTTCATGGTTTGTTTGTTGTTGTATTAAAGGATTCCCTGAATATTCCCCTCGATCAGAATAAAACTTTGTGGTTTAACGAATTGCAAATCCATTTTGTCTGCTTCTGTCTAATAGTAAAAGCTAATACCCATAATTTATGGCTATGAGTATATTTGCCTTGTAACGTGTGTAGGTGTTGCTTCACAACCGAATCCTCACAACCGTTTACTTGATCATCATCATCAATCCTGTATTATTTCACTAGAACCTCGTCCAAACATTATGGTGGCTAGATAAATATTTCCACTCAATCCAAAGATGCCTGCAGAGGAAAAACGCATAAAGGGTGATGTTGAATCGGGAAATAGGTAAGTTAAATTACCTGGGTGGAGCGAGTGTGTACATTTATAAAGTAAACGAATAATTTATGTCGATTCGTTCATATAACTCTACCGTATACATCAAAGTAAAATGACTATTTGTTACCGAAATTATTGCCTATACCAGTTTAAATTTATGGGAGCAGTCTGGAGAATTTTGATCGATTTGGATTGAAGTTCTTCTTCAATAATAATCTAGTTCTTCTACTCTTCACTCAGCTCGTCATGAATTAATATGCGGAACGTGTGGTTTACCGATCTAGTCTTATATTTGCTCTCTCGATGTGTGATCTAACGCTATAGTTAGACTATTTTGCGGTCACGTAGCGTCACTTCATCTTGGTCGCTGTTATGTTTTTCTCACAATTTCATGTTATCGACTAAATCGACCTTCGACATTAAAAAATTCAGAATTTCGATTGCAAATCAATGAAATTTCTTTGTTTGCGGGAATATGAGTTCTCGTAATAAAGTTGCAGTAGTATTAATTAAGAAATTATATACTAGTACTAGTAACCCGAATATTTACCAAGGAGAAGAAAAATAAATTATAATTTAAAAAAAAAGAATGATTTTTTTCCGCTTTGAAATTCGATACTATTAAATGTATGAAATCAACACAGCACAACCTGATCGCGTGTCTTTTGACATTATTTAGATTTCTTGATTACTTTTATATTGAATTGTGGTCTAAAAAAATACATAAATTGACAACAAATTTTTCAATATTTCTTGATCATCCCCAATATTTGTTGACAGAAAAGTTTGTTGTCTGAACTGATTAGGAACTTTTCATGGATGGAATGAATGAATTATGATATTTATTCATCCATGAATTATTAACGTAGAATGTGTCCGATATAACACCTTCATGAATAAGAACTGATGACCTGAAGTTCTCTCAAGCTTAATGGTTGTCATAGTAATGCACTACATGATGTTTTTGTTACTGTTATGGGTAGAACTCTTTTGTGTCCTACCCAGAATAAGAATGTGAACTTTATTGATACGTTTTCACAATGGTTGATTTCAAATTAAGAGTTGTGACAGGAGTCCACAACCATGTCTAACAAAGCCGAATATTCAAAACAGTTTCATTGGATTCAATTCCGTAACTCGTAGAGAATATGTTTCTATTTATAAACTAAATATTGTGCATTCTCACCAGTGTAAGGAATGAATGTTGACATCTAGAAATCTTTACTTTTGTCAATGATGAATAAAATGCGCCAAAAGTATTCAAAACTGTTTGATTATTGTATATTTAATTAATTATACAGGTACATGCGTGTATATATAACCACAGGCAGCCCAAGCAGGGCATTTGTGGAGTGTACGAACGTGATTTACAGTGAATGTATGGGGCGAAAATATCGTAAAATTGGTTTGTAATAAACTTGACTAACCTTTGTCTGTAGTTGTTTTTTATTTTTTTTATTTTTTTATTTTTTTTTATTTTTTATTTTTATTTTTATTTTTTTATTATCATTTTTATTTCAATTGTACAAATATAAATAACAGCATATATAAATAACATATAATATACAATACAATATGCAATACGAAATACAATACGATATACAATACGATATACAATACGATATACAATATACAATATAGTTAACTAGGTATTGGGACTGTAAAGACTGAGCAATATGTATAAAAGTCTATATTTTAGCATTTTGATATTATGTAGATCCTTTCTAGCTGGTTTTTAGCCGTTTTAAGGTTTTTTTTCGATTCCTCTCTTACTACTAGGTGGGGAGAAAAATCGAAAAAAAACCCTTAAAACGGCTAAAAACCAGCTAGAAAGGATCTACATAATATCAAAAACAACTACAGACAAAGGTTAGTCAAGTTTATTACAAACCAATTTTACGATATTTTCGCCCCATACATTCACTGTAAATCACGTTCGTACACTCCACAAATGCCCTGCTTGGGCTGCCTGTGATATAACTACAGTGTTAACAAACTTTTCCAAAAGCACAAGAAAACTGTCACAATTTAATAAACAACTCCACACAAAATGAGGGTTTATCATGTACATGTAATTTCAAAACTTAAATAGGACAAAAAAGTTTGGTAAAGATCGCTTCACAAATTGCGAAGATATGAATTTTCAAAAATCGAAATTTTATATGAAAACCTTGCCACCAACAGAGGTTTTCATACAAAATTTCGATTTTTGAAAATTCATATCTTTGCAATTTGGGAAGCGATCTTTTCCAAACTTCACAGTTTTACTCATTTCAACGAGCTCTTTCCAGCTATGATAATCATTTTTTTGTCCTATGTCTCCTATAAGTTTTGAAATTACGTGATAAACCCTCATTCTCAGTAAGCCAACAACCATCTGTCACAGTGAAAGTACATATATGTAGCTGTCCTGGCTATAAAATCTACC
Source organism: Actinostola sp. cb2023 (assembly GCA_033675265.1). Taxonomy (NCBI): domain Eukaryota; kingdom Metazoa; phylum Cnidaria; class Anthozoa; order Actiniaria; family Actinostolidae; genus Actinostola; species Actinostola sp. cb2023. Next base: position 657,759 of record JAUJYZ010000132.1, read on the forward strand.
TGTAAGTGGTAGATTATGCTAAATAGAATACAACCTATATTCCTATTATTCCCTTGAATAATAAGTCCAAACCCAGAGTAGGTATATATTAGTAAATTAGTGTTGTGAGTTGTTTGAAGAGTAAGAAAGGATAAGAGTAAGAAAGGTAACCTATAAATGGTTTGCTTGGGTGTGGATCCATCGTGGAGAAGTTGGGCGATTGGGTGATTTTTTTATCATGCGGTGGCAACTGTCCTGCCTCTGCTTGGTCTGCGGCTCGTAAAAGCTCATCCAGCGGAGTAGGGTTGAGGTTGTAGGTTGAGGTTGTAAGGGTGAGGCTGTGTTTCTTCGACGTAATTCTTCGATGGTCGCCCTTTTTTCTTTTATCTGCTGAGCCATATCATGTTCCCTTGCTGCTTCATTTAATTCCTGCTCCTCCAGCTGAAGTGCCTCCAGGCTCTCCCTCATTTCTTCGAGTTTCGACTTCTTTTCTAGTTTTGTTCTTCTGGGAGAGCTTCTCTCTTCACCTTCACAGAAGGGGGAAGGAATGCCCCACACATGTTCCTCGATGGGTGTTTTGCAGCCCGGACACTTCTTGTTTCTTTTCCTTGATTTTGCTGAAGCCATTTTTTGAATTGTTAAACGCTATATAAAGCTAATGCTGCTTAGTCGCTTGCTTCAAATGCTGAACTGCTAATGCTGATAGTACATGTCAAGACATGTCATGTGTACAGCTTAGATGCTTATATATACATATTTACTAAAAACCACACATTCCTAGTGGTTTCCTAGTTATGTTATCTAGCCTATGTGGTACATTCTTTCTAACTATGTCACCAGGTGCTATTATCAAATATCCTGTTCCTGTCCCGTCCGCCTTCCAGATTTAGACTCATATTAACTTAGTCAATCTCCACCTAAATCAGACCAGACTTTATATAAACGCTATATAAAGCTAATGCTGCTTAGTCGCTTGCTTCAAATGCTGAACTGCTAATGCTGATAGTACATGTCAAGACATGTCATGTGTACAGCTTAGATGCTTATATATACATATTTACTAAACCACACATTCCTGTGGTTTCCTAGTTATGTTATCTAGCCTATGTGGTACATTCTTTCTAACTATGTCACCAGGTGCTATTATCAAATATCCTGTTCCTGTCCCGTCCGCCTTCCAGATTTAGACTCATATTAACTTAGTCAATCTCCACATAAAATCTACCTGTAAGTTGTGTGTTAATTAACTTCTACAAAAATGTCCTTATAGTGTTAGTCACAGCAGGACTTGTGTAGTTAATTAAATGTGTAGACACCCCACTGATATGTCTGAGCTATAAAGCTCTTCACTCTCTGCTGATGCATGGCAGAAACAATAGTGTATCATTTTGTGTTTATATTTTTCTTTGTCACAAAATTTCCCTTTTTGAATTGCCCTATACCACTATGACGTCACATCAAAACAATCTATTGTTTAAACGCTAAGGATCATGGTCGCTAGAGGGGGACAAAACAGCAACAACACAAAGGATTACCCAAATAAATGTATTTTACAGACGGTCTGAAAGCGATAAAAGTCACCAAACACAGTAAATATTGTGGGAAAAGCATCGATGAACATAATATCTGGAAACTAGCCAATTTGAAATCTAGCGAACCTCAGCAGAGCAGATTTAGTTCAAATTTCTATTGTTTTTCACGATTCTGTCCCCCTCATAAATAAGCCATTACGTCATAATGGTATAGGGCAATTCTTGTTACAGTTGAGTGAAAACATTATTAAATCGAGTTGATTGGAGGTTTAGTGATTAATTTCAAAAAGTAAGGATTATATTGGAACCTGAGGTTTGAAAATTTGATCTAATATTACTAAGCTACATTAGTATACAGTTTGGTCAACAATGGTAAAACAATAATGTTTACCAATTAATCAGACTACATATGTAAACATGTACATGTACATGAATATGCAATTAATGATCAAGGTTGATTAAACAAATGTATTGTTGTACCCCTTGACTGTGTCCTTTTATACCGGAACTTCATGTTTGATATATTACATCACTTTCAGATCCATCACATACTTGAATGTATATCATTTCATTGATTTTTGAATAGTTTCAAATTAATTAATTGACTCCTGCTGTTACAGCTGCTAATATGCTGCATACTTAACTTCAAATGCAATAAATTGTTTTTCAGAAACACATATATATATACATGTATCTGTGTAATGAAAGTTTCCTTTAGACTATAAATGACGTTGGCCGCTTTTGGCCACTCCAGGAAAAATCATGTATTTCCAGTTGGCCGCTTTTGGCCACTCTAGACTAGTAGTGAAAGGGTTAACTTAATATTTACAAATTTCAAACTTGAACAAATCTTGAAAAGAAAAAAATCCCATTTTTATTGGAACTTGTTCACAAGTATTTGGTTTTGTTCACTATTTAATACATGTCCATGTGGTAAAAAGGTACTAATCATGGACTAACTTGAGATAAATTCAATTAATTAAACCATGCATGATGTCATTGTCAAATGGAGCTTATTTTAATTACCACACACTGACGATCAGCATGAACATGATTGGCAATGCACAAACATCAAATGGTTCAAATCACAAACACTTCATGTACAGCATACATACATTATATTGTTGCTTGTGATAGATAGCCTGCATTACAGCCGGTTGTAACACGATTAAATAAAGCAGTCTTTAGAAAATTCTTATCACATGTACATAAATGTGTATCATTGAAGTCACAATAGAGTGCAAACACTAAAACCATGAAACAGTACAAACTATTTCATGCTAAATAGCACCAATGGAACAATAGAAAACAAAAGACATTGCACTATTTAGTGCTAATTAAAGTTAGCACTGTTTCGTGGTTTTAGTGTTTGCACTCTAATATATAGCTAATTGCATAATCGTTGTCGGGTTGAAAATCATGAAAGCTATGACCAAAAGGAATTCTGGGAAATTAAAACCCTCAAATAACACAGTCAAACGATCGACCTTTTTATCCAGACTTGTAGGATCTTAGTTAAATAGCTCATATACCTTCAAAACTACGAGAACATTGAATATATCTGCATGTAATGTGGCCCATGAACTTGATTTACCATCCATCCTTGCGGTCTCAGCTTCTATGATTTATGATTTTCAACCCGACAACGATTATGCAATTAGCTATATAGAGATTAGCACATGTACATAATGTATGTGAAGTGTAATATTATATGAATGCAGTGAAGTGTAAAATGTGATGTTATTATTTTTAAATGTATACCAAATATTGTTGCTTTGCAAGTTATAATAAGGGATGTTACATGTACACACACAATTTCTTCTGCAACTATTATTATTATTGTAATTGCAACAGCATTTTGGAATTACGATAAAAATTGCCTTGTACAACAGGCCTTTAATACTAATTTTTATTCTGTTCTTCAGTAAAGTGCAAGAAGCTAAAGATTTATCCAGACTCTTAGAACTGGTTAGCACTCCTGCCAGTAAACAACAGCTCCCTTCAATATCTTGGATCCCTGATGAGAACCAAAATGTTATCATCCCATCATGGGGTGGAACAGGACCTGCAGGCACTGCTGGACCAGCTTGTCAACATCAGTCTATGGAAGCTTTGGCTCTGGAAAAATTTAGGTAAATTGCAAGTTACAGTATAATTCTGCAATACCGTAGAATTCCAATAGTAACGGCACCGAAAACAATGGAGCCCCGAAAGTAACATTAGTTTTTGCCTTTCTTTATAAATTCCAAAAGTACCCCCCCCCCCCCCCCCCCCCCCCCCCCCCCCCCCCCCGAAAGTAACGGTCCTAAAACTACAGTATGTGCTGTTACATGTAAGTGAGATGATCACAGTCTGCTAATATGTACAGTATTATTGAACACTTGAGAACTTTCAATGTATAGTATACCACTAACCAGTATTTGTTATAGTTTACTTTACTTATTATAAGTTTGTAATCTTGTAGATTGTTGTGAATAAATATCGTAGAATTTAGCACGTGGATGACCTTTTGACATAATATGTATCTTGTTCTGTTTTGTATTTGCAAATTATATTTTTTAACCATCCGAAAGTAATGGCTACTCGAAAGTAACGGCTACCCAAAAGTAGCGGCCACTTTGGCCTGTTAAATTCAAAAGTAACGGGGGCAGTTACTATCGGAATTCTACGGTAGTGCAAGGAAACTGCTTGTTAATAAATCTAATAATTTATCAATTACATATGTAGGAATTCCATTAGAAGCTGGGTCGCATGTACATGCAGATTTGTCAGATCCATCTGCTGAGTGATCAGTCATTTGGTCTCTGCATGACAATGATGCACCTAATAAATTGTTAATAAGTTGTCCCCTTTTCTGTTTCATTATTCAGCTCAAGATATCAGAGTACAAGAAATTTCACCAATCACACCCAGTATGACGTTTTCTCTCAGGTACAATAATGCAATAATTTATTGTATTTGAATGTTTTAAATACAGTACATGTGTACATATGAAATATGTTGAAGTATGTACATGTATGCATCGCCACTACAGATGGCTGTTCGCTCCTCTCATGCCATTTCTTAATGCTATAATGTATATATTGTTTGTTTGTTTGCAGGTTTTTACTTCCCTTGTTAAACACAGAGTGTGTTGCTTGTAAGTGCATTCAATTACATTTATATGACACCAATTCATTGTACATATATTAAAAGTGCATTACTGTATACTATGTACTCGTGTACAAATGACCAAGAGCCAGCACACATTTCCCTGCCGAGCCGACCTAACTCAGTCAATATTAAAGCATTTTATAATATAACTAAACGATAGGAAGGTTTCATGTTGGGAACTGACAAATTAGCTACAATTGTAGCTGTAGTGTAGATTAATATTAAATTAGGTGAGTCTTGTGGAAAGTCTATAAAATCACAACTAATAATAATTGAATAGATTGAGAGCTTCATACAAAGTCCCGAAGCTCTTACAAAGTACAAACTACTAATTATATATGTTGTGGTTTAATTTTTCCCACTGGTTTAAATTTTTCTGAGGGTTGTTCTAAGGTTAGGTTTAAGGTTTTATGGTGGGTAAGTTATGTGTTTAGGTTAGTTGTAAAGGATTTTAAACTGAAAGGAAGTGAATTAAGAAACCAAAACAATGGACTAATAAAATTAAACCAGTGGAAAATTTCAAACGACAACATATAAATGTACAACTCAGTTGAGTAACAAATTCATTTCTGATCAATCAAATCATGAAATTTGTATGATTTTCAAAAGTTTCTGTACTTTCATCACAATATTATTATACCTGACGTTTAAGTCAACCCAGTCCATACACATACCCCATCACTGACAATATACACACGGTCTGTTCATACTGTACAGGTCATATGATAAAAGTGTAATAATAAATAAGAGATGAAAGAAATTTAATGTAAAATCAGGATACAATAAATTCAGTAATTTCCAATACATGTAGTTTTCCATTGTCAGAATGTTTTTTATACTAGATGATGCATAGTTAAAGTGCATATCAGGGTTTTGGGTTTCTTTTGAAAATTGATTATATATGAAGTGAATAGTGGGATGGTTCAGTATTTTGTGATTTGAGCTTCGCATTTGCGAGTTATGATGGTTTGAAATCGTGATATGTTAATTAGGTGACGTCAACGCAGGCATCATTTATTATACAAAAGCGCCCCTTTGCAAATTACTGACATTTTTAAACTGGCAAAAAGTTATTCTACAACTTATATAAATGATGTTAAACTTTTATTTCTATTTTAGAAAAGAGTGCTACTTGAAAAAGTTAAAATAAGTTACGGCAAATGCCTGCATTGACGTCACCTAATTAGTATATCATGATTTCAAACCTTCATAACTCGCAAATGCGAAGCTCAAATCACAAAATACTGAACCATCCCACTATTCACGTTATATGTAATCGATTTTCAAAAGAAACCCAAAACCCTGATATGCACTTTAATAACTGTACCATTTCTGTCTGCGATCAGAGAGTGGATACAAACAGCACCACCTGAAAACATCCTTCGTGTTCTTATTTGCCTAAGAATGCTCATGCGAGATAAAGCATTTCAGGTTGGTTTCAGTTTTCATCAAGTGTCTCATTTCTTATCACACTTTTATTTACATTATTTTACTTTTTCATTCTCCAAATTTCAGACACTTTTCTTTGAACTTGGTGGAGTCAAGATCTTATCTGAGGTACTTATTGCATCATGTATTCACATGTATTTATACATCAACTGATCTCATATTTTTATCCTACAGCGACTACAACTGTTGACCGAAAATTATCTAGAAAATGGAGAGGAACAGTTTACTGTTGACATTCTGAAGGAAATGACAAGTAAGTGTGTTTACCTTACATTATTTTACTTGGTTATTGATACTTATGATGTTGATTGTTCTCTAGATATTTGCCAAAAGCTTTGCTCTGATGTAAAGCAGAGAGAGTGGATGGTAGCATGTGGAACGCACAAGGTATTTTATTTTATTTTTAATATTTAAAAATCAATATTCAATCTAGTGCATTTTTTATCTGTAGCATAATTATATTAATTAGCATCTTTCTTTTCAACTTGTCTGACTTGTTATGTTTCAGGCTTTACTGTTACTGTTATCAGCCAATGATGTCATGGTATTACATTGTTCTCTCTATGCTCTGATTGGCTTAGCACAAAGGTATTCTACTTAACTTGAAGTTTGTACAGTCTGCATTGTATATAAATAAACATGTAAATGATTGTTTGCCTATGATCCACAGTGAAAGACCTTGTGCTCTTATTGCTGAACTCAATTGTACAGAAACACTTCTAAGGATTCTACAAGACTATGATGTTTTGTCAAAAACGTATGATTTATGTTCAAGTTCCATCTATTCATCTATTCACCATTAATTCATTTATTCATAACATTTATTCATTTATTTGTTCATTCAGTCATTCATGCATTCATACATTCATTCAACATACATTCATACATGCATTTATTCATTCATACATTCATTCATTCATACATTCATTCATTCATTCATTCATTCATTCATTTTATTCGTGCATTCATTCATTCATTCATTTTATTCGTGCATTCATTCATTCATTCATTTTATTCGTGCATTCATTCAATCATTCATGCATTTATTTATTCATTCATTCATTCATTCATTCATTCATACATTCATTCATTTATTCATTCAATCATTCATGCATTTATTCATTCATACATTCATTCATACATTCATTCGTGCATTCATTCATTCATTCATTCATTCAATCATTCATGCATTTATTTATCCATCCATTTATGTGTTGCATTGGTAGTTATAGTAAACTTAATATTCATTTTGTTGCTTTAGTGGGCGACACCAACTGTTGATACTAATATAGTCAGTTCACAATGATTTTGCCCCCTCAGGTTATCAGCTAACCTACTCAGAATACTGTGTTCTGACAGTAATATAAGGGAGCAAGTAAAAGTATTTGAGGGTATTCCAATATGTCTAAGGTAGGTTACTGCTGTGTATTTGGATTGAAATTGTATATTACATACATACATGTACATAGGTACATTGCAAGCATTTGATTGTATACATACATGTACATACATTTCAAGCATTTGATTGTATTCTTATCTTTGCAGTTTGTTACATGAAGAAAATCTCAAATTACTGTGGAATGTGGTGAGTTCTATTGCTTGCTGTTCAAGTTTTTAATCAATTAATTAATAATAATGATAACACCCAATGTGTCCAGATGTGCCTCACTTAACAGCGTTTATTGGTGGACATACAACTGCAAACACCTCACCATTGACTAACCTCTTGTGGTCAAACACCCTAATCACAGATAACCCACTCATGGTAAAAGGATCGCTGCTTCCACGCTTGTTTCCTAGGCACATCACAGGCAGCCCAACCATTGTTTCTGAGGCTACTTATAATAAATAAACATATAGTTCATACGTACATATGTCTTTAATAAACGAAGCACAGGCAGCCCAACCATTGTTTCTGAGGCTACTTATAATAAATAAACATATAGTTCATACGTACATATGTGTTTAATAAACGAAGCACAGGTAGCCCAACCATTGTTTCTGAGGCTACTTATAATAAATAAACATACAGTTCATACGTACATATGTCTTTAATAAACAAAGCACAGGCAGCCCAACCATTGCTTCTGAGGCTACTTATAATAAATAAACATATAGTTCATACGTACATATGTCTTTAATAAACGAAGCACAGGCAGCCCAACCATTGTTTCTGAGGCTTCTTATAATAATAAACATACAGTTCATACATACATATGTGTTTAATAAACGAAGCACAGGCAGCCCAACCATTGTTTCTGAGGCTACTTATAATAAATATACATACAGTTCAGTTCATACGTACATATGTCTTTAATAAACGAAGCACAGGCAGCCCAACCATGTTTTTCTGAGGCTACTTATAATAAATAAACATACAGTTCATACGTACATATGTCTTTAATAAACAAAGCACAGGTAGCCCAACCATTGTTTCTGAGGCTACTTATAATAAATAAACATATAGTTCATACATACATATGTGTTTAATAAACGAAGCACAGGCAGCCCAACCATTGTTTCTGAGGCTACTTATAATAAATAAACATATAGTTCATACGTACATATGTCTTTAATAAAACAAAGCACAGGCAGCCCAACCATTGTTTCTGAGGCTTCTTATAATAAATAAACATATAGTTCATACGTACATATGTCTTTAATAAACGAAGCACAGGTAGCCCAACCATTGTTTCTGAGGCTTCTTATAATAAATAAACATACAGTTCATACGTACATATGTGTTTAATAAACGAAGCACAGGTAGCCCAACCATTGTTTCTGAGGCTACTTATAATAAATAAACATACAGTTCATACGTACATATGTCTTTAATAAACGAAGCACAGGCAGCCCAACCATTGTTTCTGAGGCTACTTATAATAAATAAACATATAGTTCATACGTACATATGTCTTTAATAAACGAAGCACAGGTAGCCCAACCATTGTTTCTGAGGCTACTTATAATAAATAAACATATAGTTCATACGTACATATGTCTTTAATAAACGAAGCACAGGCAGCCCAACCATTGTTTCTGAGGCTACTTATAATAAATATACATACAGTTCATACATACATATGTCTTTAATAAACGAAGCACAGGCAGCCCAACCATTGTTTCTGAGGCTACTTATAATAAATAAACATATAGTTCATACATACATATGTCTTTAATAAACGAAGCACAGGCAGCCCAACCATTGTTTCTGAGGCTACTTATAATAAATAAACATATAGTTCATACGTACATATGTCTTTAATAAACGAAGCACAGGGAGCCCAACCATTGCTTCTGAGGCTACTTAAAAATAAATAAAGATATATATATTTTGTATGTGTGCGTCTTTTTTGATGGGTTTCCTGTGGTATAGTACACACAATATGTAATATGTTGGGTTCCCTGTGCATAGAAATGTATGATGTTGGACTCCCTGTGTGTGTCCCATAAGACGTGCCTGCAGAAATGCAGTATCATTGTCTCTCATACATTGTCTTTACACTTTGTCTGTATAAATTATTGCAGGTTTGGATAATTGTCCAGCTTGCTGAGGATTCAGACTCAAGTAATGATGTTCGACTACTTGGTGGTATACCTTTACTCCTAGGCTTACTAAAGTAAGTGTATGTGTTCTATATACCACTGTTCGACTAAGAGTAGGGCACGTAGTTCCCGGTATGTGTGGCCTGAACTCCCAGCATTGAGGCCGGCTTGCTGGATTAGAGCCTAAGTTACTGGTGAATGAGGCCTCTAAAAACTTGTATTACAACCAGTAATCCAACAGATCTATTTGCGAGTGCTGGAACTGACTTAAAACTTAAAGCTATACCTCATATATGCAAACATTAACATGTACACTAGTATGTGTTCTATATACCTGATATATGCAAGCAGGCACATTATATATTAGATCTTACTAAAGTACATGTTAGATATATACCTGATATATGCAAGCATGTACACTATATATTAGATCTTAAAGTACATGTTCTATATACCTGATATATGCAAGCATGTGTATTTTGTACACTATGCATTAGATCTAACAGTGGTTGTGTTAACTTTGAAGTGAGATGTCAGCTGAAACTGGAAACACACACAGTGACTTACCAAGAACATTGAATACTGAGGTATTAAAGCTTTTCTGGGATAAATTTAAATTTGCAAATTTGTTGTCTTTCCTAGAGAGAACTTTTGTAGATAGATAGTGTAAGCAGGGTTAATTTAGTAGGTAGGGTTTGTACTCACAATGTTATTATTCCATTGTAACAGACTGATACTGATCCCTTAGAAGATCAACTTTCTCTTAAATGTGGTAAGTGTGATTACATTGTAGTATTGTTATTTGTCTTTTCAAAAAGGCCACTTTAATTTTGAAAGCATTTTATACAAGCTTAAAAGGCTCGTTTCCCTGAAAACCAATTAGGCGTTTATTTTACATAGAATAGTAGAGCAGATTTCGTATGACTGTGAAAAACCATGGCATATAGCACAGTCACGGCACGGTCACAGCACTGTCATGGCACGGTCATGGCACGGTCACGGCACGGTCATGGCACGGTCATGGCACGGTCACGGCACGGTCATGGCACGGTCATGGCATGGTCATGGCACGGTCACGGCACGGTCATGGCACGGTCATGGCATGGTCATGGCACGGTGATGGCACGGCAAGGCACGATCAGGTGAACATGAGCATGACGCAAGCACAGGCACAAGAAATGGAAAAAATGATGCTTGTGCTTGTGCTTGCATCGGCCTGTTTTTCACAGTGAAAGAAAGCCTTTTGTACTTGCAGTAGACACTGTGCTGACTTATGCTTGCGTCGCTAGTGAAAACCAGTGATGTGCGTGGCTGTGCAAGGTTATTAGTGTGATTGTTATATAAGCTGTGGTAGATACTCACATAGGATGTGTTTATGTGTAGCTGTATGCGCAGCATTGACTGAGCTGGTTCTCAATGATACCAATGGACAGCAGATAGTCCAAGTAAATGGCGTGTATCTACTGGGTGTCTTGATATTACCACATGAGACAACTACTAATGAAGAGGCTGTGTCTGTAGAAAACCTTCAGGTAACTCACTCAACAATTCTCTACTCATATTCATAGTTATTGTTTACATCATTGATCATTATTTCTTTTTTATTGCAGAAAAGTGCGTTTCGTGCCTTGAGGTAAGTGGGATAATATTAGTAAGCTAATAATAATAAATTATATAGGGATATTTTAATGGTGTATATAGAAACTTGGGCACCTACATGCGGTATAGATAGGTGTCTCCAATTATTATTATTATTATTATTATTATTATTATTATTATTATTATTATTATTATTATAACTATCATCCCTTTCATTTTCACGAGCTGTTCAATCATCCTTGCAGTTCTCATCCGATTTCTATAGTTTATGAAAACACCTTGATAAGTTACAAATATATGCATTGTAGGTTTCTGTTCAGTATGGAAAGGAATCGACAGTTATTCAAACGGTGAGCTATTAACACATTTATGGCTGAACTAAGAGGCATGTTCTTTACTAATTGTCATCACTATTCCAGGCTGTTTCCTTCCACTCTGTTTGAGAGTTTTATCGACGTTGGGCACTACGTACGAGACTTAAATGCATACAAGAAAATTGTAGAGGATCTCAATAGTTTACCAGTAAGAAGAACGTACAGTCCACTCTCTCTCTAGACGGACACCCACCTAAGACTGCTGCAAAGCTGGACAGCAAAAGTTGGTGTCCGTCTTAGAGAGAGTTACCCGTATTTACGTTATAAATTTGGTAGTTACAGTCGAACCTCCCGTAAGCGGGACCACCCAAAATGTCAAGCTTTGTGGTCGCTTACGAGAGGCGGTCGTTTACGAGAGGTTCTAACTGTAGTGATTTGACTTGGAACTGAACTTTTGGTATTTTGGAAAACTGGTCGCTTAGGAGAGGTGGTTGCTTACGAGAGTGGTCGCAACCGGAGGTTCAACTGTATTTCTCTTTCGTGGCTCCAGCCACACATTTCCTCCATCCAACAAGATCCTGTGCTAGCATTTCATGTTCATTCGACCTTCTCTCTTACAGGTATTGCGCGCTTGCGTTCTACCCACTCACGCTCGTAAGATTGGGTGCGCAACCTGGCACTGTTTCGATAAATAAGATGTCACATAGGTAGTGGGTGTGGTTAGCTAATAATCTAATTGTTTTATTTGATCCATAGGTAGATGATATCACCACTATACATAATAATATCTTAGCCATCAATCAAAACAAAGCACCTACACAAGTCATTAGTTCGTATGAAGTACTTGAGCTTCTGGGTACTGGTGCTTTTGGTAGTGTTTACAAGGTAAACTAGCCTAGTTTGTCACTGCGACGCAAGCATGAGCGCAAGCATAGGAAGATTGTGTCGTGCGAAAACGGACTGACGCAAGCATATACGCACATGCACAAGAAAAACAGTTTATCCTTATGCATGCGCTTGGGCGTCAGACCTGTTTTCACATCGAAATAGCCCTCTTGTGGTTGTACTTTAACTTGCATCGCTAGTGACTACCAGGCTTCATAGAACGCGTAATATTCCTTACAAGTCTTGGGACGAACTTTAGAACTTGCCGTTGTCGTTTAGGTCAGGAAAAAACATGGAGGACAGTCGCACCTAGCAATGAAAGAGGTAAAGTTAACATCCCCTAACACACTGTTCTCGCGATATTTTACGAGTTTGAAAGTCTATGCAACCGTCACTCACGTCTCTATGAGTTTCCTACCCCACCGGTGCAGGGGTAAGCAACGGATGCACAGGCTATGGGACACTATGGTTGGTACAAACAATGTTTCCTTTTGCTATTCCAGATTTCTATCCATAACCCTGCCCTTGGTAAAACAGCTAAAGAACGAGGACAAAGTGTTGGTGAGATTGTGAACGAAACAACAATCATGAAAGAACAGGTACGAATAAGTCTTTGCATCACCTATGGTTATCGTTACACCGTAAGTTTGATAATCAATCACTAGCCTGAGAGAGCACCCGCCTCTCGTCTCGTCCTCAGTTCTGCGGCTACTCAATCACGTGCTATTCGTGCTACTGTACTTACTTTGAATGACATCATTGTATTCACAGTTAAGACATCCAAACATCGTACGTTACCACAAAGCCTTTGAAGAAAGTGAGTAACATTGGACATACACATACACAACGTTGTAATCACAGCGTGTGTTTTCATTCAAACCCTCTTGTCTCAAGTCTTTGTCTGTAACACAAGGTTTATTCTTACTTAGAGTCGTTTGAGTGGGAAACCGGAGTTACGGTCACGATACGGAATCGAAGACCGCATTATTCAACCAATCACAGCGCGCAAAATCATTGCTCAACCAATCAGTGAATGCTTAGACACGACACGGTACCGTCGCCGCACCTTAACTACTTCCCACTCATACGAAAACGACTCTATTTGCTCGATAGTAAGATTCGTCATTGAGATTTTGTTTCGTGGTTTCAGAGGAAAAGCTGTACGTAATCATGGAGCTGATAGAAGGTGCTCCCATTGGTGAACACTTTAACTCTTTGATAGAAAAACGCACTAGTTTCACTGAAGATCGTGTATGGCACATATTCATACAGGTATGTCTAGTGTAACTTTGATAGAAAAACGCACTAGTTTCACTGAAGATCGTGTATGGCACATATTCATACAGGTAATGTCTAGTGTAACTTTGATAGAAAAACGCACTAGTTTCACTGAAGATCGTGTATGGCACATATTCATACAGGTATGTTTAGTGTAACTTTGATAGAAAAACGCACTAATTTCACTGAAGATCGTATATGGCACATATTCATACAGGTATGTCTAGTGTAACTTTGATAGAAAAACGCACTAGTTTCACTGAAGATCGTATATGGCACATATTCATACAGGTATGTCTAGTGTAACATTGATAGAAAAACGCACTAGTTTCACTGAAGATCGTGTATGGCACATATTCATACAGGTATGTCTAGTGTAACATTGATAGAAAAACGCACTAGTTTCACTGAAGATCGTATATGGCACATATTCATACAGGTATGTCTAGTGTAACTTTGATAGAAAAACGCACTAGTTTCACTGAAGATCGTATATGGCACATATTCATACAGGTATGTCTAGTGTAACATTGATAGAAAAACGCACTAGTTTCACTGAAGATAATGTATGGCACATATTCATACAGGTATGTCTAGTGTAACTTTGATAGAAAAACGCACTAGTTTCACTGAAGATCGTGTATGGCACATATTCATACAGGTATGTCTAGTGTAACTTTGATAGAAAAACGCACTAGTTTCACTGAAGATCGTGTATGGCACATATTCATACAGGTATGTCTAGTGTAACTTTGATAGAAAAACGCACTAGTTTCACTGAAGATCGTGTATGGCACATATTTCATACAGGTATGTCTAGTGTAACATTGATAGAAAAACGCACTAGTTTCACTGAAGATCGTATATGTATGGCACATATTCATACAGGTATGTCTAGTGTAACATTGATAGAAAAACGCACTAGTTTCACTGAAGATAATGTATGGCACATATTCATACAGGTATGTCTAGTGTAACTTTGATAGAAAAACGCACTAGTTTCACTGAAGATCGCGTATGGCACATATTCATACAGGTATGTCTAGTGTAACTTTGATAGAAAAACGCACTAGTTTCACTGAAGATCGCGTATGGCACATATTCATACAGGTATGTCTAGTGTAACAGAAAAACGCACTAGTCACTGAAGATCGTATATGGCACATATTTGATGTCTAGTGTAACTTTGATAGAAAAAACGCACTAGTTTCACTGAAGATCGTGTATGGGCACATATTCATGGCACGCACTAGTTTCATATCGTTCATACAGGTATGTCTAGTGTAACTTTGATAGAAAAACGCACTAGTTTCACTGAAGATCGTGTATGGCACATATTCATACAGGTATGTCTAGTGTAACTTTGATAGAAAAACGCACTAGTTTCACTGAAGATCGTGTATGGCACATATTCATACAGGTATGTCTAGTGTAACTTTGATAGAAAAACGCACTAGTTTCACTGAAGATCGTGTATGGCACATATTCATACAGGTATGTCTAGTGTAACTTTGATAGAAAAACGCACTAGTTTCACTGAAGATCGTGTATGGCACATATTCATACAGGTAATGTCTAGTGTAACATTGATAGAAAAACGCACTAGTTTCACTGAAGATCGTATATGGCACATATTATACAGGTATGCTAGTGTAACATTGATAGAAAAACGCACTATTCACATACAGGCACATGTCATACAGTGTCTAGTGTAACATTGATAGAAAAACGCACTAGTTTCACTGAAGATCGTATATGGCACATATTCATACAGGTATGTCTAGTGTACAGAAAAACGCACTAGTTTCTAGTGTGGCACATATTCATAACTTTGATAGAAAAACGCACTAGTTTCACTGAAGATCGTATATGGCACATATTCATACAGGTATGTCTAGTGTAACATTGATAGAAAAACGCACTAGTTTCACTGAAGATCGTATATGGCACATATTCATACAGGTATGTCTAGTGTAACTTTGATAGAAAAACGCACTAGTTTCACTGAAGATCGTATATGGCACATATTCATACAGGTATGTCTAGTGTAACATTGATAGAAAACGCACTAGTTTCACTGAAGATCGTATATGGCACATATTCATACAGGTATGTCTAGTGTAACATTGATAGAAAAACGCACTAGTTTCACTGAAGATCGTATATGGCACATATTCATACAGGTATGTCTAGTGTAACATTGATAGAAAAAAAACGCACTAGTTTCACTGAAGCACGTATATATGGCACATATTCATACAGGTATGTCTAGTGTAACTTTGATAGAAAAACGCACTAGTTTCACTGAAGATCGTGTATGGCACATATTCATACAGGTATGTCTAGTGTAACTTTGATAGAAAAACGCACTAGTTTCACTGAAGATCGTGTATGGCACATATTCATACAGGTATGTCTAGTGTAACTTTGATAGAAAAACGCACTAGTTTCACTGAAGATCGTGTATGGCACATATTCATACAGGTATGTCTAGTGTAACTTTGATAGAAAAACGCACTAGTTTCACTGAAGATCGTATATGGCACATATTCATACAGGTATGTCTAGTGTAACATTGATAGAAAAACGCACTAGTTTCACTGAAGATCGTATATGGCACATATTCATACAGGTATGTCTAGTGTAACTTTGATAGAAAAACGCACTAGTTTCACTGAAGATCGTATATGGCACATATTCATACAGGTATGTCTAGTGTAACATTGATAGAAAAACGCACTAGTTTCACTGAAGATCGTATATGGCACATATTCATACAGGTATGTCTAGTGTAACTTTGATAGAAAAACGCACTAGTTTCACTGAAGATCGTGTATGGCACATATTCATACAGGTATGTCTAGTGTAACTTTGATAGAAAAACGCACTAGTTTCACTGAAGATCGTGTATGGCACATATTCATACAGGTATGTCTAGTGTAACGTTTCACTGAAGATCGTGTATGGCACATATTGTACAGGTATGTCTAGTGTAACTTTGATAGAAAAACGCACTAGTTTCACTGAAGATCGTATATGGCACATATTCATACAGGTATGTCTAGTGTAACTTTGATAGAAAAACGCACTAGTTTCACACTGAAGATCGTATATGGCACATATTCATACAGGTATGTCTAGTGTAACTTTGATAGAAAAACGCACTAGTTTCACTGAAGATCGTATATGGCACATATTCATACAGGTATGTCTAGTGTGTAACTTTGATAGAAAAACGCACTAGTTTCACTGAAGATCGTATATGGCACATATTCATACAGGTATGTCTAGTGTAACTTTGATAGAAAAACGCACTAGTTTCACTGAAGATCGTATATGGCACATATTCATACAGGTATGTCTAGTGTAACTTTGATAGAAAAACGCACTAGTTTCACTGAAGATCGTATATGGCACATATTCATACAGGTATGTCTAGTGTAACTTTGATAGAAAAACGCACTAGTTTCACTGAAGATCGTGTATGGCACATATTCATACAGGTATGTCTAGTGTAACTTTGATAGAAAAACGCACTAGTTTCACTGAAGATCGTATATGGCACATATTCATACAGGTATGTCTAGTGTAACTTTGATAGAAAAACGCACTAGTTTCACTGAAGATCGTATATGGCACATATTCATACAGGTATGTCTAGTGTAACTTTGATAGAAAAACGCACTAGTTTCACTGAAGATCGTGTATGGCACATATTCATACAGGTATGTCTAGTGTAACTTTGATAGAAAAACGCACTAGTTTCACTGAAGATCGTATATGGCACATATTCATACAGGTATGTCTAGTGTAACTTTGATAGAAAAAAACTGAAGATCGCACTAGTTTAGAAAAACGCACTAGTTTCACTGAAGATCGTATATGGCACATATTCATACAGGTATGTCTAGTGTAACTTTGATAGAAAAACGCACTAGTTTCACTGAAGATCGTATATGGCACTATTTTCAGTGTAACTGAAAAACGCACTAGTTTCACTGAAGATCGTATATGGCACATATTCATACAGGTATGTCTAGTGTAACTTTGATAGAAAAACGCACTAGTTTCACTGAAGATCGTGTATGGCACATATTCATACAGGTATGTCTAGTGTAACTTTGATAGAAAAACGCACTAGTTTCACTGAAGATCGTATATGGCACATATTCATACAGGTATGTCTAGTGTAACATTGATAGAAAAACGCACTAGTTTCACTGAAGATCGTATATGGCACATATTCATACAGGTATGTCTAGTGTAACTTTGATAGAAAAACGCACTAGTTTCACTGAAGATCGTATATGGCACATATTCATACAGGTATGTCTAGTGTAACTTTGATAGAAAAACGCACTAGTTTCACTGAAGATCGTATATGGCACATATTCATACAGGTATGTCTAGTGTAACTTTGATAGAAATTCATACAGGTATGTCTAGTGTAACTTTGATAGAAAAACGCACTAGTTTCACTGAAGATCGTGTATGGCACATATTCATACAGGTATGTCTAGTGTAACTTTGATAGAAAAACGCACTAGTTTCACTGAAGATCGTATATGGCACATATTCATACAGGTAATGTCTAGTGTAACTTTGATAGAAAAACGCACTAGTTTCACTGAAGATCGTATATGGCACATATTCATACAGGTATGTCTAGTGTAACATTGATAGAAAAAAAACGCACTAGTTTCACTGAAGATATCGTGTATGGCACATATTCATACAGGTATGTCATACAGGTATGTCTAGTGTAACTTTGATAGAAAAACGCACTAGTTTCACTGAAGATCGTGTATGGCACATATTCATACAGGTATGTCTAGTGTAACTTTGATTGGCGCTCACGATCTCTTGTAGCGTGTGTCGTCTATCGTTATTGCGTATGTTACTTACGACAGCATAGGTGGACACACTGCATGTCATACTTCGTATGAGTGGGAAAGTTACGGTACCGTGCCGTACCGTATTGAAAGAGTTTGATTGGATGAGATGCATCTGCACGCTTTTTGATTGGTTCAGAAAGGAAGCCATTTGAGTGTCACTTCCCACTCATATACGAAAACGACTCTATTGCGTATTAAAGTTACCTACAACAGCATAGGTGGGCAAACAGTGCAGTCTATCTTCAGGTGTGTATTGTTAAATACCTTTTTTCTCTATCTATATGATTCCTTTAGATCGTGTTAGGATTAAGGTACCTACACAAGGATAAACGTATCGTTCATCGAGATCTAACACCTAATAACATCATGCTTGGAGAGAATGATAAAGTTACAATCAGTAAGTTTTGCACCACACTGCACACATAAGCATTTGCATCGCATGTGATTATATATACAGCTATTTCAAAAACGTTGATAACGGGCAATCTTGAAATGGATGATCTGTGACCGAGAGGCATTATGGGAGAATGCAGGTTTTCTTATTCATTCATCCATTTCAGATTGCCCGGTTTGCTATCAAGGTTTTTGAAATAGGTGTATCTTGCATGGAGAGTGGGCTGTAACCAGGAACAGTGATACCATGGGTGACACTGATTTGTTTTATAATTCCACAGCTGATTTTGGTCTTGCCAAGCAAAGGAATCCTGACGCCAGTAAAATGATGTCTGTTGTTGGTACAATACTATACTCCTGGTAAGACCTATATGAAGTATATACTCTTCAGCATGTGGTATGGTACTCTACGATTTTACTATAGTGTATAGGACAACAAGAAATTGGTGTATCAAAGAAACACTGCACACTCATTCAGAATGCACTTTGTTTTATCCCAATCATTCACCAGACCTTGATTTTATCCTTATCGACAACATCTTAGTGCAAGGTTTCTTGTAGTGGATAGTATAGTAGAAGTAGAAGCATAGAACTACTGCGGACAATATTACAATATTGCGCGAAGCTGAGTAATATAGCTACCTCTATAAAAGGTACGCGCAATGATATTGCATCATACCCTTAGCACCTCTTCATTCCCTGCGGAGTCTTGTTCCAATTAATAGTTATTGTATTTGTCAGTCCTGAGGTCGTACAGAATCAACCGTATGGAGAAAAAGCAGACGTGTGGGCTGCAGGATGTATACTTTATCAGATGTGCACCTTAAAACCTCCTTTCTTCTCTTCCAATATGCTGGCGTTAGCAACCAAGGTATGTTATTTTCGTTGTCTTCCATGATTTCTAAACTATTGTTTAGTTAGCTGTGACTGAGTGCAATAACTGCTGTTGCGTCTCTTTTGGTAGATCGTGGAGGCACAGTATGACCCCATTCCACCAGGGCAATACTCTGATAAAGTATCGCAAACTGTACAGAAGTAAGTTGGGTCATGTTGAATTCCTTCATTTATACAAAGATGAAATCATAATAATAGTTAATATTGTCTTCGTGTTAGGTGTCTAACGGCGGATCCCAATAACAGACCTGATATTGTTGAGGTAAATAAACATGACTTTACCTACGCACCCCATTAGACCACGCCCATGTCCCGTACTTTATCCTACCCCGTGTAAGGATATGCGCACAATACATTTGTACATCCATAGAATTATTTATGTTGGACGACGTAATCGATACTCTACCAGTAGATTCACTTGTATTCTATCATTGTTAGGTTGCTGCTACCATAAGCGATATTATGTTGCTTTACATGGATAAAGTCAGAGCTAATGAGATAAGTTTGGAGAAGAAATTGGAGCGAGAGCGCAAACGAACACAACGGTGAGTAGCGAAACGTCCACATTGAACACTTTGTTGAATTGCCGCACAAACAGATGGGAATGAAGCATTCTGTTTAACTCATAAATGGCTTGAATTAAAGTGTGTTTTGTTGTCTTCAGACATTACATAGAATCAACGCGCAACATGCAGAACTACCATCGTCTATTCTGGGCGTCTCAAGAGCGTTACGACAAGCTAGTCAGCCTCTCGAGTAGTGGAGGTGCAGCAGGACTTAAAAATGTCAGAGATTCAGAACATGAGACGGTATTCGAGAACGGCGGTCAGGTTGATCCAACGTCAACTTCAACAGATTCGGGTGTTTTTATGGGGAAATCCAACCCAGCTTTAAACGGTTCGAATTCTTCAATAACAACTACTGTCGATAACTCTAGTGATACAACTGTGAAAACTACTTCGCCTAATTTATCACATTCACGCCGTGTGAAGAAGGAGCTAACCCCTTTAAAGACCCCAGGAGATAAAGGACCTAAAGGGACACCAGAGAAACTACACAATGGAAGGACTAAGTACGATAAGACTAATGACAACTTTGCTGTCCCTAAACCCCCAGGACCACGTAAAGGGGTGCGAAGACCGTTAAACTTAGATCATGGTCTTCATAAATCAGCATCTAATGGGATGCTTATAAATGGCAATAATAACGTATCGAACGTTGTGCCTCATTCACCTACAGTGACCACGCCCAGTAGTGTAGATATTGCTGTTACAAGGAGAACACAAAGCAGGTACGTAGAGTTCGTCGAGTTATCACTCTGGGTTAGATAGTGGTAACTTTGTGACTCTCTTCACTCACACTGCTAATTATTGAAATCGATAGACTGACTATCCTTTCCCTTCCTCAAGTTCAAAGTTACTCTCCCCTTTTGCGCCATGAAATTAGTAACTTCACCTGTACCTCCATACTTAAATTCCTCTCTACCTCTCAAAAGCAAAAGTCGCAAACAGTTTGCGATGCAAAACTTTATGGAAAATACTTCGATGCGGTCGGTTGCAAACAGAACTTGTCCTAACTTTACGTCGTGCTTACGACCGATCGTCGACTGATTGTAACGACATAGCGTATTGTGTGCTAAACATGGCAAACAGTTTGCGACTGTGTAATCTGACAGATGTAATAAGTTGATTGATTTTTATCAGCTCAACGTTGGAGGCTTACAGAAGACAGACTAGTGCTGGCTGGTCCAGTCAAGTCTAGACCACGTAAGTATTGCATCGTTACAAACCATGGTGTATTGTTGTCTTGACTGATGTTTTCACTATAGCGACAGCTGCTGCTACTCTAAGTATTTCACCCAGGAAAGTACGTCAAATCAACGACCCGATTTCACAGATATTAAACCAACTGCATAAAATCATCTTCATCACACAGGTAGACATCTTGGATTGTTATTTTCGTTTCTCCATGTAATACTTTGTGTATACTGGTTCTCATTGTTTTCTTTTCGTCATATCAGCTTCCTCCAACATTGTCATCCAATCCACAACGACGAATAATAGAGCGGTTTAAACGAGCTCTTTTTGCACCTCAAAGCAGTTCGTTCAATTTGAAAAGTGAAATCAAAAAGGTACAAAGTGTTTTTATATAATAATACCGAATGTGTAAAATATTAATCGGTATTGGCCCGACAGGTAATCGAAGGTTCTCGTGAGGTTGTCGACCTTCATTCGTGGTTCGGTGATCCGTCGTTCTTAGGTCACCAACAGGACTGTGCAGTTGATAAACTTGGTAAATATGAATTCCTTCTTACCACCCTTCTCCCCTTTTACCAACTCCTCTCTCCTCCATGCACTATATAACAACATCAATATCTGCCTTATCTCTTCCCATTTACTTTGAGACCATCGGCTTTCTCATCTATTTTTTCTATTTTTATTTTAATCTATTTTAACCTTTAAAAAGGTTGTGTGACTGTGTTCAATTTTTAACATGCGTTTTTTTCCTCTTTAGTCAACAGTACCGGGTTGGAGAATGTAGATGGACAAGAAATTGGAATTACTTATGAAATGATTCAGGTACTGTGTACCATCTATTTATTCTTCGGTTCAGGTCTTATAATAAACTTTCCTTTCTTTTATGTGACAGAATATAATAGAAAATGTATTAATGGAAAGTGGTTACTACGATATGTCACCTAGTGCAAGGTTAGTAGCTTTATTTTCACCCTTCGATTGGGTACATGTGGTTGCGCACTTCCTGTCTCTATTGTGCCAGCCAACTCTTTGGTCTTCCTGTGTTTATATAGGAGAGGAAAGACTGGTGGCTAGGAAAATAGCTCCCAGTCGTCCTCCTCTTTGACACAGGAAGACCAAGAAATAATTAGATAACTAAATCAATTCACTAAATGAAATCCAGAAACGTAAAGAAATGCTGATAAAATGGATCCATATCTGATCTTGCCTATCGATAATTCTCATATTTACTGATATTTTATTCATATTTTACTTAGAAATCGTTCAGTACCACTGGGTCCTATAGGATCATCATCATCCAGCGCTCCTTCTAAGCGAGGCAGTTTATTATAGTGTGTATAGAATAAATTATAGAATACAGATTAATATATCAATAGAAAATTAACCAGAATTCAACGCTTTCGCTGTAGAAGAAAATCCAATGAACGTGTACGTGTTGCCATGACAATTGGTCCAAACATCAACGGCTTGCATCATGCTGCCAGATCTGCCCGATAGTCATTGGTATCGTGGAATTATTACCAATTATTCAATATTTTTATACACCAAGCATGGTTTAGGTACCACTCATGCACTACTTAGCCTGAACATCAGACGCCACGGAGGCAACCACGGCATAATCAGGCTACGCAGCACAGGAACGGAAATACTGTGCTGCGGTCTAAGATTGCATGATTTTACAATGTAAGAAGACATTTTACTGCATAGTTCGCGCTTTGACGCGTTTCTTGAGCATGTAGGAGATTTAATATTGAATTGTTTTTAAGAGTGAATTTTAGCTGTGTGAATAATATAAAATAGTTATTTAAAGTCATATAACCCCTGGAATGTTATTGTAGAATATCCAGGGTAGAGAGATACTCCTTTGTAAAGGATATTTTTTAATGTCACAATGTATTCCCTGCCTTAATGGTAGAGGCTGGCGGGCGCAGGCGCTCCATTAATCAAGTATAATCACCATTACATATTTGCGCATTTTGGTCATTCGTCTGTCAGTCATCCAAGACAGCAACAACACACAAGCAAGAACCTTTGCCACTCTTGTAGAAAAATGTAGACGCCAGCGTAAATGAAAGAAAACTAGAGAAACTTCTAGTATGTGGTATTATATTACTATCAGTCATGGTACATTATGGTACATTACATTATGGTACATTATGGTACATTATGGTACATTATCAGTTATGGTACATTATCTCGCCTGTGAAGGCAAAATATTGAGTAAATAATAAAGTGTGTTGCAGTATTTAGAGAGACTAAATGTCGAAAAATAAAGTGTCTTGTATGGTCAATTATTGCATGGTCTAGCTGCAGTTTGAAGACGTGTGAGAGTTTTCATTGTTCGGACTTCTGTGAAGACAGTTGGGGTATAAAACGATTAGTTTAGATTCTCTCTAAAACGTTTTGCTAAGTTTCAGAAAACATTTTGGACAAAATTCAAGGCATTCCACAGGCAACCCAACCATCAGGGAGCCCAATATACTGGGACGTTACTCAGCACGGAGCCAGACATGATTCGTAATGCGCACGTGCTCTACCACAGGAAATCCATAAAAAAGACGCAAATATCATTTTATTTTTAATTTATTTAGTAGCCTCAGAAGCAATGTTTGGGCTGCCTGTGGGCATTCTTGCAATAGGCGAATTACTTTGGTATTAGTAAATCTATTAAGCGCCCCGTAAATTTCGGAGGTCTTAGGGGAGGCTCTTATTAGAAGAGGGGCGCTTATTTAATTTCACTCAGATTCTCCTACTGTATTTCGTAAACTTTACCATCAACTTAGTACGGAGAAACGAAGCCAATATGAAATGAAACACAATGGTATTAGAGAGGGGCGCTCTGTACAAAGGGCGCTTAATAGAGGGGAGGGACTTATTTGAGGGAGGGCGCTTAATTGAAGATGTATGGTAGAGTCAGCAAAGTAATTAGCAATTATTGGACGAGGTTGAGCAAAATATTCGGCATCGGCAAATAATTATCTGCTAGACACTGACAAATCACGATATTTTGCGAAAACCGAGTTCAATAATTGTTTTATCATTCACGTTATTTTCTCTCACCTAAAGCAACATCTCTGGAAAAAAATCGAGCTGCCATTGTCGAGGAGAACGAAAACACTTATTCGTAGGAAGTTTTCAGCAGTGACGTAGTCGTCTCTCGACCAATGAAAAACCCGGAGAAAATAATGTGAATGATAATACTATTTTATTGTAAATGTTGAAGATTGCTGGTCGGCGGTTATTTACGATATCATCTGAATTTCGAAATTTTCAAAAATATTTAGTGGCCACCGCACAGGCAGCCCAACCATTGTTTCTGTGGCTATTTATAATTATTAAAAATATTTGCATGCGCGCGTCTTTTTTTGATGGGTTTCCTGTGGTAAAGCGCGCGCGCGCGATACGTATTATATTGGGTTCCCTGTGCATAGAAATGTAAAATGTTGGGATCCCTGTGTGCATCCTGCGGGACGCGCCCGCAGCAATGTGTATATTGAAACCTTGTGTAAATATACACATGTAGTGCGGCAGGTAGTGCGGGACGCGCGGGATATGCACAGGAAGCCCAATATAGGATATTACTCAGCACAGGGAACCCAACATATCTACGTATTATATATTGAGCACGCGCGCGCTCTACCACAGGAAACCCATAAAAAAAAGACGCAAATATCATTTTATTTCATTATTTAGTAGCCTCAAAAGGAATGGTTGGGCTGCCTGTGCCACCGTCCTTAAAAAATAACATGTTAATATTCGCGTTGTAAACTATAGAGTAATCACTGGATTCCTTACTGGGAAAGTGGTAACCATGGTAATAATGAATTTAATGAATCAGATTGCACGATGTATGTAGGTTCATGAGTTGGTATGTGACTAAATTTAAATATAGCGATGTACATAGAGTGATTCCAATAAACCTGGGCATTACTAGAGTGCAATTTAGAAAAGTGTGAAATAGTACTAACTTTAAATAGTGCTATTTCTATTGTTTTCTATTGTTTCATTAGTGCTATTTAGTACTAATTAGTTATTTAGTTTTCAAGCTTTTCTAAATTGCACTCTAACTACACTAATACACACTATTAGACACTCTTTTGTTTTCTTTTGTTTCTTTGCATGTAATAAACACTGACGGCTAATTAGTAGTCAAAAAAAAACTAGTCAAACAATCAATCCTAAGCACATATAAGGTAAGAAAACTCCTTCACACAAACGTTTAGCTTCATAGAAATAAAATAATTCAAGACATTAAAAAGATTCATAAAAATGCATTACTTCCCATTGGAATTTTTGAGAAAAAAATATTAACCAGTGATTGTATGGGTCTTTGAGAATATTTCAGTGAAGTTTCAGCTAAATCAAACTTTGAACGATTAACGTACTAGTCCCCCTTTAAATTAATTCTCCACTTTCCTCCTCTTATTTCTCTTAATTTCCATATGTATGGAATAAATTGCATTTGCCGCCCATAAAAATCCACGAGTTCACAACTGTACAGGACCCGAAATGATCCCTGGCCCCGAAATGATCCCTAAAGTGTCTAGACTGGCTCCGAAATGATACCGAACTCGAAATGATACCGGACTCGAAATGATCCCCAGACTGGCTCCGAAATGATCCCCAGTGAAATTCAGGAATGGTTGTATTCAGTCTCGGACCGTTCGACCTTTGTTTTTCTCTTTTTCTTTCTTCTGTTTCTCTGGGGTTTTTTTCTTCCTTCCTTTCGTCTTTCTCTCTCTATCTTTCTTCCTTCCTTTCTTTCTCCAATATATATCAAATCATGAAATGTTACGAATTAACCCGGGGCCGTACGAATCTATTGTGAACGTCTAGATGTTTCTTTGGATAATTTATTAGTTCTATTCTTAAAGTATTATTAGTATTCTTCTTCTTCTTACATAATCATAGTGCTATGCTTATTGTTATAGTTTCATTTCATTAATTATTATATATGAACTAAAATAGTATTATTATATATGAACAAAAACTGAATAGTATTGGATTATATTCATGTACAAAATTGTATGTGTACCAAAGTATTATTATTATTATTATTATTATTATATTATTATTATTATTATTATTATTATTATTATTATTATTATTATTATTATTATTATTATTATTATTATTATCATTATCATTATCATTATCATTATCATTATTATTATTATTATTATTATTATTATTGTTCTTATCTCTTTTTCTTCCTTCTTTCGTCTCAACATTCGTCTGGACAGCGAGTATGATCTTCATCTACGAGACATTTATTAAACCAAGACCCTATTGCAGAGTCGTATTAAATCATGTAACAGTGATTTCACAATACTGTATTACAAGCTAGCTAGTCCGAAATATTGTATGAATATCAATCATAAACTAGTCATTGGTTATGATGTGATGTACATGACGTGGCAGAGATGTGATTTCACAATACTGTATATATTGTATGAATATCAATCATAAACTAGTCATTGGTTATGATGTGATGTACATGACGTGGCAGAGATGTGATGTACATGTGATATTATCCGCGCGCTGTCATCTGCAATGTTTACGTGAATTGTTTAATTTCTTTTCCCAGTAAAGTGCGACCCCGGACTGCGACACTCTTGAGGTTTCTATTCATAGCTTCTGAGATATACACGTGGTAGAGATTCTGATTCTTGAATTGTATTCACTCAGTGGTTTCATAATCTTCCATGTAAAAATGTTTTGATTTCGCGATCGTATGTTGTCCATTTCAGGCGTGGGAACGGTCCATTCTGATTGGTTGATTTATTATTATTATACGTTATTGCAGCTAGCTCGTGTACCGTAACCACCTGAACGATTTTAGAAATCTATTAGCATAGAATAGTAAGCCATCTACGCTTCGCTCCGACGACAATAAATCAAGGCATTTTCCCTTACAAAATAAATTTAGCCACCTATAACATGCTATAATTTTGTATAGTTTGTATCCATGTCAATCTTCTCCACCCTCAATCATCTTCGTTCCTTTTTGGTTTATTATTATCCCTAGCTCTGTGTTTACTTAGCAAACTGTTATTCTAGTTTTAATACTCTCAATAAAGTGTATTTATTTATTTTATGTATTTATTTATTTATAGCGAGAGAAGGCTCCTTTGAGTATTATTACAATTCAGTTAAAATACTTATTATTTATTATTATTATTATTATTATTACTATATTGTTGATGATGATGATTATTTATTATTATTGTTATTATTATGATTATGATGATTATTATTATTGTTATCGTTATTATTATTATTATTATTATTATTATTATTATTATTATTATTGTTATCGCTATTATTATTATTATGATGATGATGATGATTATTATTATTATTGTTATCGTTATTATTATTATGATTATTATTGAGGAAGAAAGAAAAAGAGAATAGGAAAGGAACGGGACTGATTAGGACCATTCCCGAATTTCACTGGGGATCATTTCAGAGCCAGTCTGGGGATCATTTCGGGTCCGGGATCATTTCGGAGCCAATCTAGACACTTTGGGGATCATTTCGGGTCCAAGGATCATTTCGGAGCCAGGGATCATTTCGGGTCCTGTTACAGTTCACCATTGGGTGCCTTTGATTGTTTTGTTTACGACACTAAGGAAGAGTAAAACGTTTTCCGTGTTTGTGATATGAGATACTTCTGAATATATTTTCATTATAACATGAAGGATATAAAACATGAGACCTCCATTCAAGTTCCTGCTATGTACAATGTTTTTTTCATTGATATCAGTTTTATCCTATGTTTTGCTTGGATTCATGGACCATGCAGACTACACAAATTATGCTTCGACGAAGAACATCAGTAGGGAAACATTCAAAAAACATTTCCTTTATTCAAACATAATTGCTCTTAAGGTAAGCAACAACATCTTTTCAGAGGGTTTTGCTTGCGCTTCGGAGCTCTTCATAACATCTTGCAACAATCCAGGTATGGCAGCGATGATCCTGATGACTCTTGACCACATCAGCCTCTGTCGTAAAGTTCGAGCTACACCGACGGTGTTCTGGAGAAATTGCCGCACTGTCTGTCCAAGGGATGCCACAATCAACGCGTGGGAAATGTTCTTCCAGCCTGTCAATCCTAACATCGAAGAAAAGGCAAAGAAAGTCTTGTGTTTAGGGAATGCCATAGGTCCAGAGGAGTTGTGGGCATTAACGTCAAATGTCTTCTTTCAAAATCCATCGCTATTTAAAAACCGACCGGCAATAGAGAATTTACTAAATCTTGGTTTCCGACCAAGAGATGCAGGAAGCTTCAAAGGAGAGGCCGTCATCACCCGTGACATCCGAATGAAGGCAAATGGCCTTCTCCAAGAATATGTCAAAGTGACACCCAAGATTCAGATGATGGTCGATCAGTTTTACTCCAAACACTTGTCCAAGTATAATGTTCTTGCTGTGCATATAAGGGGAACCGATCACTCGTCCGAAACGGAAGATGGGAAATTACCTCCACTAAGTGTATGGATCCAGAATGCTAAACATATTCTCAAAAGTCTGCCATCACTAAACAAAATATTCGTTGCAAGCGACAATGCAGAAAGTATCAAAAGATTCGTCGACGAATTTGGCGAAACGGTATTTACGAAGGAAGTGCAGATAATTCTTAGTTATCCCTTGTTCTAACATTGATTCATACTTTGTTTGATTGACAGGTTGTATACACAAAAGCATTTCGTGCAAAGAAGTACGATGGAGATCCAGTACATGCTTCTGGTGCTGATCCCTACATGATTGGCTCGCAGGTTCTTGTGGATATTCTTGTTATGGCCAAATGCAAGCACTTTTTACATGCCGAATCCAGTGTTGCAGCTTTAGTTGCCTACTTTAATCCTGATATTGAATCTCACTTCTTGGAACAAAAGGTAGTTTTCCCACTTCCAGGGAAAATACATCAATAATTGCATTTATAAGCCAGTTCGGAGTTTTAACATGCGATTTTATCCCGATAATAGGTCACCTTTTGTTAACGTTTGTGTTATTTTTAAATAACAAACAAGACGCTCAATGAGCGTACACTCGGGCTTATGAAAAGGACAATGTCAGTTGCGTGAGGAGAGACCTGACAATGACTGACAGTTGCGTGACGAGGGAGACTATATGTCTGCCAGATGAAGGGCTATACGATCTCGATTTACGAACTATTGACCTTGCTTTCCTTAAATGCTTTGATGTAGTTTTGAAGTACGATTTTTACGATTCCTTTTCCTTCTGAATTTTTCAAACGTGGAATAAAATAAACATCCATCATGAGTTACTGAAAATAACTCGACTGGCTCGACTGTTTGCATGACTTCTGTACATATAGCTTTCTGTCAATAGATGGAGTTATACATGACCGGCGTTGGTCGTGAGTTTAATTATAACTAGACGCTCTTCTAGCGTGAAGTCGGGCTTCTAAATGAAATGTAACCTATTTGAGCTAAATATAGATATCTTATATAGTGCGATTGAAACAGTTTTTGGTTGCTCGTCGTTGCGTGACTCGAGCTCGATACTGAACATGCTTTAATATTTCCTTGCAATTTCAGTAGACTGCGAACTTTACAGTATATACTTCATGTTACTAGAGCGTCCTGTTTCAATCTAAATTCAGATTTAGACGAATAAACACTTATATTTTGGCCCCTTGACCTCTGGTGCTTTCCCTGATTGGTTTGTGCTTTCTAATCTTTCTTGGCCAGACTTTATGTCTCCTTCGGCTTTAGCTCGACGTTGACGCGTACGGAGAAAAATAATAAAAAACAAGACGACATACTAGTAACCTTCCTCCAACTGACAAGGTTTGTGAAGAAACCATGTTGTTAGAGCCTTGGGTGATTATGCATGACTCGGTAGAACTGCTTTCTTTGTAAAATCGATTTCACAAACTCAGCGAATCATAGAAATGACAATAGTTTATTTGGTGCCATAAATATATCCAACCAAATACAAATATAAGCTTAAACAAGACGACATATTAACCTTCCTTCGACAAGGTTTCTGAAGAAAGAGGACGATGTGCGATGTCTCGTGTTGATATATAAGATCATGTTGTTGGTCGGTGATTATCTTAGCGGCCGACAGGGCGCATGCGTGCTTTTTGGGGTCGACGACGAAGACGACGACAAAGAACGCTTCTCATTTTTAGAGTCGGGGCTTCCACACAGGAAGCCCGACTAACAAGAGTCCGCGGAGATCTTTATCTATGAGTCAGACTCATTGAGCGTCTTCTTCTGTAATAGATCCCTAAAATCTAAGGACGTTTTGATTTCGATTGTATTTTTGCCGTTCACTGACCTGTTTTGATCGTGGAAATTCGGTTTTAAATCAACGGTTCTAAAATTAGGTCGCCTAATAGATGTATGACTCAGATAAGGATCACTTTACAACTGTCATCTTACTGAAAAGAACACGAATTTTTCAAACGTGGAATAAAATAAACATCCATCGTGAGTTACTGAAAATAACTCGACTGGTTCGATTGTTTGCATGACTTCTGTACATATAGCTTTCTGTCAATAGATGTTGCTACATCGCTGGTCGTGAGTTTAATTATAAATACTCAAGGACATAACTGTACACGTAATATTACAATTAAGCAACAAACATCGCATAGCGAGGTCATGTTCATTTGCTTTTCAATTCATTTTTGGATATGAGTTCGAGTTCGTGGAAAGGCGTTATAGAACAGCCGATAAAACACGGGCTTTAAACAGGCTCATTTCACAGACAAAAGCATACGGCTATTCGTGTGGGCCCACTCTGAAAGATGTCGTTTCATTTATAACACAAGACGCTCAATGAGCGTTCACTCGGGCATTGTGAAAATGAAAATGTCAGTTGTTCGAGGAAGTACTTGAAAATGAATGCCAGTTGGTTGAAGAACAAGGACAATGTCAGCTGCGCGAGGAGAGACCTGACAATGACTGACAGTTGCGTGACGAGGGAGACTATGTATATACATGTATGTGTCGAGTTCATTTGATTTGCCTTTGAGTTCATTTGATTACCTTTTGACTTTGAGTTCAATTGATTTGATTTTGATGAGTTTGTGTAAAGGCCCCCTCTCTAGCTTCAGATCCCGAAACGTCGAGTTTGGAATCGAGTTCGGGTTCGAGTTACGGTTCGAACGTCGAATAAAACAAGGACATCTTCTTCAATACAATATAATTTCTCTGACGTCATGACAATCAGTGACAGTTGAGTGACGAGGGAGACTATTAGTCCGGTGAGTACGAACATGATACGTCTTGAGGTTGCATAGGTCAGATGGTTCCGATAACGGCCTCGCGTTTGTTTAAAAAAAAAATATATTTTAAGCGAGCTTCTAGTCCTTTTACCACTTCTAGTCATTGAACGATGAACTAGAATCCTGACCTTTTAATAGCTTGAAGATCTACAGCTGCTTTCAAAACTAAGATTCATAATCTACTTGAGTCCTGTGTCTCCTTTATCTTTTCAAATCTGCGGAGTAATCTTGAAACTCCGGATACGATTAAATACGTCGCATACTTTCGTCATTCTTTAACCGACTAAAAAAACTACGACTACTACTACCGAAAAACGCATTTTCTAACTCGGGCTTCCTTCGGAAGGGCCCGAGTAAAAAGGTGATATAATTGGGATAAAATCGCATGCGCACTGAACCTTATTCTTAAACTCCGAACTGGCTTATTGTTGTTGGGATTGAAGCTAGATCGCAAGGATGTCTGGGTAAGTTGTTTATTTAGGCAGATGTGACTCAGAATTTCCCAGAATTCGTTTTAATAAAGCCGAATCTAGACGAGCATATATTCCTTGACAAGTATCTCAGTGACAAGTTTCATTGATCGTGTAGACGGCCAACAAATTTTCTTTGACAATTTTCTATTCATAAGGTTTCCTTGCTCGTGTAGATGATCAACAAGCTTTCCTTGACAAGTTTCGGTTGTGCCCGCAATGCCTTTCATTCAGCGGAGTAACAAAAAGAAATTGATTCCAGTCTCCTGTCGAGCAAAAACAAAATAGCGTCTGTAAGAAAAATGAGCGTGCGAAAAGACTGTTCCTTGCCACATTTTCCTTGTTGTCGTTTACACGAGTAAATTTCGACCTTGACAATTTTTCCTTGTCAAGGAAAAGTTAGCATGCCAGCTTTTCCTTGTCAAGGAAAAATTGACGATTTTTCGTTAGAAAGCTGAGAAGGGTCTGGGGACGAGAATGGGCTCAAGCCTAATCGACAAGACGGAAGCATGGGAAATATTATGAAAACGAAATATACATGCATGTAGTGATGATGGTAACTTGTGATAGTACTGCTATCGTGTGTTTGGATTGAAATTAGCATGCATAAATACGCATTATTTGTGTAGTAAACAAATAAATAATCATTACCCATACATCCTTTCGGTCACGACTGATCGAGTGCTTTCAGTGACAACGTTCATTGAAACGGCGGTACACATCGGCCTCAACTGACTCAGATCTCACTTTCCTCTCCATTAGGATGTTACAGTAAGCTTACAATCTGGCAAATGGAAAGAGGTGGATTTTGTGTCTCTCGATGAGAAGGAAATAGAAGAGGACACAGATGAGGCATTTTCTTGTTTCCAACAAAACAGTCGCTACAGTGTTTGTCCCAACATTTACAAAGGGATATTTGTAGATACGAAAAGTCTACTATAGTTTGTGTGTGAGTAGAAATTACTCGGTCTTATAAATAAAGTACGTTATTAGATAGTGCTTAGTAAATAGAGGATATTACACGTTGGCGCGAAGATATACTCGTGAGAGATATCATCAACACTCGAAGATAAAATTCGTATCTCCGCGCACCCATGTAATATTCTGTTTATTATATAACTAGACGCTCTACTAGCGTGAACTTGGGCTTCTTAATAAAGCTGTTTTGATAGATTTTAAATGTGAAACCTAATAGCTTGTATCATCATACAGAAGTAGTTTTAGCCTACATGTATTACTTGCAGAATTTAAGTCACTCGTTGCGTGACTCAGTAGAGCATGCATACGTAATTAGCTTCAACACTCACACTCCTAGCTGACAGCTGCATGGCGAAGCACATTTCGATTACCTTGCAAGAAACGATTTCACAAACTCAATAAAATTACGATCGAGTTCTTACTAAGCCACAGACATCTGTTAGAAATACACTTTCAGACAGAATTGCAAGGCCAAAAAGTATTCTCTAGGATATTTGCATATTTACTAAGCAGTATTAATGAACGACTCGACTGGCTCGAGCAAGGGAGCACGGCAAAATCCTTTTTGAATGCTGCTGGTGATTTGATTTATCGTTACGTACGTCTGCCATCTTGAATTTCGTTGATAAGCTGCTGACCACAACTTCTGTATACTCAAAGATTAGCATGCGCATGCGCTATGGTGCACTTGCAGATACCAAGAATCACAGGAAGCCCAAGTAATTACAGGGCTTCTGATAATTATCGATGAAACATTTTTTTTGTTTTGAAATAATTTTTACTTTACGATATGATATCTTCACATGTGAAGATAACATGTGTGAAGATATCAATTTTTCGAAGGAGAGAAATATAGATATTTCATCGATAATTATATCATAAATGAAGTTTATCTTCGAGTGGTGAAAATATTTCACGACTGAGTTGTGTGAACTATTTTCACCACTCGAAGATAAACTTCATATCTTCAAGCCAACGTGTAATTTTCTTTTTATTGGCAGACATTCGTACTCCTCACCACCTTTCTTTCTAACGCCAAGGACAAACTTAATGGACAATTCTTGTAGCTCGCTTGAAGGAATATTTTCAATATTCCTGTTCTCATCTTCACTTTCAAGAAATTCTTTGAATATTTTCACGTCGTATAACGTCTTCTTATTCGTATTTTCATTTTCTTGTTCCTCGCTAAAGATATTTACGTACTTGTCAGGACTCGTCAGTCACTTTGACAAACCTGTCACTCGCCATTTTGACTTCGGTTGCAACGCGCGTCAAGTGAGCGGGAAAACATCGGAAGTGACGTCATCGAAATCTTCACGTGCGAGGATATGGAAAATATGTCACAGAAGTCCCGGATGTAGTTCGTACGAAAAATACGAGTCGCGTATTTCCCAGTAAAACACTAATGTCTATATAATAATAATAATTTACTATTAATAATTTGTTTTTCAAGGGCTCCTGGTTTTTCAGTAACTTAACCAGATAAAGAGCAAATGTCCAGAGTTTAGAATTCAAATGTGTTGCCGGTTAAAATATACTTCAGTATATATCAGGTTGCTAAAAATGCCTGTATATAATTTAATTTTATATTTATATGTCTATAAATGTAAAATTGTTTTGTTTTGGTAATAAAACATGATATACTGATTATGTACCAATTTTATTTAAAATGGTAAAAATCAATGATATATCCCTTATATACTTACCATATTATCTCTACATCAGAATATCGAACTGTAGTAGCAGTTATAAAACCACTATATGGGGACACTAGCATTAATGTTTGGGTTTCATTGATACAAGGTGTAAGGTTATTGAAGTATAGTGCGATCCTACTTCTGCAGCAATAGCGAGAAGAGAGGGCCCTGGGGACGAGGTTGCAGAGTCGTGCGTGCGTTTTGTCGTCAAACATTTCACCTGTGTCTGAACTGGCCTGCATGATCAAACCTGATTACCTCAAATTAACCGTTTATTTCATTTAACTTTTAATCCCACTACTACGCTTTCTTGGTCTAAATAGTAACACACGGTCAAGGTGCGATTATCTGGCAGGAGGACCAAACATATCATGGTCTTCAGTCGTAGGAGCTTTATCTGTTGGTTGTGGTTTATTCTTCGGTGGACTTGGGTGGGGCCTGCGTGTCATAGGGGTACCATTGGTAGGCTTAAAACCTGGTTCTCGTCGTTCTGGACATTTACATGCATCGACTAACAACAAATATTGGAATAAGAATTAGGTAAGAAGTTCAAATATTATATGGAATGAAATGATATAAAATACAAGAAAGAATTAATTTTGCGCACTGTTGTCAACGCCATTGTTAGTCTGGGTGGGTGTAGTATGATACTTTAGTAGTATTTCAGTGATATCTAACGGTATTTATAGCATATGCCATCCAGTGGTCTACCGCAAATCCTGCAATCTGATTGGTTCGCTACTAGTGGTCTATCAGCTCATAGACCCCGAGTAGAGGTAAACAAACAAAATGGCGGCTTCGTCGTCGCGTTTTGCTAATGTTTCGGAGGAGTTTCTCGACGAATTATTGGATCAACTCAATTTTCTACTGACCTACTAGATGGTTTATGCTAAAGCAATTAGACTACTCGTTCTCGTTTTCTATGAAGCTCTATGAGGATAATCAACTCGACGCTACGCGCCTCCGTTGACTATTGCCTCATAGAAACCTCGAACTCGTAGTCTAATTGTTAAATAGCAAGTGTATACAGTTGTATAGCTACAGTGCATTAAATAATTCTGATCACCTCTTCCTTCGAGTTCTTGGATTCTAAACAGCAAAGCTGAAAATTGTTCCATCATGTCCTTCATTCCTGGAGACTAATAAAGGTATTAAATGATATAACCACTAAACTTTATCATCCTTGCTCACACAAGTTCACACTTAGCCAGCTGGTGTTGGACCAAATGTAGAGGAATGGAGCCGACGCGCCTTAATTGGCCTAGGGAATGATATAACCACTAAATTTTATCATCCTTGCTCACACAAGTTCACACTTAGCCAGCTGGTGTTGGACCAAATGTAGAGGAATGGAGCCGACGCGCCTTAATTGGCCTAGGGAATGATATAACCACTAAACTTTATCATCCTTGCTCACACAAGTTCACACTTAGCCAGCTGGTGTCGGACCAAATGTAGAGGAATGGAGCCGACGCGCCTTAATTGGCCTAGGGAATGATATAACCACTAAACTTTATCATCCTTGCTCACACAAGTTCACACTTAGCCAGCTGGTGTCGGACCAAATGTAGAGGAATGGAGCCGACGCGCCTTAATTGGCGTAGGGAGACTATCACAGAAATATGTTCTTACCGAAGTGGATGTTTCTCCTTCACCAGTTGGGAACATTATACCAGGAGTTCCTGGAATACCCGGTAATCCTCGAGGCCCGCGTTGTCCTGGAAGGCCGGGGATACCAACTGATGGTCCAGGGGGACCAGTGATCCCTGGTGGTCCTTGAGGACCGGGCACGGATTCTCCTACAATAAAATGGATATCAAAATAGTTAGATAAATTAAGATAGGCTGCTCAACTCGACATAGATGCAGGATAGCACTTGGTAATTCAGGAGTTGAACTTACAAACATAGAAATTCTTTACCTGGTTTTCCTGGAGGGCCCGGTGGTCCAGACGACCCCGATAGTCCAGGAGGTCCTTGAGGACCGGCTTGGCCTGTGGTTCCCGTAGGTCCTCGTGATCCTGCTGACCCTGTTGGTCCCTTGGGACCAGGCACCCCCCGAGGTCCTGGAAGTCCAGAGTTGATGACATCCACTCCTTTAGTGGGGTGGGGAGACAATAGTATCTAGAAATAAAACCAGATGAAATAATTCAATAACAACAATACACAACGTCCATGCCTATCCTGGTGTGTGGCGGGGAACTGACTGTAAACCCTCTTTAATTGTCCTTCCTACATGCAGTGCACTGTGCCAAACAATACCAAATAACGGCGGACTAGAATGGTATTTAACTTTCATCAATTGAGGATAATTCAATACTGTCAAGGTCGCTACAGTAATTACAGCTTATTAGATGTTTTCTCGGGTATTTCGGGCTGATATTTTACGAGTTGCGAATGTATTTTTCCGAGCCCGCAGTAATTATTATATATCTGTATATATTTTTGAGGGCCGATATGAGGCGTTAATGCCCTGTAGACATCCGAAATGCCCTGTTCACAACTCAAAAAACTCCAAAAAAAAAAATCCTGATAAAATTACGTCACAGTTATATAATAAATCCCTTATTATATGTTTTCTCGGGTATTACGGGCTGACATTTTACTCGTTGCTCGTATTTTTCCGAGCCCGCACTGCACGCAACTCGTAAAATATCAGCCCGTAATACCCGAGAAAACATCTCAGTAATAAGCTGAGTCACGAGAGCGGTCAACGGTGTGCTGGGAGATGGACAACTGTTCTATTGATCCAGCCAGGAAAGTTTATTGATATTTTTGCCAGCAACGAACTTGAGGAGAGAAACACCGAAATATCACCAAGAAAACCTTGTCAGACCAAAAAACTTCTCCCAGACAACTTTTTTTCTGAACATCCCACCCCCAAAAAAACGTTTCCCAGATACTTTTTTTTTTTCCGAACCAAAAAAAAACGTTTCCCGGGTATCCCAAAAAACGTTTCCCAGGTGTTTTGAATCTGGAGAACCAAAAAAAATGTTTCCCAGGTGTTTTGAATCTGGAGAACCAAAAAAAATGTTTCCCAGGTGTTTTGAATCTGGAGAACCAAAAAAAACTTTTCCATGCAGGTGTTTTCAATATGGAGAACCAAAAAAAAAACGTTTTCCAGGCGTTTTCGATATGCCGGGGAACCAAAAAAAACGTAAAAAAATTACCAGGAGTCTTAAACGTTTGCCAGGAGTTTTGAATCTAATTGAGCGAGGGGTACTTTTTTCCCAGACCAGATGAAATTCATAATTAATGTCATTCCCAGCAAACTACCATCAGAACAGCTTTTCCACTGAACAGATGCCGTTGACCGCTCCTGGAGTCAAGAGACCGCTGAGTAGAAACTGTACTCACCCTTTCAACAGTTTCCAATCTTTGTCTCCAGTTCTGAAGTATTGTACAGTTAAAACATGCTGTAGAAAAAGCAGAACGGGAGACTTGCAGTCCGGCCCTTCTAGTTGTACGCCTATTTCCTATATCACATCACATCATGCAGTCTAACAGCGAATTCGAAACAGGAACATTACATAATTCATCCTGCAAACCTAACGACCTGTATCCTATATATAAGGGATTTTCGACACGTACGCTCGAGTGCCGGGGAGAAAGAGTTCCCGGGAGAGTTGAGCAGTTTCCAGAAGTGAGACGTAGTTTACCACACGAAGACAAGGGCGAAATACACGCATCTTTTTATTGTCTGTCTTCAAGTAGTATTGTCAGTAGAGGCTGATGAAAACAGAGCAGGATTCCAGGTATGACCTCACTGAAGTGAAGTCAGTAGAAACCTCGTATTAAGGATTATAGACATTTTTCTGTAAAACTAGAGAAATGCTCACATTTTTCGCATTTGGCGCCTGAGAATCCTGGGCAACAGTCTTTGACAGTGGAGTAGACCGTCTTCATTTGCATCTGGTATTCAGGAACGTACACCGTTCTAGAAGTGAATATGAATATGAATACTTATCTGCATGAATGACCCTTCAAAAGGCTTATAAGTGCGTAAACTAGATGTATTCAAGGACTTTGATACTTTGGGTACAATCTATTTATTATTGACAGGATAAATTATTGACGCAAGTCGAAATTATTGAAACGGAAGTCAGTGATATCTGTGTAGGCATTGACGACCAGAAAAGGTGACGCACATCATACCTGCGCACATACGAAATCTACTTGCAGCTGATATAGTGTCTGCACATCTCTGCACAGGCGTCCTAAGAATTCTCGGTCAGTTTGGATATCGAGTCTCAAACCATTAATAATTCTTGGAGGAATTCAAAGTTAAAGTTGACCAAATGTTATGCTAATTAAGATCGCATATCAAACATCCTTCATGGTATATTGATTTCTTTGAGAATTGAAGTAATGGATAATAAATATTTTTTTGGACCGCCCCCTAAGGACTCCTGCAAAGGAGGCTAGGCGTGAATATATACAAAGGATACGACAGAACCCTGTCAATAAATAGGAAATAACCCCAATCGATCCTATATATAGCCGTAACCCAGAACAAAAATGTACACTTTATTCTGGCCGTAACGAGCCGTAACCCTGACCCCAACCAAACCCTACCCTACCGGACCCTACCCAAACCCTATCATAACCCTACCCTACCCTACCCTACCCTACCCTACCCAAACTCTATCATAACCCTACCCTACCTTAACCGGCCTACCAACCCTACCCTACCCTACCCTACCCTACCCTACCCTATCATAACCCTACCCTACCCTACCCTACCCAAACCCTATCATAACCCTACCCTACCTTAACCGGCCTACCCTACAACCCAAACCCTATCCTACCCTACCCTACCCTACCCTACCCTAACCCCCTACCCTAACCCTGCACCCTACCCTACACTACCCTACCCTACCCAAACTCTATCATAACCCTACCCTACCCTACCCTTACCAACCCTACCCTACCCTACCCTACCCCACATACCCTAGCACATGCACCTTAACGGCCTACACTACCCTACCCTACCCAAACACTATCATAACCCTACCCTACCTTAACCGGCCTACCTTAATCGGCCTAGCACATGCACCCTAACCCTACCCTACCCTACCCTACCCAAACCCAATCATCATAACCCTACCCTACCTTAACCGGCCTACCAACCCTACCCTACCGGACCCTACCCAAACCCTATCATAACCCTACCCTACCTTAACCGGCCTACCCTAACCCCACATACCCTAGCACATGCACCTTAACCCTACACTACCCTACCCTACCCAAACCCTATCCTACCCTACCCTACCTTAACCGGCCTACCCTAACCCCACATACCCTAGCACATTAACCTATAACCCTACCCTACCTTAACCGGCCTACCCTACCCTACCCTATCCTACCCTACCCAAACCCTATCATAACCCTACCCTACCTTAACCGGCCTACCCTAACCCCACATACCCTAGCACATGCACCTTAACCCTACCCTACCCTACCCTACCCAAACCCTATCCTAACCCTACCCTACCTTAACCGGCCTACCCTAACCCCACATACCCTAGCACACTACCCTAACCCTACCCTACCCTACCCTACCCTACCCAAACCCTATCATAACCCTACCCTACCTTAACCGGCCTACCCTAACCCCACATACCCTAGCACATGCACCTTAACCCTACACTACCCTACCCTACCCTATCCAAACCCTATCCTACCCAAACCCTAGCCCCACCTACCCTAACCCCACCCTAACCCTACCCTACCCAAACCCTATCCTAACCCTACCCTACCTTAACCGGCCTACCCTAACCCCACATACCCAGCACATGCACCTTAACCCTACACTACACTACCCTACCCTACCCAAACCCTATCCTACCCAAACCCTAGCCCCACCTACCCTAACCCTACCCTAACCCTAACCCTACCCTAACCCATGATAAATTATTGGCACGTTCTGATTCGTGCATGGTCACTTCCCAGAAGGTCTGGCAAGCACTCGAACCCCCAATTCCGTTCACGCAAACACATAAATAGTAGGTACATATTGCTCTTACTTTTCTCCAGAACATATCTTTTTGTAGAGCGTACCGCAATAATAGTGATATTTTTGTTGGACTTTCTTAAGTACAGCCACAGGGCAGGGGACTTGGCGTGATGTTTGAAACAAGCAAAATCGTCCTGACGTTTCACTCACTCGATCCTTAGTCTGCTGACCGGGTGTCGTAATCGTGCTGCCTGTGACGGTCGGCAGTTGTGGTGATCTCGATCCTTCGTCGTTCGTTTCGGGCTGTGGTTCGGCAGGCAGTCGTCTGAGATTGTATGGATGCGCAGGGCTTCCTTTTTGACGGTACAGCGGTAGTTGACCATAGATGTCGCTATGGGAATTCAAGAAAATTACAATTAGAGAGTGTTATTTCACACGGTAGTACAGTATATTTACAGTATGGACACTCGAACCGTGAACACTTAGGTTTTTTCTAACACATATATATAAATTATCGATTGAGCAAATTGATCAGATAAATTTATTTTGATCTATTTTGATCACTAAGTGTATTTAAACTCACTGCTACATTTGAGAGGCTGTGAGGCAATAGAAAGTTCGAAAAAAAAAGTTCGAAAAACACTTGAAACGAAAAAAAGTGTTCACGGTTCAAGTGTCCACACTGTAATACACTAATGAAATGCTGCGTTTTCAAACTGACTCTTTTTGATGAAAGATCAACACCGGGATATCAATGAGCAAAACACAACATTGAGGATGTTACTAAAACTGGATGTGAAAACACGACTGTACGATGATGAAATGTGGCTAATATTAATCATTCAATCATTCTTTTTTTTTTCTTCTTAGATACATCTATAACATATTTTTATGCTGGAAATCCGCTCAAACGGAACTGCCTGGTCCAAATATAAGAGAGGATATAAATTAAGAGCGGATATATACAGCATTAACAATTTGAATCAGTCTCTCCAAGTCAGAGGTTACATACATCAGACCGAGTTGGGATTTTTGATGTCACTTTTTTTAATTTAGAGCAAGGGCGTAACGGGGTGGAGAAGTTTAATCGCTCCATGAGAAGACTGTGAGTCGTGGCTGAGAGGTTTTGCGGGGGGCTTATAAAAGGGAGGAAAAAACCTCTGAAATCCGTTCTATTTCAGTATGCAACAATAACAATAAAAGCTTTGAAACGCGAATGTGCTCAGAAAACTGAGTATAATCTGAGCGGATTGTCAATGTGTTATATCGCTATCCATCAGTCTTATCTACTAATTATTGTTTCCTGTATACGGTTCCCCGTATGGGGAGGAGTAAATGGAGCGGGCTTATAACCGGGGAGGGGGAGGGGGGGGGGGGGGGGGGGGGGGGGCTTATACATAGCTAGCCGGGATACCGGGATTCACGGTATGTTTCATCCAAGCCCGGCCGAAGAGCACCGCTGGATTCTCGAGCATGCAGATTAATCTGAATTAATCAATTCCATTGGGGGAGGGGGAGGAAGGGGGGGGGGGGGGGGGGGGGACATTCCACTTTATAGTCCACTAGTTTTTAGTTCTTGTTCTTATTGTAAAGCGCATCGAGGTTCCAGGATGCGCTATATAAATACTCTATTATTATTATTATATTATTATTATTATTATTATTATTATTATTATCATCGGCATTAGCCGGCTACTTAGCCAGACTCTCCCAGGGAAGGGAGAGGGGGAAGGGGAGAGGGGAGGGGAGGGTATATGGGAGTAACTCCCCTCCCCCGGAGTCTGTCTTTGTCAATTGTCTCTATTATCCAATCTGCCATAGTGTTAAAATAAAGGAGTATTATTAAGCACATACGTACTGTCAGCCAACCCATCTTACTGATGTCACTAGGACATATAAGTTATACATTGCATTGGACATATTCATCATGCATGTGCATGATTCATTGATAAACTCACTCTTATCAAAACGATCTGAACTTCAATTAATAATCACTTCATCAATGCACTTAGATGTGGCTGACGTATAGTTATGTCAATATTTATACTGAACTCTTGGGTCCTATCGCGCGCCTCCAGACATAACTGACTCTCTTGTATAGTAAGAATTCTAGTCGTTGTTTATGCATGAATATATTGAAGTACGATCGTATGATGACTTTGTCTAAGAAATCATCGAATTATTCTGATTGCAACCCCTCTGCTTCATTAACGACAACTCCTCATGTCCCACAGTTGGTTTTAAAAATATTACTAGTAATACGCTGCGCAGTGTTTATGTTGCTTTAGCTGAATGAACTAATTAAGCAAACCACTTAAGGTAATGAGCAATGTAAACCATAACAATATGTTCACTTGCAAGCCAAATAAAAAGCTTTATTGTGAAATTGTTTATACAGTTTTCTATAAATATACTTATAATTTCTTGATAAAGTTATCATCGATCCGTTTGTTAAAGACTATTGCACGCTGTGACCAATAGCACATATGGAACCAATGCACAAGGTCGGTCAGACGGGACCTGAAAAATGCCTGGTTTTGCCACTGCAGCCGTATGAGGTCATTCACAAGTATGCTTTGAATAGTATCATAACAACAACAAAAGCGCCCGCCGAGAAACAGAAAATCAAGTTGATAAAATTTTAATTTGTCAAATGATTAATA
Source organism: Actinostola sp. cb2023 (assembly GCA_033675265.1). Lineage (NCBI taxonomy): Eukaryota > Metazoa > Cnidaria > Anthozoa > Actiniaria > Actinostolidae > Actinostola > Actinostola sp. cb2023. The sequence continues at coordinate 701,465 of JAUJYZ010000132.1, forward strand.
AAAGTCCAATCGCGGTTAGTATGGAACTGCGCGTCTCGACCGGGCATAAATATTTTAATCCAAAAATGCAACGTGCCACATCAATGCCAGTGCACATATAGACGTGGTCAATGTCGATTTTAGTTCTTTTTCATTATCTGATCAAAATACATTAAAGATTTGAATCATAAATATTCTAAATTCTATCGATAAAAATTGCAATTCAGTGGGTCATTATAGACCTCTTTAGCTTGTATACAAACAAATTGCCCATTTCAGATCATGTGATGTAAACACTGATATTCTCTGGAGAATTGTTCCTTTATATTTCTGAAATTTATTCGTTTATATTGAAAGGACTAATTCTCCAGAGAATACAATGTTTACATCACATGGTTTGAAATGGGCAATTTGCATACAAGCTAAAGAGGTCTATTACTCAATAACCCAACGAATTCAGTTGTAGACGAAGTATCTACGGCAGCAAATCAGTTATATAGGAGCTTCATACCTTTGTATATCTCTTGTATTCTGGCTCGGTGCCGTATTCTTTCGGTAGAGGTAAAGTGAATGCTGCTGATAAACTCCTGAACAATGCCAAACAAAAAGCAGAGCAATTAGTCCTACGAGTTGTTTCATGATCAGGCGCTCTTGGTCTTGTTGATACTGGCAACAATGTCAGTTGATGGTGTTTTGTTTGAATTGAAAATGTTTTCTCAATTCTAAGTCAGTGATAGAGTGATCACTTGTATTGGCGGTTCGCGTGCTGTTTGTAATAACAGTAAACTGATGACCGTAGGTTAGCCGATACTATTCAATGACTGAGGATCGAGCGCAAGCCCCTAATGTTCGCCGCTGATAACTCGACCTACTGCGTGAATTTGAGACCCTAACCGCGAACACAAAACTACTTAGAAATGATATCCTTACCGGACGACAGGGACTGACCCAATGCCAGATTCAGGGCAAAGTGGGATTCATATACAAAACACTGACAATGAAATCAGATATGATTAATATTATTATTATTAATTTTTAACTGAGCAACTTTTCATTTTATTTGGATATCTTGCCTTTACTGTTCTCTAATTTAATCCATTGTTTTCATTCATTCATTCATTTTTCATTCATTCTGCTTTTTGTGTCGACCCTTTCTTTCGTTTCTCCTTTCTTTCATTCGTTGGGATTATTCATTTATTCATCCGTTCTTTCTCTTTTTTCGTTTATGCATTCATTCTGATTACCCAATTAAAGACCAGACTGTACATACGTGATGACCATACTCATCAGGATACCGGAGACTAAATAGCTTCAGGGGGCAACATGTTGTCTTTAAACCCTTCAAATGTGTCCCTGGACGATAAACAGTGTTAATTACGAGAGATGGAGTACTGATACCAGATGTATCAAGACATTAATCTACAGATGCCTACCATACTGGCGCAGTCAGCAAAGAACAATGATCTGGAATGAATGTGAAGACCCTGGCCGTATCGCTCAGCCACAGATAGTCACATTCTTCAAATAATCGTTAAACTTCTCAAAACCTCTGGCACCCAGGGTACCTGTGGAGAGATCTCTATTGATTCGATACCAAAGTATTTATCACTATGCATAGAATCGTAAAATCTCATTTTTTACTTTGTTATACGTTATTGGGAATATCTGACCATTTCTTTGAAGAGGGTGTTATCAATAATTACGATAATGAACACAACAAATTTTAGGGCTGTACCACGAAAGCTTGAAAAGTTATATCGATTTTCAAACGCTTACTACTTATGATGGTTTGATTTTTATTAATGCACTTTTGGTAATTACTAAACTGTGGATGATCTTTCAATCTTTTTAGCTTTACTCAACTTTATGCAAATTACTTTATGCAAATTACAGAAATCGATTTATGCATAAGGTGTATTTTAAGAGAATATTTTTTACGAACGCGCGTATTGAACGCCAAAAACCAATAGGCTGGAAAGTACGTTTTGTACAAGGCTGAAACTGCTTTAGCGAAGAGTTCAAGTTATTTGTGATGGTTTTTGACCAGTAAAAGTGAAATTAGAGTGTTAACCCAAAGTGAAAATTTGATTTGAAAACTGTCCACATGGGCTAGATCTGTATATTTACTATTGTTGCTGATATTTTCCCATGAATTAGCTCAAATTTGAAACAAAAAGCAGGAAAATGGCTTTGTACAACGCTAAAACAGTTTTTTAGGCAGACATTTTACTTTGTTTTTAATAGTTTGTGCGTAGTTAAAATAAAAGTGTTAATTCAAAGCGAAAATCGAAATTCAAACTGTCCAAAATGGCTGGTTTTTGGCGCTTTTGGCGGATATTACTCCATGTTGAAATAAATATCCTCTTAATACTAATTATGATTTTCAAAGTTATTAATCATGAAATAACATCTGACTATGAACTACTATAAAGTTTTACTAATATTAATGATTACCATTATATATATAAACTACAACATCTATGAGAAGCAGTGGCTATGTGCCAATTTCTGTACATGCGATGCAACTATTGTCACTTGGCAAGTTGGCTACATTTCTATAAATCCTCAATTCTGTTTAAATAATCTTAACTGAGTTCATTTCTAGTTATTCTTAATTGCATTACCTGCCAGGGTGTATTCTAGATACATGTTGTCACTAACTGTTAGATACATCTTGAAATGTTTTATCTTTTAACTGGTTACTACTATACATATTGTATTCTAAACATATTGTATTCTAAACTCTAAATAGTCTACAACAATGTCTTTATACTTTACTAATAATAAATTGACTCGGAAGAAAGTCAGAATATGCAAATGACTAGAGAACATTCAAATCTATACTACTGTACATGTATGTTAGAGTGGTGTTCATAAATTAACAAATGCAAACAAAATCACAACTAGACTGTACTAATAATTATTGTTTTGTTAAGAAATGAATGTAGTATAAATCATTAACCAAATATTTACTCTAAATCAGATTGATTGACAAACTGTGATTGTGTAACGATTAGCACATATAAAATTTCAGTATAAAGGATTCAGTCTATTCTGTTTATACGTGTATAAAACCGGGAATCACCAGAAAGAATGCTAACCTGTAAATCAAAGTTTAGGACCTACCACAGAAGTAAGTGTGTTTTCTATTCAGTATTCAGAACCAATGTAATAGCTAAATAAGCAACAGAGTTATACGGTTTGTAGTGGTTCCTCAGAATTCATACCGTAACACTAATTAACAATTAGTATTATATTATATGGGTTTATGAAAACCACTCTTAACAATCAAATCTATTCTACAATAGAAACAAAGTGGATGCAAATATATTGGTGCAAAATTAAGAACAATAATCCATCACTCAAGCAAGGGAATATAAGGTTTATCTTGAGGCAAAATTGCCTTCAATTCAGTCTTCTCTTTCGTCATTTGTTCCAACTGGACTTTCAGCTCATAGTTCTCATTTTCTAGCTCTTGGAGCTGGTCAAACAAAGCTTTATGTCTTCCTTTTCTCTGTTGTCGGAACTTCCTGGATGCTTGATTATTTCTGATTCTTTTGTCTGAGATCTTTTCTGAGGGATCAAGGGGTAATGGCGATGATGAATCAGCAATCTCTTTCCTTTTATTCCCAAGAGGATTGATTTCTTTGTTAATTTGTCTATCTTTCTCAGAAACTGACTCATCTGAAGAATCCTTATCATCAGTACAGGGAGAACTTTGTAAGCATGGATACAAAGGCAAATGTGATAAAGACTCTAGTTCGCCAATGTCTCCAAACAAAGACTCTGGGGGATCTTTGGAGGTTTCTTTCACGAATTCAAGGTTTTGGTAGGACTTGCAACCTGGCTCATCGAATACAGGTAGTAGATTTTCCAGTTCAGCAACTTGATCAAAGAAGAGTTCTCCCGTCCTGTGTTTCCAAGGATAAACATCCCAGGCTTCTGTTACTCCTTCTTCTTTGACTTGAACTGTTTGAATGCCATGCAAGCCCTTCAGGGGCAGGGGAGAGGCCAAGCCAAAAATCCCTAGAATGAAACATTCATTTGTGAAATAGAAAATGAGATAAAAATAAAATAATTCAGTGGAAATTGTAACAACTAATAAATACTAGTACTAACTTGAATTTCTAAAATTCTTTACTTCTTGAAAATTAAACTGATTTTTTTCGACACAAAAAAAGGTCAGAATCGCAGTGCAGTGAATATAGAAGAGATGAAAGAATGTTAAGGTCCGATCCTGTAGAAACTAAACTGATAAATTCTTAATTCAGATAATCTACATGACAATTGCTGATAGTTTACGAGTTCGATTTTCAAGTCAAACATAACTCGGTCAGCCATGTTGAGCATTGTCATTGAACACCATTCAGCCTTCATAACACCTTAAACCCAAATACTTTTTATCAAATATATAATCCCTTGTGATTAGAAAGGTAAAGAGAGTAAATTACCATTGTCAAAGACAGCGCTTGGATTCGTAGAGGCAAGAACCACTATAAACCAGATCTCTGGTCATGGCGGCTTGACGTGGACGATGAACAGCCATATTGGCCTTCTTTGAATCACGAACAGAAAACACTCTAGTAGTCTTCATTCTCTTGTTCTTAGTCTTCGGACGTGATAAAGGACTCTTAAAGTACATCTCTACCGTATTCTACAAAGAAAGGGTAAACGGAAAAGTCGAGAAAAATTGGAAAATTCTTCGCTGTTCTCTCAACACAGAACTGTGAACTGAACTGAAGTCGTGAAGAGAACGAAGGAGTGACGTCAGAGGTTAATGACGTCAATGGAGACTGGGGAAGAGGACGAGGAACGCCTGGCGAGGATTGACAATGCTTGCACATCAAATTCAAATATCTCTTGGAGTCTGGCACTCGTAGAAGATAAAACGAAATGATTAAAAGGGAAGTTTCTAAGAGCAAGGAATTTATAGATAAAGAGGAGAAATTGCTAGCGAATCTACGACTAACGAATGAACAAGAACTCATAGGAGATCTTGCCAGGTACATGTAAGCTTACATGCATGTACAGCAGATGTACAGCATGGATAACTGTTCAACATTCAATTTGAATGGGTTTGAATGTACAGAATTGATGTACATGCATGTAGCCGTTTCTATTGCAATCTTTGGTTGATCCTTACGTTTCAATGAATGTAGCTACCACAATTTATACACTTAGTTTAACAGTTTTACGTCATTCAGACAAAAAACGGTTTATTCCTTAACTTGTATTAATCATCCCTAATTATCTATATTTCAAAGGTTGCATGAAGAAAGACTTTACTGTGATGTAACATTTATCGTTCAGGAAGTGGATTTTCCTGCTCATTTAGCAATATTGTATAGCAGAGCTCCCAAGTTCAGCAAGCATTTTCTTCCTGACCTTTTGTCACCTTCATCAGTGCAGTCTTCGATCAGCATTCAAAATATACAACCAGAGGAATTTTCAACCTTTTTGAGGTAAGTTTCTTGCAAAAGAACAGTACAACACAGGACTTGACTCTATTGGTTCACATATATATTTAGGGACTTTATAATTAGATAGTAAAAGTAAACAAATGTTAAGTGTTCAAACTAATATTATTTCTTGATTGTCTTCTTTCATTGTAGATCAGTTTATGCACAAAATGATTTTCAAGATTACTCTAAGACAGATTATCCTTGGGCTGAGAAGGTTTCGTGGAATTTCATTGATAATAATAAAAGTCCTTTTGTAGTAAACAAAAGGAATGACTTTGAGGATAGCTTAGAAGAAAGTACCTGTAATGTTCAAGATCAAATACAATACATGAATGCAAATGTCATTGATGGTGAGACAGTTGATGTTGAGGATTGTGTAAAACCAAGTGCCTTTTCTATGGAGGTTGGTTAATTTTAATCATTAAGTAATTCTGTATGCAACCAATGTTTTCAATTGACAATCAGTTGCTGTTGCATCTACTGAATAATTGAATACATACAATCGTGTATGTGGTTACTAGTAAGCAAAGTTAACTAGGAGAGATGCTACATGTAGGTCAGTGGCATCGCTAGCTCTGCACATGTGCCTGGCTCAATTGCTGGCCATGTTGCTTGCACGTGGTTTTTGCTGTTGCCCCACCCATCCAGCCACCACTGATAGAAGAAGGAGAGGTAAGTATAACAAGTTTTCCACCGAGATATGCAGTGTGACAGGTGCCCAGGGGATGACCCGTGGCTAGGTTGCCATGGTAACTTCTTTATTTGCTTGTTGCTAATTGCCGGGAATTATACTGCAGTGACTGCAGTGAAGGCACCTACATTCCATTCCTCTACAATGAGCAAAATACAATAGAATTCATAACCATAGCAGAGATTTATAAATCAGATACAGAACTTATTATTGAACCATCCTACATGTAATTTGCACATATTTTAATTATAATTTTGATTTCATTGGTCATTTGGTAAACTGCTTCATATCATCAAAATTATAGTATTTAAAACATAAAAGATATATACATCATTGGATTCGCCTGCAGCTTGGATCTGTATCTACCGATACAAAATGGCCACTCATTATGTACATTTGTACATGTAAACAATACAAGTTTGTCACAAGCAGCAGTGTTGTATCAGAATTACGAAATTGAGCCAAAGGCTAGTGATACAACACTCCACGATTTAACTCCATGTTTTAACAAAATTTTGAAGAGACAAGTAATTTATTATCACTGAGAAAATCCTTGAGTTACATACATGTACTTAATTGCCTTGTTGTCTATTTTTCTTCTCTGACTCTCTTTTGTTCAGGCAGAACCTTCCATGGAGGCATGCTGTAAAATTGGACAAGACCTTATCAACTTGGTTAATGATAGTAAATCCAGTGACATAACATTTATTGTAAATGAAAATGAAAGAGTTAAAGCACATAGGTAATGGTCAAGGTTTTTATTGTCAAATACTAAATCCTTCACATCTTTGTCAAACCAAAATGTCCCTCTCTAATATATAGAGCAATACTTTGTGCAAGGTCAAGGTACTTTTCTGCTATGCTTTATGGTGATTGGTCAGAGAGCCAGGCCACTGAAATACCTCTGTTAGGGTAAGCCATAGCTCTAGATATTCATTCATGGCTCAGGGTTCTTGGTAGATAAGCTGGCAAGCATCTGTCAAGACTTAAACCACCTGTCCTGGCCAGAAAATTTGCAGACTTGTGTGTGTCAACTTCTAACCAAAATACTGGGCATGCCTGTTTTGGGGGGGGGGGGGGGGGGGGGGGTACTTGACCCATGTTTGGGTATAGGGGTGCCGCTGACAGTTTGAAACCCTGACCCCTGTTTAGGACAAAAAAATCAAAAGTACCTACCCTGTCTAGGACAACACCCTCTATTTTAGGACCCTGTTTAGGACAAAGGACAAAATACACACTGTCTTCTTTTACACAATTTTAACGTGTTTTATGTTGACTGATGACCTGCTAAAGATCAGCAAACTTCTCGCATCTCGGTTGGCTAAAAACCGGTTAAAACCATATTTGACGATGACAATCGTGCATTACCATACCCTGTTTAGAACAGACTCACAAAAAATTATATATCCTGTTCAGGGCAGAGAGGCCAAAAACCATACCCTGTCCAGCGGCACGTCCCCGTATCCCCGTATAGCCCCCCCCAAGTACCCCCCCCCCCCCCCCCCCCCCCCCCCCCCCCCCCCCCCCCCCCCGGGGGCTGTTTAAAAATCTACTGAGCACCCTGATGGTTCTTTGAATGTCTATAACCAGTAGATAAAAGTTATCATTAAACAATATATTTATTGATCTACATGTGTACTTGGAACCTGTTGAACAATATATTATGGTGATAGTGTGCCTGCTCTTATTAAATGCCAACATGAAAGGCTAAATGAAAAGGGTTCATCAATTGTAAAAGTTTTTCACACTGAAAAACCATTAGATAAAGCAGCAATACAAAGGTCATGTAAATCACTAACCCAGTAGTGGAAGGGCTGTTATAAATTAGCCTTGAGAGTATTTCCCTGTGTCCTTGGACCAGGTATGTATGTATTTGTAACATAAAATTGATGGGTCAATTCTCTTATTGCAGGATAAGTTGCAGAGCATTTCTGATTGTGTTGTATTTTTTATATGGAGGAATCACAAGAATTCCTTTGGAGATCGCTGATATCTGGTACTTTATAAAACAATATTATTACTCTGCTATCAATGTCTGAAACAGTAAGTGTGATAGTGTTTCAGCTTCTTTAGCCTCTTCCAGTAAAACAAAGCTGTCTGCTGTGGCATCTGATGGCAACTTCCTACTTGCAACTCAGTACATTACTAACTGTGATGCAAACCCTACTTCAGTGGAAACAGCACTTATTTACAGAAGTTTTGGAAAACACAGACCTTCCTGTTGATTGACCAGTAGAGACTGGGACTTAGTCCCCCTCCCCTCCCCCTCACCGAGGGGGATGTGGGGGCTCGTGGTATCACAGTACCCGTCGATTTTTTGTGCAGTATTATTACAGCATTTTTTATTTTGAGATGTGGTATTGCGGTATCATCCTTGCCTGTGGTATTTGGCTATTTGGGGCTACGGTATTCGGTGAAATTCAAATTTCTTTAGGGTATTTCGGTATTCTGGTTGTGTCCAAAACAGAACTACAGTTGAGTTGTTTCAAATTTCGATTTTAGATGTGGTATTACGGTATTTAAAGTGCAGAGGCATTACCAGCTTGACCTCCTATTACTAAAGAAAAGAGTTCATTTGATTCTCAGCTCATAGATGACTTTTATTTGCAGTGATGTTCTTAAATTAGCTGATATGTATGGTCTAGAGGGATTAAAGGAAGTTGTGTTGTGTGAACTGAAGCTGGTCGAATGTCATTTGTTCCACAAGGTAATTTAAAAACAGTTATAAAAACAGATGGAAGTCTGGTCTGCAGCCACGAATAAGCATATTATTGCTTGGCCTGGTTGGATCAAGCATACCACACTGGGGGACTACATACCCAGGGTAAGAAATGGTTCGGCTATCTATGCAGCATGGACGGACCCCTTACATGATCTTACCCTGAAGTTTTCGCTGGATTTATGATTTTACTCCACCCTTTAGAAAAAGTAGTATTATGCTCTGAATACTTATTATTATTTGTTGAAGCTGCCAGACAGATAATGTCTGACACTTTTCCCATCATCATTAGAATGAGATTAATATTTTTTCTATGTTCATTTAACATGGGTTAATGAATAAAATATTGCCCAAAACTTGGATCTCATACTGCCGCTTAGTAATTATTATTACATGTATAAATAGTATGCTAGCCTAATTCATGGAACCACTTCTTCTATGTTACTAAACTGTACTTTCCTTCTGTAATACAGCCATGTTCACTATGTGTTACTGGGGTAATTGAGTGCCTTGATGTGTCAGAGCGGTTTTACTTAGCAGAATTCAAGAACCAATGTTTAAAGTTATTCACAGTCATTCTAAAAATGGTTGTCCAGATGAAAAGACTACAATACTACAATAAAGTCACGTGATTCATTATGATTAATCAATTTCTGCACGCGGAACTGCGAGTTGATACCAGCCCCATTACATTCATTTCTCGCAATGCCGTGTACTTTTGCATCTCAAATTGAAATTCCACGCGAGGAACTTGAATACATAATGAATCACGTGACTTTATTGTAGTATTGTAGTCTTTTCAACTGGACAACCTTTTTGAGAATGACTGTGTATTTATATAAACTACTAGTTTATTACTGAGCAAAATATACACACACACTTGCGAATTCATTATTTTCTTTATAACATGGAGGGCCAAATTACAAAAAAATGTACTTGTTTCTGATTGGTTCATGAAGGAGGTTTTTTTCCCTTAATTGAGGGCCGCATTACTAGCAGACGATTGGTCGATCGCTACATTAGCTCAATTTGTAAAAATATTGACGCATTTCTACGTAGAAGTACTGTAGCGTTAGAAAAACTTACTTTTATCGCAATTCATTCCATTTTGTTAAAGTGCATCTCAGGGTTATTTGTTTCTTACGGCATTTGCCGTAACTCATATATATTTTTTGGAATATATTCCGCTTATTCCGGAATCGAAACAGACTCAATTGAACGGACATTCCGTATTATTCCAAGTATTCCAATTCCGGAATAAGGTCAATCGAACACACCCTTATATAAGTTGTAGAATAACTTTTAGCCAGTTTTAAAATGTCAGTAATTTGCAAAGGGGCGCTTTTGTATAATAAATGATCCCTGCGTTGACGTCACTGAATTACCATATCCCGATTTCAAACCTTTATAACTCGCAAATGCAAAGCTCAAATCACAAAATACTGAACCATCCCACTATTCACTTCATATATAATCGATTTTCAAAATAAACATATAATCCTGATATGCACTTTAAAGAAAACAGAAAAAATGGTTGTTTTTCAGTGAAAAGTTCACAGAGCGCGCGCTAAACTATGCCGAAAACGCGCGTGAAATTAATACTTTATTTTTCTCGGCCCCATGCGATTACCTATACTAATTTCGTTATTTTTTCTTTTTCTTAGATGGATAGTCAAATATTTTGATCGTGCCTGCAGTACAAGATACTTTGCTAATTTAAGCCAACAATTACAGGATGAAATATTGTCTGCTATCCAAGCCTCAATGGTATGCGCTGGTGTAAATGAACTTTTAATGTAACCCCTGTTAAATCAAACACTATTCTTATTCGTGTATACTATTACGTTAATTTCTCTTTCATCATTTTGTTCTGCAGAACAGGTTGAATGTCATCGATCTCCTGTATCGAGGAGATAAGGTAGAATCCAGTACACCCCGTATTAAATGGGCCGAGCCAATACTGGTTCTTATCTCTTCGCTCATCGATTCTTGCTTATCTTTCATTGCTGAAAATTTCCCTGTGATCGTGTCTGAGCCTCTCTTCTGCGATATGATTAAGGTAATAAAATGATGTAAACACACGATGCACCATAGTACACGCATTGTTGTCGGCAGTAATATTGCAGAGTGTATCTCACTTCTACAATTCTGCTGCAATTGTTCATTGTCTTTCGTCTTTCTTTATCATCAACATCATTGTCATCGTCATCATTATCAACAGCATCATTTCCATGAAACAACTGATCGAACTATAAGTTCACAACAGTGCATCTGGAATAATTAAAAAGTGTTATTTTTACTTGGTAGGTCAGACATTTCGACCATTAGCCCTTCTTCAGTGTACTACACATAAAGAGATTTTCACCATCGAAGAAGGGCTATGCCGGCCCAAAACTTGTCCGACCGACCTACTACCGCCACAACCATCAAAAAATAAAAAATAAAAAATAAATAAATAAATAAATAAAAAATAAAAATCATCGTCATCATCACTTCCGTCATCATCGTCATCATCACTTCCGTCATCATCATCATCATCATCACCAACGTGCCAGAAGCAGTAGAAGTAACAACAGCATTTCTGTACATCATATTGTTTCTAGACCATTGATGATCAGTGTTTTTTCAGGGAGTTGGCTGGAGTACTCCCTTGTTAGAAAAAGTCTTCATGGGTGTTTGGAATAACTTGACCATTCAAAACTGTTGTGAGCAGTTGAAGGTTGCCGTGAGACTTCGAAATATCATTAAAGCTGAGAATGAAGATGAAGAAGAGAAACATTTTGCAGAGGTACGTCTAGGTTGACTTCGATCTGAAAACTGGTTAGAAATTTGTAAAAATGTGTGAAGCGATTTTTTTTATTTTGTAGGAAATTTGCAATTTGGTTGAGAAGCTTCATACTAGATGTCAGAACTTTATCGTGTCCAATTTGCACCGAGTTACGCATACAGATGGATGGCGCCAGCTCAGTCCAAGAACACAAACTGAAATCCAAAAATCTAAAGGTATTCTGGTATTTTTAAATGAAAACTTCTAAACCACGGTTTTCTCGTGTTACAGTGAATATGCTAGAGGGTTTATGAGCTACCAAGGATTTTACATACATGGTAATGTTTCTTTTCATAGGAGGGATGTTTGTAGATCTTGGTTTACCAAGCCAGACAAACAGATGTTTTCCTTCATCTTCAAAGAGCATGTCTAATACTCTGCGTCCAACCTCCAAAAAACTTAATCGAACGGCACTGGATAACCCATCGAAGAATAGAACTAGCATACGTGAACACAAACCACGCCCAACAAGTAGTGCGGTCCCAGGCCGCTCTCAAAGTGTAACGTCGGGAAGACCTGGAACTGCTTCCAACAAACGACCTGTTTCAGCATCGTCTTCTCTTAGGGAATCAAGACCTTCAAAACCTCTAAGCGGAATGACAGACAAAGTGAAAAGCGATCAACTTCCAGGCAGTAGCAAGATTTCAAGTGGAGCACACAGTTCGAAGGTGCCTGCAAGAAATAAATCCGCCTTGCAGAAGTCAAAAGGCAATGAAGCTAAAAGCAATATCAGTTGTGCTGCTGCTTCAAAGAATCTTAAGGCAAAAAACAGCCGTCCAAATTCGATGTCTGTTGCCAGTAACACATCAAATGCGAATGCAATGAGAAAAGCAAGTCAAAAGCGGCAAGCCATCGCGTCTAGAAGCGATTCTAACTTGAGTCAAAGTAAGACAGTGAATGATAATAAATTAAGACGTTCATATCCCGACATTATTCAACCGAGATTGCCAAATGAAAAAGTCAAAAAGAAAGCATCAAGTCTGGACCCTACCGTCAACAAAGGGAACAAAGATGCCAAGACAACGATGCCCGGCAATTCACGAAAACAACTGAATATTTCAGACGCGAATAAAAGTAAATGCTTTTCTGCTAGTACAAAGACGACTTGTAAGAATGAAAGCAAGAAAAAGGGAACAACGATAACATTGAACGTTAACAAAAGAGGAAAGGCATCTAATGCTGAACTATTGCCTGCTGCGCCAAGCAATGACAGCATGCAATCAGTCACCGAGTCAGCACTGCAGCACCATGAAGACGCCGGGATCTTGGAATCAGAATCGACAGCGCATCGAGAGGGTTTTGAAACACAAGTTGATACAGTTAAAGCAATAAAAGTTACAGCAAAAGAGATCAAAAATAATAATGATCCAGAAGCAGGGAAGCCATCTTATCCTTCAGTTCCAGAGCCACATGCAGATACTGCATCAAGTACAAAGACTGACACCTTGACAATAGAAAAAGAACCAGAATCCAAAGAATTAAATCTGACTAACCAAAGAAAGGAAGATACGATAGAAATAGTGCAGCCATCTTGTTCTTTCGTCCAAGAGATAGGCACGCTGTCAACTGAATCACAAGAATCAACTTTGGCCGAGCAAAGAAATGAAGATACGATAGAAATAGTGCAGCCATCTTGTTCTTTAGTCCAAGAGATAGGCACGCTGTCAACTGAATCACAAGAATCAACTTTGCAAAGAAATGAAGATACGATAGAAATAGTGCAGCCATCTTGTTCTTTAGTCCAAGAGATAGCCACGCTGTCAACTGAATCACAAGAATCAACTTTGGCCGAGCAAAGAAATGAAGATACGATAGAAATAGTGCAGCCATCTTGTTCTTTAGTCCAAGAGATAGCCACGCTGTCAACTGAATCACAAGAATCAACTTTGGCCGAGCAAAGAAATGAAGATACGATAGAAATAGTGCAGCCATCTTGTTCTTTAGTCCAAGAGATAGCCACGCTGTCAACTGAATCACAAGAATCAACTTTGGCCGAGCAAAGAAATGAAGATACGATAGAAATAGTGCAGCCATCTTGTTCTTTAGTCCAAGAGATAGCCACGCTGTCAACTGAATCACAAGAATCAACTTTGGTCGAGCAAAGAAATGAAGATACGATTGAAATAGTGCAGCCATCTTGTTCTTTAGTCCAAGAGATAGCCACGCTGTCAACTGAATCACAAGAATCAACTTTGGCCGAGCAAAGAAATGAAGATACGATAGAAATAGTGCAGCCATCTTGTTCTTCAGCCCAAGAGATAGCCACGCTGTTAACTGAATCACAAGAATCAACTTTGCAAAGAAATGAAGATACGGTAGAAATAGTGCAGCCATCTTGTTCTTTACTGAGTCCAAGAGATAGGCACGCTGTCAACTGAATCACTAGAATCAACTTTGCAAAGAAATGAAGATACGGTAGAAATAGTGCAGCCATTTTGTTCTTTAGTCCAAGAGATAGATACGTTGTCAACTGAATCACTAGAATCAACTTTGCAAAGAAATGAAGATACGGTAGAAATAGTGCAGCCATCTTGTTCTTCAGTCCAAGAGATAGATACGTTGTCAATCCTGACGGTTGTTGTCCATAAAACTGACACCATGTCAACAGTGTCAGAGCCAGTATCACAAGATTCAAATGTGCCGGGCTGAAACAAAGAAATAAAGACACTGACAAAGCCTAGCGGCAGCCGTGTCGTCCAGCTTCAGTTGTGAATCATCGTTGTCATACTACTGATGGAATGTTCAAGGATTTCAAAAAAAGAAAACTAATCTACCTATTCGTTTTCTAGTTATGTGAAGAATCTAGTTATGTGAAGACCCAGGCACTTTAGTCCAGAACTGGGGCCACTTTTATTTATCACTGTCAGTAAAGAAACGCGCGCAGAAAAATATCTGGGCCGAAGACGTCGTGTTATAAATTTTCTTTGAAGCACGCCATCTTTACAATAAAATATAATTGAGAAAAGTGGGTCCAGCTCTGGAGGTTCACATGTGTCATGGACAAACGCAACGAAACTAACGCACGACTGGTAAATATAACTGGGATACATGTATACAGTCAATTGCAAAAATTCTGGCCGCTACGGAGTATCAGTATATCAATATATCAGATGCATTATGGGTAGTTAAATAATCGAAAATTCCCCTTAAAGCGGGTTAACGCCAGCAAAGTTGGTAGACATATATAGTATAATGTTTATTTTAGTCTTACGTTTGTTGTTTGTAAATTTTGCTTCATTTAATAGTATTATTGATGCACCCGATATATTGATATACCGTGGCGGCCATAATTTTTGCAAATGACTGTATCAATATATATATCAATGGGGTTAATTGTATTTATTGTTAAATAAAGTCAATACCTTAAAATTCTGAAAAAGGACTCGGCTTGTATATTTCATGTGCGATGGCTTATAGTAAAGTTAGAAATGTGTATTAAAAACGAGAGGCTGCAGACTGGATGAGGGTTTTCAGAATTTTACGGTATGTTTCATGTGTTTCAATGAAAAAAAGATATTATAAAGAAATGGATAACCTTACCTTTTTAAAGGTATACCTTTTCTCGACATCGCTTTACCTGACCGACTATTTTGTAATTATTTATTTATTAATAATTATATAATATTTGAAAAGGAATTGACAACATATGATAAGATTTAACTTTTCAAAAGAAAATTCACTCTTCTCACGCGTACTGATTTTTAAGATCAGCAAACTGGTTTCTTTCTGGTGCAAACAGCCTATATGATCTGAAAGAGTTTGTCTGAAAGAACGTTTCTGGAAAGTTTCGATGGTATAAGATAAAATCTCAAAAAGTTATCGGGGATGACATTTATAGACTTTAGTATGGGATTTTGCCGTCATGCGTTGCAAGCCTTGTTTTGATGTTTTTTCAGAATTTAAATCGTTCATAACTTCGCAGAGATATATAATTTCGTCATGAAATTAGTTATATAAGTATAATGTAGAAGTTTCATGACGAAATTAGATATCTCTGCGAAGTTATGAACGATTTAAATTCTGAAAAAAACATCAAAACGAGGCTTGCAACGTATGAATTTTGCCGTCATAAATGTCATCCCCGATAACTTTTTGAGATGTTATCCTATACCATCGAAACTTTCCAGAAATGTTCTTTCAGACAAACTCTTTCAGACCATATAGGCTGTTTGCACCAGAAAGAAACCAGTTTGCCGATCTTAAAAATCAGTACGCGTGAGAAGAGTGAATTGAAAACCCAGATTTAAAAAATCCAGTGATCCCATTATTTCTTGAATGATTAACAACGTGAAAAAAGCGCGGGCTTGCGCCCGTATTTGTGCCGTACGACCAAAATTTCTGCATAAAAATTATGCGCGCGCAGCAAATTTGGGTGATGCATGTCGGGAAATCTCTACAACATGAGCAGTTTTTGTCCGCCATGATGGATTCTAGAAATCGGGATCCCAAAATGTAAAAACGTTTAAATTCGTCTTAGATGACGATTTAACCAAATAACAACCTCAAAATGTGCTAGAACAATATTCCCATTAACTACTACGGACAATATTTTCCCCCTGCACCTTTTGTGCCGAGTTGTAAATTTCAAGTTTGAGTGCCGCACTCGGTGAGAGGAATCAACAAGATGAGTAAGTTGTCCTTCCGAGCTCGACAGCTCGACGCGAATAAGGCTCTTCCAGTCTATCAGGCCGAGGAACTGCCGGATCTGTCTGAATTCAGTACCATCAACCGAGCAGTCCCTCAAATGCCGACTGGAATGGAGAAGGAAGAGGAATCGGTGAGTGATTAACGTAATATTATGCTCATTTCTGTGTCAGGTTTGTACACAAAGAGCGTGTATGGGGGTAAATTGAAAACTGCATAATTGACGCTGAAAATGCATATGTATTTGCTGTAAATGCACTGCATGTAGTATGCTTTTCTCCACACATAGCAGTTTTCAAGCTCGTTGCAATTGACCTCATTCACGTGATCGCGATGTATAAACCCGCCATTTTTGAATCAATTTCATGGGAAATTTCTTCTAAACTTCCTTCTTGTGCGTAACTTGTATAGTTTTCTTCCGCTGAAGTGATCAGTCTGTATTATTTCTGATTTTTTCGAGAACTGTCAAGTTTATCTGAAAGTTTCTAAACAACTAATTACAATGTCATTGTTGCAATTGTAGTTAATTAGCCAATGTAAAAATTGTTCCTTACATTGTTTTTGACTTCTAGATTTTTGGAGGAAGCCATTTCTTTTTCATAAGTTTGTTTGTATAGGTAGTTGCATGGACTGAGTAAAATTAAGGATTCATTCCACAAGTGTTTAAATTAAAGTTCTAACAAAATTTCCTGAGTTACAAAGCGATAACTGAAATTAATCCTTTAATATTATGAGATACCATGCGATTACTTGTTTATAATATAGAGTAGAAAATTGATGGTGTATGTGCACACCACGCTTATTGAAAGTATTTTTTTTGCTTACAAACAACCAAACTTACAATACTTCTGAGTAAAAATGACATAATGTATTTTAAATTAAGACAACATAGCGTCAGATCAACCAATCACCTTCAAGTAATATGGCCCGCAATTAAGAAAAAAACCCTCCTTGATTAGCCAATCATCTTCAAGTAATTTTGCTGTCTATATTATAAACTGTTTTTTATGTCTATGATTTTCAACTTCTTACAAAGTTTTTAAACTTTAAAGGGGCACTGATGAAAATTGTTCAAAATTTAATTTAGCTGAAACTTCATTGAAACTAGACCCTGTCGGCAGGGTTCACTCGTGCCCTGGTGCCGGATTGAACCAGTACTGTTAAGGACCAGAGTAGAATTGGGATCCCTGTGGAAGTGTCAGTGTGGGGGCTTTCTCAGTATATCACCGTCCTGAATTCCTGAAAATTTGAATAACAATAGTTCATATTGTTGTATGCCTCGTTCTACAAAGAGTTCTTGATTTGAATAACAAATGTTTTTCAGGATAGTGATATATTACTGACTGAAAGAGCCCAAAGTTTGTATACGAGTTTGATTTTTGCTGCTTCCCTTTTCTACCTGGAACCAGCACATGTCGCAGTTATCTTTCGTGATCAATGCAGTATGATTTATATTTCGCTCTTAGAGTGAAAATATTTGAACATTTTAAAAGTAAAATCAAGAGACCATTATCTTGGTATAAAAATGTATTCAACGAGTAAAGTTCAATGATTGATAGTTGTTGTCGGTCGATTTTTCATTTAGACTTCGAAATATAAAATACCATAAATATAAGTTTTGTGGTTTCCTTTCTAGTAGAACACATAGACGTCCAGCTATTCGTGTGCTTATCTTCTTGGACGATTATAAAGGATTTTCACTGAATGTTCGTGTGTGCACGTGTCAGTTGTATAATTGGGCTTCCTGTGGTCACAGGTAGCCCAAACGTATAAATCAGTGGATCGTGACGTCTTTGGATTTCGTTCGGTTGGATCAGGAATGAGCTCTGATAAAGCCTTCAAAGGGTATGAGATTCTCAAAAATGTATTCACAACAGTAGTCTGAAAATTAAAGAACACGTTGGTGTAGAAATCTGAGCGAGAAATTGTGTTTTTGAGTGGTTTTGAGCGATTCGAAAAGCTTGGTTCAACCGGTCATTTTATAGTTTTGAGTATGAGTTTGTTTGTTTCTCAAAAGCATTATTTTTCTATAAGGCGTTCCCTAAAAAAATACTACAAATAAAGAATAATTAGTTGTTGAAGTCCCCTGTGTAGTTTTCTTGAGGTTTTGAGTTGTATTTTAATTATATATAAATAATATTCGATGTTGGTCCGAGTTGTTTTGTGAATTTTGATTTGTTGACGAGCGCTGAACAGCGACCGATGAAGGCCGAA
Organism: Actinostola sp. cb2023; assembly: GCA_033675265.1. Classification (NCBI taxonomy): domain Eukaryota; kingdom Metazoa; phylum Cnidaria; class Anthozoa; order Actiniaria; family Actinostolidae; genus Actinostola; species Actinostola sp. cb2023. The sequence continues at coordinate 720,001 of JAUJYZ010000132.1, forward strand.
GTTAGGATTTGTGTGCAATTTCTAAGCCGTGGTGGATGCCTGGGCTCTGACTTGTTGCTTTATACCGTCTTTTTATCCTTCATTTGGTCAACACATTTAATTTAGCCGCTTTTTAGATCGGGAATCACGACTCCCTATAACACATTGCGCATGTGCGAGACAATTCAGTAGTACAACCCATACTTTCGCTAGACACACACCCCATTTGCCCTATAATCTGATTTGATTTTGACTTTATTTTTAGTGACGATTGTCTATGGAATTAGTGGTCATGAGTAGTGTTTTGGATTTGACAATGTCCCACATCGATTGGAAGAGAGATACATTTCTGTATATAAATGGTTCCAATACATGTATAATAGATACTAGGCCCGGTACCTGGGCTAGGCGTTGCAAACCTTCTCCCCTTGCCCTCCCCCTTCGCTGATCCTCAACCCTGTCCCCTATTTATATTTGGGTCTCGATAGCATGTGACCGGATATTGCACAACTTTGCGATTTTCTGACATTGAAAAAAAAATAATAAAATACGCGTTGGGTTTTATAACTCGTGCGGCCTACGGCCTGGGCACGAGTAATAATCTCAAAGAGCCATACAATTACTGGTTAATGTGTTTTCTCAAAATTCCTATGGGAAGTATTACATTTTTATGAATCTTTGGAAGTGTCAGTGAGGTCATCTACTCAACCCAAACAATCAACACGGCTTCGCTCCGTACATTTCTTTGTGTTTAGTTTCTTGAATTATTTTATTTCTATGAAGCCAAAAGTTTGGGTGAAAGAGTTTTCTTACATTATTTGTGCTTAGGATTGATTGTCTGGCCAGTTTTGTTCAATGCAGAGCTGTTATCTGAACAAAACATTGAGATATTTTGATCACAAAACTACAAAGAAATGTATGAAGCTGAATGTTGGGTTGAGTAGATGACGTCACTGACTCCTCTAAAGATTCATAAAAAATATAGTACTTCCCTCTGGAATATTGAAAAAAGATTTTAACTTGTGCAGAATCACGTTTACGTTGAACGCCAAACGTCAGATTGAGTTTTGCTTTAAAAACATCAAATAAATGGGAAAACTACCAAATGAGTACTTGTGTTTTTAAAAATGAGAAAATGACATCGTTTACGTCTAAACGCGAAAAGATAGAGAGCAAATGCAGCAAAACCACATGCTCGAGAATCCAGCGGTGCTCTTCGGCGTGGGCTCGGAAATCGCCCCGCCAGAAGAACCGCTGGAGAACTTACCTGCTAAAACGACTTCTGGGGCGTGAGACAATGCTGGCTTCTGATTGACCCTATTTTTTGCCACAAAAAAATAGGGCCAATCAGAGCTCAGCCATATTTTCATTCATTCAAACGGACGCTGTGGGCAAAAGTCAGTGTTGACAGTTGTTGAAAGGACTGTTGAAAGATGAATCCAAGAGATCAAAGTTGTTTACAACATATTTATGCTTCTAGCTTCCCAATCCCCTTACAGACCGCCAAGCTATGCAGGCTAATGCACTTCAGTCATTTCCTGAACAGTTCATAGTCAGACGTTCATAGAAAATCGAAGCCGATGTTTTTGCACAGTTGCCGAAAGGGTTTGAGTATCTATCGAAGATCGGAATATCCACTGACATTGCCGAGTAGACGACAGATAAATCCTGAATGGCAACAGATATGTCCAGATTTTGTTTGAAAGAACGGAAGTTTTGGTTGGAGACAAGTACGATACCTTCTGCGAGCATAGTCTTCTTTTGACCTCCTCCCCGAGAGAGGGAGAGGAGGTCATTTATCCTTCCAGGGTTGATGCGCTTGAATGCGTATCACGCCCCAGAATTCGTTCTAGCAGGCAAGTTCTCCAGCGGTTCTTCTGGCAGGGCGATTTCCGAGCCCATGCCGAAGAGCACCGCTGGATTCTCGAGCATGGCAAAACCATGGTCAACAAGGTTTTGACGTTTGGCGTTCGCCGTAAATGTGATTCTTAACTCATTCGCTCCTGAGCTATTTTGAGTTTTTTAGCAATTTTCTGGACCTAATCACGCCATAGGAAATTTCGATTCCATATAAGGGGTTTCCATGGAAATCTTGACAGTTCTGAATGCCTGTGGGCTCGCGTTTTCACTTGTTTTGCCTTTCTTCTTGGGATCTCTTCGGGGCCAGTAGTTTAAATTGCTTGAAGAGGCCAATTTTGCATTTTAGAGTGTTTTATAGCCATTATTCACCACAGAAGCCCCCAGAACAGCATCATTAAGCTTGACTGGTGTGGTAGAAACCGTTCTGCTGAAAGAACCCAGCAGCGAGAAGCGATTTTCACGAAGACATCTCGGCAGTGCCATTACAGAATTCAAAATGGCGGACTCAACTGTGAAATCGTCTCTGGTTGTTCTGTGGTGGATTCCAGGACCTACAAAGGCATTTTTGGCGACTTTGGACTTGTAAAGAATGCAACCGGTACAATATTTTGCCTGTAGGACCGAGTGGCTCGACACTCTAAAAAGTCTAAAAAATGGAAAGGGCAGGATGCTTGATGTCGAAAATTCCCATATGTTCCCGGCATCCTTTTCGGGCGTCCAGAAGGAAAACACGTGTTTGCGAAAGTGGTCCTAAGGAAATGGCTATTGTTCGGCGAGTTAAGGAAGAGAGAGGGAAAAATTCACGAATATATCAAGAAGAGAGATGGAAGTTTTCCGAGAAAGTGGTTTGTTTTGCAATGATGTATTTTGGAAGAAAATCCAAGTCAAATGTCGTTCATTTTCGAGGTGTGAAATTGCGTCAAAAACACACATTTTTTGATTTCTATGAAAAAAATTAATTGAACTAATGCCCAGAAATCAGACCTATAAGTCAGTTTACTTGAGGTTAAAATTTGAAGAGTTATCTAGTTGTCACTAATAACTGGCCATGAGATCGAAGTTACGAAAATTCAGAAAGTTAGAATTTTTCAAAGCAGTATCGATGTTTACAGCCGGTTTCGGCCGGTGTATCAATGGGTTAATCTCTCTAATAATTCAAAAACCTTGTTCTTTTGACAAACATTTTTGGCTTTTGCAAGAGCAACAGTTTTTTCCAATTGATGCTGATCGTACAGAAAGCAGTAATAAAACAAATAATATTACTGACAACTCCCTGCACAATGTCAGAGTAAGAAATGTGTGATTCTCAGATTGAGTGAAGACATCTTACACAAAAAAAAAAATCAATGTAATTTTATATTCATGCTCTTTAAAGGGGGACTGACGAAAATCGTTCGAAATTTAATTTAGCTGAAACTTCATTGAGTAATTCTTCAAGGGTCTAATAATCACTGGTATTCATTTGGTAGTTTTCCCATTTATTTGACGTTTTTAAAGCAAAACTCAATCTGATGTTTGGCGTTCCCCGTAAATGTGATTCTGAATCTCTCTATTAGTCATCTCAGCTGATTGCTAATAAGCAGTTTTTATTGGAGTGTTCTGAATATAAAGCACTGTTGACAATACAATACAATCAATAAATATACCTACAAAACAGTGTTGTTGTGATTCTCAAGATGAGATACATGTATTTCAGTTTCCGTTCTCAGATAATTCTATATTAGTTATCACATTCTGATTTGTAACTACTCTTTACCAGGAACACCATTTACAACGAGCCATTTCAGCACAGCAGGTCTATGGAGACACTCAACAACTTGTCATTCCTACTCCTGATAGTGAGGAAATGAAAACTGTTCCATCTTTGGTCCGGAATAACTTCAAGCAACCCAAGCAGTACATCCATGTACAAGGTAATACCACTGCCTTCAACAATACTAAAGTACCTACATTCTACCAATTAAAATAAAAACTGGTTATAATGTAATGTGATATTTTTGTTAGGTGATCTATACATAGGGGGATTACCTTGAGATTACCTTTTCAAATATTTGTGTTTTATATTTGAATAATTAAGTATTATTATTATTATTATTATTATTATTATTATTATTATTATTATTATTATTAACCCATTCGCTCCTGAGCTATTTTGAGTTTTTTAGCGATTTTCTGGACCTAATCACGTCGCAGGAAATTTCGATTCCATATAAGGGGTTTCCATGGAAATCTTGACAGTTCTGAATGCCTGTGGGCTCACGTCTTCACGCGTGCACTCTTTCTTCTTGGGAGTTCGTAGGGGCTAGTAGTGTTCACTACTTTCAAGAGGCCAAGTTTGCATTTTTAGAGTGTTTATAGCCATTGTTCACCACAGAAGCCCCCAGGACAGCATCATTAAGCTTGACTGGTGTGGTAGAGACCGTTCTCCTGGAAGAAATCAGGAGTTTAGATACGAATTCACGAACACATTTTGGCGTTGCCGTTTGGAAATTCAAAATGGCGGACTCAAGTGTGAAATCGTCTCTCTGGTCTTTCTGTGGTGGATTCCAGGACCTACAAAGGCATTTTTGGCGACTTTGGACTTGTAAAGAATGCAACCGGTGCAATATTTTGCCTGTAGGACCGAGTGGCTCGACACTCTATATATATATTCTTAAAAAACGGATATTCGGGGAGATTTATGCCGAAATTCCCGGATGTTTCCCGGCATCCTTTTCGGGCGTGCAGAAGGAAAACACGTGTTAGCGAAAGTGGTCCTAAGGAAATGGCTATTGTTCGGCGAGTTAAGGAAAAGAGAGGGCAAAATTCACGACTATATCAAGAAGAGAGATGGAAGTTTGCTGAGAAAGTGGCGTTTTGTTTCGCAAGGATGTATTTTGGAAGAAAATCCAAGTCAAATGTCGGTCATTTTCGAGGTGTAAAATTGCGTCAAAAACACACATTTTTGATTTTTATGGCAAACAAATTGAACTAATGCCCAGAAATCGGACCTGTAAGTCAGTTTACTTGAGGTTAAAATATGAAGAGTTATCTAGTTGTCACTAATAACTGGCCATGAGATCGATGTTACGAAAATTCAGAAAGTTAGAATATTTTTTCAAAGCAGTATCGATGTTTACGGCCGGTTTCGGCCGGTGTAGGAGTCAATGGGTTAATAATAATAATTTATTCATTTATAATATTGTGCAAATATCAATCGTAAAAAAATTTCAAATGCACATTACAATGGTATACAATAATAATATTAAATTTAATTTAAAAAAAAAATTAGTATGTAATTTTCAAGGCCAACAATGAGGACTAGACGGGATTTCCAGTCCACGCAATTAAGTTAAGCTAATTGCAAGGACTGTAAATCCCGTCTAGTCCTAATTGGAGGCTTTGGAAGGACTTCTCCAACTCATTCATGATTATTTTATAATTGGAGAAATTCAAAGCTAAAGTTGGCCGAATTTTATGCTAATTAAGAACACATTCCAAATGTTCTCCATGGAGTCCATGGTAGTGATTTTCTTTGTTTTGACCTTATGAATTCTTAATGAGTTTGAGAAGGCTACTTCCTATTCCTTACACGTACAATGTACATGAGAGCTGACTAGACCAGTCTCTTCAACTACAATATAACTGAAATGTACCATTGGACCATATGTTATTTATTGTATATTGTATATGTGTCGCAGGGCTCCTTTTGAATCAGAGGCTGCTAGCCACTGACTGGATTACCCTGCTGTTTTATTTGTGTTTAAATAAAGGTGTCTATCTATCTATGTGCATTACAAGTGATTGGTGATCACGTTGTTCACATAAATACAATATTTACTTCAGTTTTTACTTGTTTATGCATTGCTGTACTCCTTAAGTAAAGATATAGTTACTCATCTTTAGCCTCGTCAGAGAATAACCCTTGCAATTAAAAAAGGTTTCTATTGTTCAATGTTAGCATATTTTGCATTCTTGTTGGTATTTGAATAAGTTACACTGAATTGAGGCTAATGAGCAAATGCGTCTTTTGTCAAGGAGTGCAGCGGTGTCTAAACAACTCGAAACTGGATTATTGTGATTTGCAATCATTGAAATTACAGATGTCCTTGTATAGTATTATAATAATAATAATTATTATTATTTAAGCTCATCACCAATAGATGAGCTATGAGATGCTCGATTCGCTTGCTCAAGCATTTGTTGAATCCACAATGAACAGCAAAAGGGCTGATCAGATGGATGACACATGTATTGCAAGCCCCTGTCCATGTCTAGGGATGCTATGGGTACCCAAGCGAGACGGCTGGCCAGCATTGTCTTGATTTTAACCCAAGTTGCCTAAATTACATTTAGCCTCATTTAGATTATTATTTTATTATTATTATTATTAATTATTATTATTATTATTATTATTATTATTATTATTATTGTTTTGTTTTTATAAGAAAGACAAATGCAAGGAAATTACGACGTTTTCGACATCGTCCGATGTCATTATCAAGTGAGTTTAATTTAAATAGCAAATAAAATATAATGCAGTTCATGATTGATTGAATTGTTACAGTTGAGTGAGTAAAGTAAATAATGATAAATTAAGTAAATAGTTTGGCCCGAACTGCAGAGTCCGACTGAACATTCAATGTGGGCGATTTTTGCTTTATAAAAAGCATCTCGTACACGGAGACAGTCAAGTTTAGTTTTACATTTCTTCAAAATGGAGAAACAATTGGGTGGTCTGGTTGTGGTCAGTCCATGAAGTTCTCTTTGATGCTTCCCAATAGATGAGTAGCGGTGTTCATCAAGACGTTGGTGTAAGTGACGCGCTGTAAAACCAACATAGGCAGCATCACACAGACCACATTTGTAATAGTACACAACAAGTTGTTGGTTTATGAGCGGTGGCTTTGGCTCTTTACTTAATTTATCATTATTTACTTTACTCACTCAACTGTAACAATTCAATCAACCATGAACTGCCTTATATTTTATTTGCTATTCAAATTAAACTCACTTGATAATGACATCGGACGATGTCAAAATGTCATAATTTCCTTGCGTTTGTCTTTCTTATAAATATAGTTTCTAAGTCGAAACTCATCCAGATTATTATTATTATTATTATTATTATTATTATTGTTATTGTTATTATTATTATTGTTGTTGTTGTTGTTGTTGTTATTATTATTATTATTATTATTATTATTATTATTATTATTATTATTATTATTATTATTATTATTATTATTATTATTATTATTATTATTATTATTATTATTATTATTATTATTATTATTATTATTATTATTATTATTATTATTATTATTATTGTTAATTATTATTATTATTATTATTATTATTTCCCAATGTTTTTTTCTTGCTTTGATTTATGAATGTATTTGTCCATAGCATATGGATTGAATGAAGATGTTCCAGAATATGACTTGGACATGGAAGATGAACGATGGCTTGAAGGATTCAATAAGAAGAAGGTGAATGCTGCTGCATGTACATCATTTTAAGAGCTTGTTTATGCCTGAAATAATTATGACCAAGTTTTATCTGTTCCATTCCATTGTACAAAATGTAGGTGCATATAAGCCTACATGTACATTGTACTTGTGATTGATCCCAGAACAGATAAAAACAGTACTGGTAAAAGTAGGGTCTATACATACTATGTATGTTTAGGAGCATGGGTGGCTTAGTTGGTTTAATAGTGAGCAGCCTTCTAATCGAGAGGTGCCCGGTTCGATCCTTCATGACTTCACATCCTTTTTATGACTTCCTTCTAATCCGTGTAGCTCAGTACAGCTTTAAATGCCCATAGAATGGAGCACTGATGGAGGGAGGGGGTAATAAGGAGCACCATCCGCTCCCTGGGAGACCACTTTTGGGTGAAGGGATGCACAATCTTTACTTTACTTATACACAACATTGTTCTAATGCTGAGTTTTTATCTTAACAGGAGATTCTTACAATTTTGCAACTTGAAAGTATTCTTGAAAAGCTAGAAAAGGGAATGGGAGCTCAGGTAGGTATATTGTAGATGATGAAAACAATCATCATATCAGTTCAATTAATTCATGTTTTATACCGTAGGCTTGTATGTCATACGGTGATGCTAAAGCTTTACTGCAAGAAAGTGAAGATATAGTGAAACCTGTTTTTGACTACTGGACAAGCAAACGTGAGAAGCTAGACGACTGTTTGGTTTGTTTAATTCCACAAGTAAGAGGAGAGAAAAGAGATGGAACCACAACAAATGACCCTTATGTAGCCTTTAGAAGAAGAACAGAAAAGATGCAAACAAGAAAGGTAGTTAGGTTAAGCTGAAATTACTATGAAATTTACAAAGGTTAAAAGAAATCTATAACACCGTGAAAAAGAGAAAAAGAGATGTTTCAAACCTTTGTTGAGTAAAGTTAATTACTCTTTTCCAGAGTGTTATAGAATTCCTTTAACCTTTGAATTTGTCATAGACACAGCCCATACTAGTGTACTCTAGTCCCGGGACTCTAGTTTCCACTTACATGTATATACAGTTAGCTCTTGTAATGAAGACACCCTGCTCTTGTGGACACCTTGTTATTACAGACAAGAGATCCATTAATGGCTAAATTAACAAAGAAATCATTGAAAATAACTCCTGCTTTTATGGACTCATTATTTTGCGCACTGGATTACATCCCCTAGGGAGTGACTGTAATGGTACATGTATGTATTGTAAATGTCTGACAGCAGCTGTTAGTCTATGTTGCACATTTAGGCTATTGCTCTAAGCAACTATTTCTGACATTAGAATCGAAAGAATGATGAAGCAGGCTATGAGAAGATGTTGAAGCTTAGAAGAGATCTCAAACGAGCTTGGTAAGTGAAATGGAATGTCTAGAATTTTGAATTGTATTTTTATGATCAACTAACACACTGATTCTATTGCTATCAGTACTATCTTGGATATGGTCAAAAGAAGGGAACAAACTAAGAAGGAATTGCTAGAATTAACAGTAAATGTGTTTGAACACAGGTTAGTTTGTTCAGTAGGAATGTGGTATGTCCATTATAATGCAGTGCAATGAAATGCTTTCAGATAAACTTGAATGATGCACTTCACATGAATGGTTGTAATATATAACTGAGAACCCTGGATAATGGTTATGAACATTACATTTATTTTACATTCATTCATTTGTAGATATACTGCTGGGGACTTTACTGGCCAGATACTTCAACAGTGTTTAGATCTCATTCGATATCAACCTCCTGCAACCAACCTTACCATACCATCTACTATGCATGGTGATAATCTAACTCCTGGACCTAATATTGATGTACATAGGGAGCTTTATGTAAAACGAAAACATGTAAGTAATCAGACACTGAGACAAGGTAGAGGGCAAACACTAAAACCATGAAACAATCCTAACTAATTAACTAGTACTAAATAGCACCAATGACACAATAGAAAACAAAAGACATTGCACTATTTAGTACTAAATAAAGTTAGCACTGTTTCATGGTTTTAGTGTTTGCACTCTATGGATTGTGTATTATTTGTAGATGAGTGTTAGTAATATATTGGTTTGATAATCATACAGGACGAAAGAGCAAACCTGAAAAATGACTATATTGAAACTGGGTAAGTCAAACTTTTTAAATTAATCAAGTAATTGATGATGATGATAGCTGTAATGATCTCACATTTATATGTATATGGTGGTGATGATGATGATAATAGATCACAGATTTCGCATAACTGTGAAAAACGTATGACACTGCCCCAACCGTGATGTTTTAGACTTTCAAATAAATTTGTACCATGTGCTGTGGTTTATCACAGTTGTATGAAATCTTCTCTAGTGGTGGTTGTGTAGAAGCTGGCAACTGTAGCCACCAGTCCTCGTTAAAAGTTTGTGTGCATCATTACACACCTGTTACAGTCACCAGTTTTGATTTGGGTTGGCTGTTTAAAAATCGACTGAGAAACCTTGCACATGTGTTTGAACTTGAGATATCTAAAATGCCATTGATGGTGATTACACTGTATATAAAATGATGCTGATTGGTGATGATGATGACATTGATAGTGGTTAAAACAGTCCCAGCTTACAACTGTACATAATAATAATAATAATAATACAAATACATATATTCTATTATGGGTATTCATTGTACTGATGTAATCCTTGGATGTTTTTAACAGTCATAGACGTCCTAAAGGTCTCCATCATGCGAAAATGAGTCGTGCCCTCTCGGCTGATGGTCAGCCTATATTTAGTGATAATGATGATGAAAGTGGACAACTGTCTCCATCACAAGTAAGCCATACATCTGTGTTGACAATTTATCTGTAGCCAGTCTTGGCCTCTTGTATTGTTTTACATTTGTAGTGATTCTTAGTACAGTTAGTACATGTATTTATAATATTGTTGGTAATTCTTTCAAGCTTGAGCTACCATCAGAACCTGAGGAAGACGACGATGATCCTGATGGGAGATACGCATTCAAGAGAAAGAAGGGTGTCAAGTACCTTCCGGTAAAAACTTTACTTACTTATGCACTGCCATTCACATAATCAGTCATCAGAGAAGTAAAAGAACTGACATCCACTTGTTAATTTTTTTTCAGCCTCGATTCGACTCACCCCTACCGTATCCTTGGATAGACCCCTCAGAAGGAGGTCTTGGTGACAAACGATATCGGTATTGTTGTACATCTATCTCATCCCCTCAAAGACTTATAGGTTTCGCCAGACAGAGAAGAGGTCGTGGAGGAAGGTAATGACATTGGGTGGGTAAATGTTGGGTTGGCATGTGTTGATTGGTCATATTGTTCATCTCGTTGGCATTTTATACTCTCTCTTACTGTGCATTATCTTACTATTTGTTTATCAACTTGCATTTTGTTATGTCATGTGATGAGTGAAGTTTTTATTTCATCAACAGAACATACTTTGATCGAGCTTGGACACCAATGGCGGAGAGTCTTGAAGACCTAGAATCATTATTAAATTCTTCACTATCATCATCATCATCATCGTCATCGCTTACTCTTCCAAATGGACTTTTTCCTTATGATCATTTAACAGGATGGAAAAAGTTAACAATGTAAGTAGCCTGTTGATCACTGATTACAATGTAAGTAGCCTGTTGATCACTGATTACAATGTAAGTAGCCTGTTGATCACTGATTACAATGTAAGTAGCCTGTTGATCACTGATTACAATGTAAGTAGCCTGTTGATCACTGATTACAATGTACAGTTTTTGTATATTATCTTTGCGGGTGAATCAATTAATTTTGCGTATTATTGCGTTCTATTGTCTTATGCTGTAAACGCAACTTGCGGTTTTTATGAATAATGACCGAGGCGCAACAGAAAACCGCAAACGTCCGCAAATTGCGGTTCTCTTTAAGAAGTCTTTTTGCGGCGCAATTGCGGTTCTTAGCTGTTGCAATACTTTTAGGCGGTACTGTAAGTACAGTCAAACCTCTATTAAGCGATCACCCTTGGGGAATAGAGCTAACTGACCGCTTAATAGAGGGTGACCGCTTAACAGAGGGCCGCTTAATAGAGGTTTGACTGTAGCCTGTTGATCACTGATTAGTCAGTGTCCACAATAACGAGAGTTTCGATCAATCCTTTGTAAATAACTGTATTCAATGATATTTTGTATAATTGGTTTAACTATAGTGATTCTTATGACGTAATTCGGTAAAGAAATTGATTGATTGATTGTTTTTTCAACAGACCCCATTATCGACCAAAATCCCCTTCTAACAAAACAACGTCAAGTCAATCACTTTCTTCACAATCGACTTCTTCAAGTGATCCTGGACTTCAAAGTAGTTCAAGTGGTCAACCACGACCTCGTATCCATCGGAGTTTTTCAACGCAACCACGATCGAAATTCTCGCTAAACACATCGCCTTCAAACGGACTTGTTGGAACGAACTTCACACATACCAATCCCACAATGCATTGTGGGAACGGTCGAAGTTCTTTACCAAATGGACCACTTGTTACGCAAAGCGGCCAAAGTAATTCACATGGTACATGGACTAGTAGCTCGATTAGTGCTACACAGAATAAAAATGCGTACTCTACGGCGCCTATCAAGGCTGTTTACGCTCTTAACTTTCCACTAAACTCCAGTACATCCAGTCCGTTATTGTCCAATAATATTGTTCGTGGGAATGTACCATTTCCACCAACGTCAACCAATTCACTGTCATTATTAAGTACAACCAATACAACTAAAACATCGTCCAGCTTTTCAAACCTGTCAGCTACAACAAGGTGAGCTTTTGCTTTTATTGCTCTCTGCTCTGCTCTGCTCTCATCTACTCTGCTCTGCTCTATGCTCTGCTCTGCTCTCGTCTTCTCTGCTCTCTTCTGCTCTCTGCTTTGCTCTGCTCTGCTCTCGTCTGCTCCGCTCGTCTTCTCTGCTCTCGTCTGCTCTCTGCTCTGCTCGTCTGCTCTTGCTCTGCTCTGCTTGTCTGCTCTGCTCGTCTGCTCTGCTCTGCTCTGCTTTAATCTGCTCTCGTCTGCTCTGCTCTGCTCTGCTCTGCTCTGCTCTGCTCTCGTCTGCTCTCTGCTCTGCTCTGCTCTGCTCTCGTCTGCTCTCTGCTCTGCTCTCGTCTGCTCTGCTCTCGTCTGCTCTGCTCTCGTCTGCTCTGCTCTCGTCTGCTCTCGTCTGCTCTGCTCTCGTCTGCTCTGCTGTCGTCTGCTCTGCTCTCGTCTGCTCTGCTCTCCTTTGCTCTGCTCTCTGCTTTGCTCTTGTCTGCTCCGCTCGTCTTCTCTGCTCTCATCTGCTCTGCTCGTCTGCTCTTGGTCTGCTCTGCTCGTCTGCTCTGCTCGTCTGCTCTGCTCTGCTCTCTGCTTTACTCTGCTCTCGTCTCTGCTCTGCTCTGCTCTCGCTCTGCTCTGCTCTGCTCTCGTCTGCTCTCTGCTCTGCTCTGCTCTCTGCTCTCTGCTCTGCTCTGCTCTCGTCTGCTCTGCTCTGCTCTCGTCTGCTCTGCTCTGCTCTCGTCTGCTCTGCTCTCGTCTGCTCTGCTCTCTCGTCTGCTCTGCTCTCGTCTGCTCTCTCTCTCTGCTCTGCTCTGTCTGCTCTGCTCTCGTCTGCTCTGCTCTCTCTGCTCTGCTCTGCTCTCCTCTGCTCTGCTCTCCTCTGCTCTGCTCTCGTCTGCTCTGCTCTGCTCTGCTCTGCTCTGCTCTGCTCTGCTCTGCTCTGCTCTGCTCTGCTCTGCTCTGCTCTGCTCTGCTCTGCTCTGCTCTGCTCTGCTCTGCTCTGCTCTGCTCTGCTCTGCTCTGCTCTGCTCTGCTCTGCTCTGCTCTGCTCTGCTCTGCTCTGCTCTGCTCTGCTCTGCTCTGCTCTGCTCTGCTCTGCTCTGCTCTGCTCTGCTCTGCTCTGCTCTGCTCTGCTCTGCTCTGCTCTGCTCTGCTCTGCTCTGTCTCCATTGCCCAGTTTCTCACGCCAATCTTTCTTTGTCCACAGTGATTTCGATAGCATATCAAATATTGGAAGACCAGAACCGTTTAAAAGACAGAACAGTATCGACGTTGTAAATGCAACATAATTTAGCATAGAATGGATAATTTTAAAAGTACATTAATTATTTAGTTATGTGGGTACTGCCTATAGTCCTATACACATACGTATTTTCCAGTATCAAAGGTATTCTCTGTATAGTAAGCTCTATTTATAAACAATTTTGGAATAGGTTCATAATAGATCCAACACAGTTAATTTGATAAAACCATTTCAGTGATTCTGTAAAACCAGTGAAAAGTCGTCAGGAAGTTTGGGTTTGTAAGAGGGGAGATCTTTTTCTCGTTCTTTTTTTTTTGCTTAAACTTTTGTAATTTTCGTGTTATTTATATAAAATCAAGTAATTCGTTCGTCTAACGTCTACTTCCTGGTGACTTGTCGCTTAAAACTTTTGATATAATTTTTGTTATTTTAGCTAAGACAGTTTTACGAAGACACAAAATACGAAGTGCAGTTCCTAGAGTGCAAACACTAAAACCATGAAACAGTGCTAACTTTAATTAGCACTAAATAGTGCAATGTTTTCTATTGTTCCATTGGTGCTATTTAGCACTAAATAGTTTGTACTGTTTCACGGTTTTAGTGTCTGCACTCTAAAAAACATGTATTAATCATTTAAGTTAACTCGCTACATATAGTGTGTCTTAAATTTGCCCCCTGCGCCCTTTGCAATGCTAGGTTTATTTACTGCATTCCAAATATGGAAAATGTGTAGAAAATACGTCCTTGATTCTTTTTTGCGCCAAAAATTTGTACTGTAGAGCGGTTTGAAGGGATTGGTGAAAGGTAGTTGGCTGCAAAATGTATTATCAACACTAAATTCAAATGTCCTACTTTTTAGCACAAGCGCACTTCAAACCTCAAGTTCTCGTAGTTGAATCGTTCTTGTGTATATATTTTGAGTTCTTTTCATTTTTTGTTAACCTTTTTCTAAAAAACCTAAACCCACCTATTATACTTTAGAATGCCTTGCTTCACTCCAAGAGATGTGGATTGAATTTAGGTGTATTTTGTGTGGTTTTCTTTTGTGTTTATTATAAAGTACGCTTCTCAAACTAAACAAAAATCTCATATAAAAACAAAACGACGGTACTGTTTTCCAAAGATGCATTGAAAAATCACAATTATATCTTATTTATTTACAATTTGTTCAAGAGGAAATGGACAGAACTGTAGTAATGTTTATTGCAGTAATTTAAAGCGGCCAGTCTTACGAAATGAATGATGAGATGGGGCGTATTTTAGCTCGACTGACTTAGGTATACTTGGAAATCAATTTTCTAATGGTTCATTCACGAATTGATGTGGATATGACGGACAGTGTATTGTAGTCCGATAACGTATTTGTGCTTAATAAATCACTTCATACAAGAAACACCGAGTACTGTAAAAGGGATGGGAAGTAGTAAAATTGCGGCAGTTGAGAATAATAGACTGGCTATGACTGCAAGGATGGACCTTTTCGTAGTTTCCCAGAATGCTTCATGATTCTGTGCGCGCAAGCGAGGTCAGGGTATGCAAAATAGATCGAAAATATTAAGAGAGAATGAAGAAATTCAGTAAAAAAATTAGATTTAAATTAAAAGTGCGTAAGAAGAATTACAAAGATAGATGCAAATTCTCAAGCAAATAAAATATTTTTCTTCTGTTCTTGATTCGTTACAGTAGTCATATTTTCCTCAATATACGATCAATTCTAAATATTTTTTTCCCCTGACCTCGCTTGCGCGTGCAGAATCATGAAACATTCTGGGAAACTACGGAAAGGTCCATTTCATGCCCTTTCATGATGAAATAGTTATCCCAGAAGCTACTATTAGTGGGGAGCAAAGAATGGGGCCTGGGGACTCGACTTCGTGGACCCTACTTTCGAGACTCTGGAACCAGGGTAGTATCCTAGAGATCGATTTTCACAATCCAAGAACAGTTCAGACTAGAAGTATGGATAGAAAGAATGGCCGCAATGGTGAAAATCTGTGAACGCTCGTTTTTCTGACTTGAAATCTCTCCAAACCTGTAAGGGGACTCCCACAAGGATTGTAATAATAATATAATAATAATAATAACTTTATTGGACAGGGTAACTGTTACCCAAAATGATAATTTTCAGGTGGCCCTCGGGTGGTGGTCCTATTGTCTCGCCCACAAGGTCTTGATTCTGGTACCTTTTAGGGGGATATCTACTGATCCCACCAACTGATTGCTTGATTTAGCCTGATTGTTAGAGTGTCGGTCCATGATCCTCTGCTCTCGCTATTCCCGTCAGGGAGGGGGAGAGACGGGTAGGGGGAGATAGCGAGAGCGGAGGACCATGGACCATCTGAAAATCAACCGAAAATCAGGCTAGTGCAGTGTTTGCCCGCCATCTGAAGACAAAATTAATATTGAGATTTAAAGAGAGTAAAATAATTGAGTCTGCAAAGCAGGCTCTGCAAAGACTCTATGTGGGATACCTGTGGTATTTTAAACCGCGAGTGCATGAAAACGAGTTTCAATATGGCGGACGGTGAGGTAAGTTTATTGACAGTATTTTATATAGATTTCATTGCAGGTTTAATACTTTTCATATGAAGTACTTTAGTGCAATAGCAATGATGACTACTGCTAATAATTTCAATGTATGTGAAATAAAATGTGGAATTAGAAAGCTAGCTTTCTTGCAAAGACTATTTTTGACTTTTGTACAAGAGAGAGAAACGTTCGTCATATTTAAACTGAAGTTTATATGAAGAACACAATACCATTACCGGTCTTTACCAGGTATATGTAAGAGTTTTTCATTGCCCAGTTTTATTAGTATATATAACAAAATTGGTTTTATATTCACTCTGGTATTTTACCAGCTGCGATTGGTGCACGGCCATATTTGGAATCTAGCTTTGGTACCGTCAAACGGACAAGTGCCGAGTCCGGGCCCCTACATAACACAATTTCATAGCCTGTGTAGCCAGGCTCTAGGGGAAAGTCCGAGGGGTGGGGGACTGGAGAAGAGGGGGAGGGAGAGCCTGCAGTCACCTATAGTTATTTTTCATGTGTAGCGTTCGCTGGCGAATGCTGATTACCCATTGGCTAAAACCCTGTCAATCAAAGAGTTCAGATATTTTAGTTTTAGATTTCATCATTCAAGATAGCGGCAAGTACGAGTTCGAAGAGTATTGGGAGTTATTACGGTTAAAGTAAAGCCTGAGCAGAAGAGAGCTATATAAAGCAGCTGTAGAAATAATAGGGTACAGGAGTTTAAAATATTTCAACTCTTAGTGATGATGGAAAAGAGAAGTTCTTGTGTTCTCAGAAGAGGTAGATTCGATGGATCTCTCTGCCTATAATCTAACAGAAAAGTTGGAGAACCTTCGTGAGGTCGAAGCAGGAAGACTCCAATACCCAATCGTATACGCATCTGCCGAAAGTGCAACTGATATGCACTTAGAGAGACTTGTGCTTCACACAGAGTTTTACTATCGAGGTCATCAATATTCAGGCTAGATAACACATTATTTTGAAGTTTGCTATATTTGATCACTCTTTCAACTTAGAACGAACTCCACACAACTCCACGCAACTCCACTCTTTCCTTTTCTGTACAAACGGCACACTTCATTTTGCAAGTTTTCGTTATATTTTAGAGCATATTTACTTGTAGCAGGAGATGCGAGTTTTGACACTTCAACGGAAGTCAAGTTCAGCTAGGTTCAGATTGGTTAACTTTGACAGCTTACGTTTTCCAGACACATCAGCATGTGAATTTTTAATTAGGGGGCGGCATGAAAAATAACAATAGGTGACTGCAGGCTCTCCCTCCCCCTCTCTCCTCTCCCTCCTCTCCAGTCCCCCTCCTTATCCCCTTCCCACCCCTTCCCATTCCCTTCCTCTAGAGCCTGGCTACGCAGGCTACAATTTCATTACTTTGAAACTGTCACAGCAAATAACCACAATTACATGTAAATCACTGCCAGCAATGACTGTATTTATTAGGGTAAAGATGAACCCACTGAAGGCGAGGAAGAGGAATCCGAAGAGGAGGAGGAAGAAGAAGAACCCAAACTGAAATATGAAAGATTGGGAAATGCAGTGAATGAGATCTTGAAAGGGGAGGAGTGTGCAAGTTGTATGGCTGTACATTCCAAGGTACATGTAGCTAAAGTTCTACATTGTATGCATGCATGCATGTACTGTTATTACTATGGTTTGCAAGTCAAGTTACATGTACATTTGATCAATTTGATTATTTGGTTCTCTTCCAAATCAAACACAAATTGGTAGTCAGTTCCCATTTCATCATAGAAAAAGAGGTGACCACCCCTATTTTTACCAATCCCTCTTCCCTGTAATAAATGCTGACATTTCCCTACATAGAGCTCTACCCTTATTATGTACACTCACCCACCCCTATTTATACCAATCCCTCTTACTTGTAATAAATACTGACAGGTCCCTACCCTTATTATACTCACCCACCCCCACCCCTATTTATACCAATCCCTCTTACCTGTAATAAATACTGACAGGTCCCTACCCTTATTATACTCACCCACCCCTATTTATACCAATCCCTCTTACCTGTAATAAATACTGACAGGTCCCTACCCTTATTATACTCACCCACCCCTATTTATACCAATCCCTCTTACCTGTAATAAATACTGACAGGTCTCTACCCTTATTATACTCACCCACCCCCTATTTATACCAATCCCTCTTACCTGTAATAAATACTGACAGGTCCCTACCCTTATTATACTCACCCACCCCTATTTATACCTATTACCAGCCCCTCTTACCTGTAGCAATTCATCACTAAATATAATAATTATTAACCTAAGAATGTCATTCCAGTTTCTGGCATTAGGGACTCACTATGGAGTTGTACATGTCATGGATCACCTTGGTAACAACATCAGGAGTAAAGAATTTCCATCTGTAAGTGGCTGATCATATCAAAACTTCACTGTATTGATGCTTATTAGTATGGGTATACAAAATGTACATTAGAGCGCTTATAAACAGCAGACGTTTTCATTAAAATCAACACGGACAGTGCGCGCACTGACGAATAATTTCGAAACGACCGTGATTGACGTCCGTGACGGCAATCTACGACGACTTCACCTGTTCTCATGTCGTAGATTGCCTTCACGGACATCATCATTCGCTTCGAACATCATTCGTCAGTGCGTGCGCTGTCTGTGTTGACAAAAACGTCTGCTGCTTAAGCTCTCTAATGTCATATGATGAGGTCCATGCACATTGATCTCTGATCAAAATAAAAATTCTCCTTGACATTCTATGAATATCAAAGGAGAATTTGGGTTTTGATCACAGGTACTTGACTTTATTTATTAAATAGACTTTGTTGTAATACAGCATTCAACAGCAGTAAACCAGATTAGCATAGATGAAAAAGGTGACTATGTTGCAAGTTGTTCTGATGATGGACGGGTAAGAAATAACAATAACAAGTAATAATATTTCACTTTGAAAGTTATGATGTCTTTACTACGTACAGATCAGTTAATGTAGAAGCTTTTATTTTGTTTCAGGTTGTAATCAATGGATTGTATAGCTCCGAGAATAATGTCCAAAACAATTTTGACACCCCTATCAAGGTACTTACATACATGAATCTGCAGTAATGATTTGTGGTAACCATAAGTCTGTGCTTGTTATGTTCTTAAATAGGCTGTTTCTCTGGACCCTGAGTTCTCATCCAAGCAAACAAAGATGTATGTCACTGGCGGTGAAAAGGTAATGCATTTGCTGTTGTCGTTAGCACTCAATCATTTTGTTATTCAAGTGTTACATCAAGCAATGATGTGACTGTAAAGCTGCAAAGGGTTAAATAGTATAGGGAGTTGGGGAGAGGGGAAACTCAAAGGGGAGAGAAAGGGAGAGAAAGGGAGAGGGAGAGGGAGAGGAAGAGAAGGAATGGAAAAAGGGCCTTTTATTACCACTATTACCCTACAGCTTTCTTTGCTCCCCTAATGCCAGCTAAGCAGGCTACATGTACATAAAATAACATTGTACATGTAAGTTCAACTGTATAATGTACATACATTGTACAATCATATACATGTATGTATATGTACTTCTCTTGTAATTGAAGGAAATTTGTTTATTTTCAGCTGGTTTTAACTGAGAGGGGATGGTTTAGAAATAAAACCACTGTACTTCATGCTGGAGAAGGAGCCATCAGGACCATCAAATGGAAGTCTCATTTTATTGCCTGGTCAAATGATGTGGTAAAGCTCTATATTATTGATCCATGCTGATTAAGTTAAGAGTGTTAGTTGAGTCTTTAGACTTAGATTTTTTATTATTCACGCACAAATTTACAAGGATAATAGAAATAAATGAAGATAATATTTTATTTAATAGTAATAATATAAATTGAATAGTCTAATTTGGTATATCAAGTAGTATAGACCGAATGCAATAATGGCGGAATCAGTAAATCTCATTTATTGTGTAGTTAGTGATATGATACAGCCATCGTTTCAAAGAGTATAATAACAAAAAGAAACCTACAAGATTTTAGAGTGATTCTACAAAAATGTAAAAAGTTATAGCGAATTGAAATCACAAAGATTTGTATGGGAAATTGAGTTTTGGACTGACTAGCCTCATTTTCATGCAGTTGTTAGAATTCAAATGGTTATAACTTAACAATTTAAATTGATGGGCTTTTGGTGTATTACTAGACTATGTATGGCCTTGCAAAAAATGATATTACATTTCCTAAACTCGTTATTTTTATCAGTTTATGCAAATTACTTGGCCATTATTGCATTCGGTCTATAGAGGAGGACATGACATTTTGTCAAGTTGTTTTGAGTTGGGGTTTTCAAAATTCCTCTTCCCTATGGGTTTGTAAGTCATAGTTAGAATACTTTAATAGGAAAGTGGTTAATCTAATATGTCAATAGCATTCTTCACTCTTTTCTAAACAATAAAAAGTAATGATTGTTGAATGTTTTGTAGGGTGTCAGAGTATTTGACATGAGCTCTAAAAGAGTGATAACTTACATCAAGAGAGATCAAGGAAGGTAACCATTATCATACATAACATAAGTACTATTATTATTATTATTATTATTATTATTATTATTATTATTATTATTATTATTATTATTATTATTATTATTATTATTATTTATTATTATTATTATTATTATTATTATTATTATTATTATTATTATTATTATTATTATTATTATTATTATTATTATTATTATTATTATTATTATTATTATTTTATTATTATTACTATTATCTTATTAAATCTGCAATCTGATTGCTAATTATTATTATTATTATTATTTATTATTATTATTTTTTTTTTATTTTATTATTATTATTATTATGTATTTTATTATTATTATTATTATTATTATTATTATTTTATTATTAATTATTATTATTATTATCATATTATTATTATTATTTTGTAATATTATTATTATTATTATTATTATTATTATTATTATTATTATTATTATTATTACTACCGAAATCACTCAACTGTTAGCACCGCCAAAATAACGATCGAATGTGATTAGAATTTAGGTTTACTCACATGACCATTTGGAAATATGACATTCACATCAGGTATCCATGATCAGAACAGAGCAAGAATTGAAACTAATGTCACATGACCATTTGGAGCTCTCTAAATGGTCACGTGAGCTAACCGAAATTGAAAATGCGATCGATTGTTATTTTGGCGGTGCTTAAACAGTTGAGTGATTTCGGTAGTATATACTACGCACACTATACATGTATGAACTACACTGTAATTATGTGGTAGATTGCATGTCTGTGATGGAGGGAGGGGGTATAGGGCACACCAGCCTTGTTGAAGGGACATGCAATTTACATGTACCTTAACCATGCTTTGTCCATTATTCAGCCCTAGACCACAGTTATACAGATGTAACCTTCACTGGAAGGATCATGTAACTTTGCTTATAGGATGGGCAGACAACATCAAGGTATATGCATGTAATATATAAAATAATTATTATTTTGTACAGATTGTGTCATAATGATTTTGTCAATCATAAATCTATTAATTTACAAAAAAATAATGCCAATTTTGTTTAATCAACATAGAGCAACTTTTAAAACTCATTGTAAAGTGTGTCAGCATACACAAGATGCCTCAATGTGTACAGTGACCTGATGAGGTCAGGTTTCTGTTACAGATCCCCTTGTGTTCAGACAGGTTTTACAAACAAACTTGTAACAACAAACTTGGTCCCTGCAGCTTGTCACCTTGAATCTGACTTGTTTCAGTTCAGACAACCTTGCTGCCTTTCGTTTTCTCTAAAAACATTCCAGTCTCTCCCGGTCAATAGACCAAGAGGGAGCCAAGGGACGAGAGAAGAGGAAGAAAGAGTCACATGCAGAAGCTAATGTAGTCTGTACATTACAGGAACAAATGTGATAAATTGATCATTGTCCACTCATGCATGCACAGGTTGAAGTGTCATGCATTGATCACATGTGAGAGCCCTGCATGTGCTGAGAAGAACCACACACGTAACCTGCAACCACTGACACACATCCTTGATTTTACTGATGTTTTTAGGTCTGTGTTGTGAAAACTAGAGAACAAGAGGTCCGTGACTTACCACCACGTTATGTTGAAATTGGTAAGAAAATCTATCTTGCTTCTAATCCTCAATAAAATATGTTGTTGTTTACAACTAATGATCTTTATATACAGTGGCCATGTTCAAGACTGATTACTATATCAGTGGTATTGCAACCCTGGGAAATGAATTGGTAAGTTGGTTTGTGCAGTAACAGAAAAAAGTAACAGCGCTAGAATGCATTGGACACTTAAATAAACAGTTAACAGACTCAGTTAGTGGTCCGAATAGAATAGTGAAATCTGAGACATGCCATGATCTGAATGCAAGACTTGAAATGTGAGATCTTGAGATGCTGCAGATCTAGCCTGCGTAGCGGCCCTCTGAGTCTGAGGGGAAAAGGTGAGGCGAAGGGACTGGGGAGGGGAGGGGGAGGGAAAAGGGGAGGGGGATCAGAGAGCTGCTACGCAGGCTACTGCAGATCCAAAATGTTTTTGACAAGTTACATGTACCTAAAATGTGTCGAAATGCATTTTTAGGGAGGAGGATCATTCTATACCTTGATTATTCCACTGTGACGTGTTGCCTTATTGCTTATATTTCCATTACTAGGTTATTCTGTCATACATGACTAACATTGAGGAGGATCATTCTATACCTTGATTATTCCACTGTGACGTGTTGCCTTACAGCTTATATTTCCATTACTAGGTTATTCTGTCATACACGACTAACATTGAGGAGGGTCATTCTATACCTTGATTATTCCACTGTGACATGTTGCCTTATTGCTTATATTTCCATTACTAGGTTATTCTGTCATACATGACTAACATTGAGGAGGGTCATTCTATACCTTGATTATTCCACTGTGACGTGTTGCCTTATTGCTTATATTTCCATTACTAGGTTATTCTGTCATACATGACTAACATTGAGGAGGGTCATTCAAAGGTAGGTTCACACCAGGCAAGAATGAAATATAAATGACCATTACAATATCAAAAGTTTATATGTACAGTCATTCATTCTCAAAAGGTTGTCCAGATGAAAAGACAATAAAGTCACGTGATTCATTATGTTTTCAATTTCTGTGCGCGGAACTGCGAGTTGATACCAGCACCATTACATTCAGTTCTCACAATGCCGTATACTTTTGCATCTCAAATTGAAATTCCACGTGAGGAAATTGAATACATAATGAATCACTTGGCTTTATTGTAGTATTGTAGTCTTTTCATCTGGACAACCTTTTTATCACAGTCACGCAAGTTAGTGCTCGATAATACTGCAACACATGTGGAAGAATTGATCTTATCAAATAATTAAATGAAACTCTGATTGTATTATGTTTACCTTAGCATGCAGACAATGTTTCAGCCAAGCGGCCTCAGCTGCGTATCATTTCAACCAGTGGTTTCAATGACCATGAAGAGATATCTGCAGATGCATTATCAATCAGAGGCTACCATCATTATCGCTGTGATGACTATCACTTGGGTAAGTCTTGTTATTAACAATTACTCACTTAAGCCTGGTTCTCACTGCCAGGCAACCCAAGCACAAGAGGAATTAAATGTATATCACTGTGCAAATAGGCTTCACGCAAGCATAAACACAAGCATGAGAATCTACATTTGTCCATTTTCTTGTCTTGTGTTTCTGCTTTCGTTACTTGTGAAAACCAGGCTTTATTTGTATTCAAGGATCTAATGTGGACTAAGAGGTGTAACGTTGCCTCCTATGTACATATATTGCCCTTCTTTACATGTGTAGGTCATACGTTTGTACATTATTATAACAATGAGAAATTTATAAAAGCAAATGATTATAAAATTAATACTTTCTGTGTGTTAAATCTTACCGTTATAAAAATAATGTGCTGTTTTTCATTGATGTTTTCCAACTATAACACTAGATGTGTACATATAAATAATGTTGCCTTGTGCTCAGACTTGTTATATGTACAGTCTTACAACTTGCAGATTGTCTGTGTACTTGCATGTTATTGAAAAGAATAATACTAGTAGCCCATGGTTAAATATTTTGCAATCAGCTCTGTTATTCACCTGTGTAATGTAATTTATGTCAGTAAATATTCACCAATAAATCACTCAATGAACAGTACATTGTAGGGCAAACCAGTAATTTATTGATTACTAATGTCATTCTTTGCACGTAGCTCCACACATTGACGTACTTAACTACACATCAGTTGACAGTTGGGGTAAGACTGTAGTCAAACTGATCTAAAATATTGTAAATAAATAAATATTGTAAATAAATATAAATAAAATAAAATATTGTAGCGAGCTAAAAATAACATCCTTTCACCATTGAATGCGTTGTCTTACAGCTAAAATATTTATTGTGATATTACAGCCATACTCTCATCAAAATCAGCCTAACTATAAAAAGAATACTAAAAGCATTTTATAATGAATAGGCCTTTTGCAGGATTACGATCACGTGGTTGTACTGACTGGCAAAAAAATCTGACTTTATTTATTTGAAGAATCTTACATGATATCAGTAGTGACAGTAAAGAAATCTGTTTGAAATGCTATTTTTCAACCTCCAGTTGATTGTCGATCTTTCTCAATCAACGTCTCAAAGTTTGTTTGCCAGTCAGCAGAGCCGTTCCCATGGGATCTTCGGCTCAGTTCATTCGTTATTCAGGCGATATATTGGCATATGACTGTAAACTGCAAAGGGCCTATTGAATGAATGAAGATAATATTATAAAATAATTAAATTATTAGTATTTGTGTAAATAAGGAATAAAATTAATCAATAATTTACAAATAAAATCAATACAAAGCTAAGTATTCTGTAGTTACAATAAAAAGCCTCTGTGGAATACAAAATGTCATAAAGACGAATAACTAGTTTTGGTAATGCAGTACAAACACTAACACGATCTTGTATCATCTTGTAACAGAAAATGTAGCTGAAGACAACTTGTTTTATATTGTCAGTCCAAAGGACATTGTCTTAGCTAAGGTAAGCATTACTCCACAATCTGTTAAACATGGCTCTGGATCATATACTATTTATTATGTATACTGTATTTCCTCAAATAAGCACCCAGGGAGGGGAGCCCTGGCTGGCACTCATGTGGGAGAGCTTATTTTCAACTTTGCCTGAAAGGGTGGGTGCTTATATATTTGAGGGAAGCCCTTATTAGAATGTTGGTGCTTATGAAATAAGGTATTTCTAACAACTTGTTACCTGGATTATAGTTGTCTTTGCATTCAAAACCCAGGGATACTAATGTGTTGAACATGCGATGATAGAACAGAACCCTGACTACACATACATTGTTGTTGTTTTAGCCTAGAGACATGGATGATCATATTGGCTGGTTGATGCTTCATGGCAAATATGAGGTTAGTCTACTTTACTGCCATTTATTATTCCATTCGTGCATCATTTTACCATATAAGGGCAAGAGAACATAAAAATATGCCAGCGTATTACACAGTAGCTCACGCGCACACGAAAAACATAGCAAAAATGGCTCAAAAACTTCAGGAAACACATAAACAAAATCAATTGTGGAATAATAAACCCCTTATTTGATGGTTTGACAGATAATACTTGCGGACATTTTACTCATTGCTCGCAACTCGTAAAATATCTGCACGAATTATCTGTCAAACCATCAAATAAGCTGTATGTACATGTATGTACATTGTACCCTAGAGTACACGTTTGACCAGGAATACATGTACATTGTATCCTAGAATACACGTTTGACCAGGAATACATGTACATTGTATCCTAGAGTACACGTTTGACCAGGAATACATGAACATTGTATCCTAGAGTACACGTTTGACCAGGAATACATGTACATTGTATCCTAGAGTACACATTTGACCAGGAATACATGTACAATGTACATTGTATCCTAGAGTACACGTTTGACCAGGAATACATGTACATTGTACCCTAGAGTACACGTTTGACCAGGAATACATGTACATTGGAGCCTAGAGTACACGTTTGACCAGGAATACATGTACATTGTATCCTAGAGTACACGTTTGACCAGGAATACATGTATCTCACAGTTTGTTTATCCTGATAAAGATTGACTTTAATGGTCAAGACAGCAAAAAAGCCAACATCTCATTCATCTGGATACCTTTGCAATGCTGATTGGCTATTCCTGTTTTAACCTTGTTCACAATAAAAACAGATAAACAACAGAATAACTAGAATAATATCCCTCCTTCATAACAGGAAGCTTTATCAGCTGTTGAACTGAACAAGAAGGAAGTCAAGAAACATAATTACCAGGTGAGATATCATGTTATAGAATTTTATCCAGATTTCTTCTTGTTCAATTCTTGTCTCCACTACAATCATTCTTCATTGTTGTAATGTACACTTTCAATCTCACAAGGATATCGGGCGTGCTTACCTAAAGTGGCTGATGGACAATGAGAACTACGAACAAGCAGCAAGGTATATTGCATGTTTTATTCAAATCATTGCCTCAGCCTTTCCAATAACTTAACAATAACTACAATACATGTAGCACTTTATTACTTACCAATACACTTTATTACTTACCAATACACTTTATTACTTACCAATACACTTTATTACTTACCAATACACTTTATTACTTACCAATACACTTTATTACTTACCAATACACTTTTTATTACTTACCAATACACTTTATTACTTACCAATACATTTTATTACTTACACAATATTACTTTATTTTATTACCAATACACTTTATTACTTACCAATACACTTTATTACTTACCAATACACTTTATTACTTACCAATACACTTTATTACTTACCAATACACTTTTTATTACTTACCAATACACTTTATTACTTACCAATACACTTTATTACTTACCAATACACTTTATTACTTACCAATACACTTTACTTTATTACTTACCAATACACTTTATTACTTACCAATACACTTTATTACTTACCAATACACTTTATTACTTACCAATACACTTTATTACTTACCAATACACTTTATTACTTACCAATACACTTTATTACTTACCAATACACTTTATTACTTACCAATACACTTTATTACTTACCAATACACTTTATTACTTACCAATACACTTTTTATTACTTACCAATACACTTTATTACTTACCAATACACTTTATTACTTACCAATACACTTTATTACTTACCAATACACTTTATTACTTACCAATACACTTTATTACTTTATTACTTACCAATACACTTTATTACTTACAATACCATTATATACTTTATTACTTACCAATACACTTTTATTACTTACCAATACACTTTATTACTTACCAATACACTTTATTACTTACCAATACACTTTATTACTTACCAATACACTTTATTACTTACCAATACACTTTATTACTTACCAATACACTTTTTACTTACTTACCTTTATTAATACACTTTATTACTTACCAATACACTTTATTACTTACCAATACACTTTATTACTTACCAATACACTTTATTACTTACCAATACACTTTATTACTTACCAATACACTTTATTACTTACCAATACACTTTATTACTTACCAATACACTTTATTACTTACCAATACACTTTTATTACTTACCAATACACTTTATTACTTACCAATACACTTTATTACTACCAATACAATACACTTTTCTGTTACTTACCAATACACTTTTCTGTTACAAGAATGTGTGTCAAAGTGCTCAATGACGACAAGAAACTGTGGGAAGATGAGGTGTACAAGTTTGCAAGGAAGCACCAGCTTAAGGTAATCTAATTGAACCAAGTGAATTTCTATTTACATGTGTATTGATGTCGGACGATTCCCTGTATGAATAAGTGATATAGTGAAGCAGGGAAGGTTGTAATAATTCTAAATATATGTGCACAGGTATATAACTATTAAAATAATGCAAGTTTAATTACAGGCAATCGCTCCTTACATACCAAGGGGAAATGTAAAGCTCAGTTCAGCCATCTATGAAATGGTTCTCTATGACTTCCTTAAGACAGATTGCCAGGTAAGGAATCAATGATAACAAGTTGCTATGGCGATTGTCGCATGATCACTTTAACAATCTTTTTACATTTCTATAGAAATTTCAAGATATGGTGAAAGAATGGCCATCAGACTTGTATAGCATACAAGCCATCATTAGTGCTGTGCAGGTTAATTAATAATCTCTATCTTTCCATGATGATATGCTCATCTGTGTGC
This sequence comes from Actinostola sp. cb2023, assembly GCA_033675265.1. Classification (NCBI taxonomy): domain Eukaryota; kingdom Metazoa; phylum Cnidaria; class Anthozoa; order Actiniaria; family Actinostolidae; genus Actinostola; species Actinostola sp. cb2023. Next base: position 748,201 of record JAUJYZ010000132.1, read on the forward strand.
TCATTATGTATCATGCTGCTTGGTTTGTAGGAACAACTTGAAAAAGACCCAAAGAATCGCCTTTTACTGGAAACATTAGGAGAGATGTAAGGACAGTTGTCTTTCCTCTTGTCATTGCATTCCCATAGCAATACTATAAATTATAAATAACAACTTTATTGTGCTCATTTGTGACTATACCTTCCTGGTGCCACCCCCCTCCCCTCACGGCCCTAAGCCAAAGAATCGCCTTTTACTGGAAACATTAGGAGAGATGTATGGACAGTTGTCTTTCCTCTTGTCATTGCATTCCCATAGCAATACTATATCCCCCTGGTGCCACCCCCCTCCCCTATGGACCCTATGCCAAAGAATCACCTTTTACTGGAAACATTAGGAGAGATGTAAGGACAGTTGTCTTTCCTCTTGTCATTGCATTCCCATAGCAATACTATAAATAATATATAATAAATAACAACTTTATTGTGCTCATTTGTGACTATATCCCCCTGGTGCCACCCCCCTCCCCTATGGACCCTATGCCAAAGAATCACCTTTTACTGGAAACGTTAGGAGACATGTAAGGACAGTTGTCTTTCCTCTTGTCATTGCATTCCCATAACAATGACCTTGTATGCAGGCCTTTGTGTTCGCCTACAGTGGTTAGATCCCACATCTGGTACTAACTACCGGTAACTAGAACCTAAAAGGTTTTTCTCTGTCACACCTGGAAAGGCTAAGGGGAGGATCCATCTCACTTCTCTGATATTTTGTGTATTGTATTTGTTTATTTTCTCATTTATTTGTGTTTATATTGCATATAGGTACACAAGACAGAAACGATACGACAGAAGTCTGGCCATATACCTCAAGTAAGTTCTGGCGAATCTCATAACAAAGTTGCACTGAAACCCAATTAAACACCTATGTATGGTTTAGGTTATCAGTATCTTATTGTTGTTGAACATTATACAAAGGTCATTGTGTCACATGACGCAAGCTTCTTATGTTTGCCCTTAAATGCTTGCGTCACTAGTGATAACCAGGCTTAAAAGACGTGCACTGTAAGTACCGTGTGTCAGAGTAATTTGCAGGTGAACATCCATGTCGTCATGATGTCATTATTTCGTATGATGTCATTATTTCTTATGATGCCATTATTTCGTATGATGTCATTATTTCGTATGATGCCATTATTTCTTATGATGTCATTATTTCGTATGATGACATTATTTCGTATGATGTCATTATTTCGTATGATGCCATTATTTCTTATGATATCATTATTTCGTATGTCATTATTTCTTATGATGCCATTATTTCTTATGATGTCATTATTTCGTATGATGTCATTATTTCTTATGTCATTATTTCTTGATGTCATTATTTCGTATGATGTCATTATTTCTTATGATGCCATTATTTCGTATGATGTCATTATTTCTTATGATGCCATTATTTCGTATGTCATTATTTCGTATGATGTCATTATTTCGTATGATGTCATTATTTCTTATGATGTCATTATTTCGTATGATGTCATTATTTCGTATGATGTCATTATTTCGTATGTCATTATTTCTTATGCCATTATTTCTTATGTCATTATTTCGTATGATGTCATTATTTCTTATGATGTCATTATTTCTTATGATGTCATTATTTCGTATGATGTCATTATTTCTTATGATGTCATTATTTCTTGTCATTATTTCTTATGATGTCATTATTTCTTATGATGTCATTATTTCTTATGATGCCATTATTTCTTATGATGTCATTATTTCGTATGATGTCATTATTTCTTATGATGCCATTATTTCTTATGATGCCATTATTTCGTATGATGTCATTATTTCTTATGATGTCATTATTTCGTATGATGACATTTCGTATGATGTCATTATTTCGTATGATGCCATTATTTCTTATGATGTCATTATTTCGTATGATGTCATTATTTCTTATGATGCCATTATTTCTTGATGTCATTATTTCGTATGATGTCATTATTTCTTATGATGTCATTATTTTTCTTATATGATGCCATTATTTCGTATGTCATTATTTCTTATGATGCCATTATTTCTTATGATGTCATTATTTCTTATGATGTCATTATTTCTTATGATGTCATTATTTCGTATGATGTCATTATTTCGTATGATGTCATTATTTCGTATGATGTCATTATTTCGTATGATGTCATTATTTCGTATGATGCCATTATTTCTTATGATGCCATTATTTCTTATGATGTCATTATTTCTTATGATGCCATTATTTCTTATGATGTCATTATTTCGTATGATGTCATTATTTCTTATGATGCCATTATTTCGTATGATGTCATTATTTCGTATGATGCCATTATTTCTTATGATGTCATTATTTCGTATGATGACATTATTTCGTATGATGTCATTATTTCGTATGATGCCATTATTTCTTGATGTCATTATTTCGTATGATGTCATTATTTCTTATGATGCCATTATTTCTTGATGTCATTATTTCGTATGTCATTATTTCTTATGATGTCATTATTTCTTATGATGCCATTATGTTGTCATTATGTCATATGATTTGTTATTATTTCGTATGATGTCATTATTTCTTATGATGTCATTATTTCTTATGATGTCATTATTTCTTATGATGTCATTATTTCATATGATGTCATTATTTCGTATGATGCCATTATTTCTTATGATGTCATTATTTCGTATGATGTCATTATTTCTTATGATGCCATTATTTCTTGATGTCATTATTTTTCGTATGTCATTATTTCTTATGATGTCATTATTTCTTGATGCCATTATTTCGTATGTCATTATTTCTTATGATGCCATTATTTCTTATGATGTCATTATTTCTTATGATGCCATTATTTCTTATGATGTCATTATTTCGTATGTCATTATTTCGTATGATGTCATTATTTCGTATGATGTCATTATTTCGTATGATGCCATTATTTCTTATGATGCCATTATTTCGTATGATGTCATTATTTCTTATGATGCCATTATTTCTTATGATGTCATTATTTCGTATGTCATTATTTCTTATGATGCCATTATTTCGTATGATGTCATTATTTCGTATGATGCCATTATTTCTTATGATGTCATTATTTCGTATGATGACATTATTTCTTATGATGTCATTATTTCGTATGATGTCATTATTTCTTATGATGTCATTATTTCTTATGATGCCATTATTTCGTATATGTCATTATTTCTTATGATGCCATTATTTCTTATGATGTCATTATTTCGTATGATGTCATTATTTCGTATGATGTCATTATTTCGTATGATGCCATTATTTCTTATGATGTCATTATTTCGTATGATGACATTATTTCGTATGATGTCATTATTTCGTATGATGTCATTATTTCGTATGATGTCATTATTTCGTATGATGCCATTATTTCTTATGATGCCATTATTTCGTATGATGTCATTATTTCTTATGATGCCATTATTTCTTATGATGTCATTATTTCGTATGTCATTATTTCTTATGATGTCATTATTTCTTATGATGCCATTATTTCGTATGATGTCATTATTTCTTATGATGCCATTATTTCGTATGTCATTATTTCGTATGATGTCATTATTTCGTATGATGTCATTATTTCTTATGATGTCATTATTTCGTATGATGTCATTATTTCGTATGATGTCATTATTTCGTATGTCATTATTTTATGCCATTATTTCTTATGTCATTATTTCGTATGATGTCATTATTTCTTATGATGTCATTATTTCTTATGATGTCATTATTTCGTATGATGTCATTATTTCTTATGATGCCATTATTTCTGATGTCATTATTTCGTATGATGTCATTATTTCTTATGATGCCATTATTTCTTATGATGTCATTATTTCGTATGATGTCATTATTTCTTATGATGCCATTATTTCTTATGATGCCATTATTTCGTATGATGTCATTATTTCTTATGATGTCATTATTTCGTATGATGACATTTCGTATGATGTCATTATTTCGTATGATGCCATTATTTCTTATGATGTCATTATTTCGTATGATGATGTCATTATTTCTTATGATGCCATTATTTCTTGATGTCATTATTTCGTATGATGTCATTATTTCTTATGATGTCATTATTTCTTATGATGCCATTATTTCGTATGTCATTATTTCTTATGATGCCATTATTTCTTATGATGTCATTATTTCTTATGATGCCATTATTTCTTATGATGTCATTATTTCGTATGTCATTATTTCGTATGATGTCATTATTTCGTATGATGTCATTATTTCGTATGATGCCATTATTTCTTATGATGCCATTATTTCGTATGATGTCATTATTTCTTATGATGCCATTATTTCTTATGATGTCATTATTTCGTATGTCATTATTTCTTATGATGCCATTATTTCGTATGATGTCATTATTTCGTATGATGCCATTATTTCTTATGATGTCATTATTTCGTATGATGACATTATTTCGTATGATGTCATTATTTCGTATGATGCCATTATTTCTTGATGTCATTATTTCGTATGATGTCATTATTTCTTATGATGCCATTATTTCTTGATGTCATTATTTCGTATGTCATTATTTCTTATGATGTCATTATTTCTTATGATGCCATTATTTCGTATGTCATTATTTCGTATGATGTCATTATTTCGTATGATGTCATTATTTCTTATGATGTCATTATTTCTTATGATGCCATTATTTCATATGATGTCATTATTTCGTATGATGCCATTATTTCTTATGATGTCATTATTTCGTATGATGTCATTATTTCTTATGATGCCATTATTTCTTGATGTCATTATTTCGTATGTCATTATTTCTTATGATGTCATTATTTCTTGATGCCATTATTTCGTATGTCATTATTTCTTATGATGCCATTATTTCTTATGATGTCATTATTTCTTATGATGCCATTATTTCTTATGATGTCATTATTTCGTATGTCATTATTTCGTATGATGTCATTATTTCGTATGATGTCATTATTTCGTATGATGCCATTATTTCTTATGATGCCATTATTTCGTATGATGTCATTATTTCTTATGATGCCATTATTTCTTATGATGTCATTATTTCGTATGTCATTATTTCTTATGATGCCATTATTTCGTATGATGTCATTATTTCGTATGATGCCATTATTTCTTATGATGTCATTATTTCGTATGATGACATTATTTCGTATGATGTCATTATTTCGTATGATGCCATTATTTCTTATGATGTCATTATTTCGTATGATGTCATTATTTCTTATGATGCCATTATTTCTTGATGTCATTATTTCGTATGATGTCATTATTTCTTATGATGTCATTATTTCTTATGATGCCATTATTTCGTATGATGTCATTATTTCGTATGATGTCATTATTTCGTATGATGTCATTATTTCTTATGATGTCATTATTTCTTATGATGCCATTATTTCGTATGTCATTATTTCTTATGATGCCATTATTTTATTTCATTATGTCATTATTTCGTATGATGTCATTATTTCGTATGTCATTATTTCGTATGTCATTATTTCGTATGATGCCATTATTTCTTATGTCATTATTTCTTATGATGCCATTATTTCTTATGATGTCATTATTTCGTATGATGTCATTATTTCGTATGATGTCATTATTTCGTATGTCATTATTTCGTATGATGCCATATTTTCTTATGATGCCATTATTTCGTATGATGCCATTATTTCTTATGATGTCATTATTTCGTATGATGACATTATTTCGTATGATGTCATTATTTCGTATGATATGCCATTATTTCGTATGATGCCATTATTTCGTATGATGTCATTATTTCTTATGATGCCATTATTTCTTATGATGTCATTATTTCGTATGTCATTATTTCTTATGATGTCATTATTTCTTATGATGCCATTATTTCGTATGTCATTATTTCTTATGATGCCATTATTTCTTATGATGTCATTATTTCGTATGATGTCATTATTTCGTATGATGTCATTATTTCGTATGATGCCATTATTTTCTTATGATGTCATTATTTCGTATGATGACATTATTTCGTATGATGTCATTATTTCGTATGATGTCATTATTTCGTATGATGTCATTATTTCGTATGATGCCATTATTTCTTATGATGCCATTATTTCGTATGATGTCATTATTTCTTATGATGCCATTATTTCTTATGATGTCATTATTTCGTATGTCATTATTTCTTATGATGTCATTATTTCTTATGATGCCATTATTTCGTATGATGTCATTATTTCGTATTATGATGCCATTATTTTGTATGTCATTATTTCGTATGATGTCATTATTTCGTATGATGTCATTATTTCTTATGATGTCATTATTTTATGATGTCATTATCGTATGATGTCATTATTTCGTATGTCATTATTTCGTATGTCATTATTTCTTATGCCATTATTTCTTATGTCATTATTTCGTATGATGTCATTATTTCTTATGATGTCATTATTTCTTATGATGTCATTATTTCGTATGATGTCATTATTTCTTATGATGCCATTATTTCTTGTCATTATTTCGTATGATGTCATTATTTCTTATGATGCCATTATTTCTTATGATGTCATTATTTCGTATGATGTCATTATTTCTTATGATGCCATTATTTCTTATGATGCCATTATTTCGTATGATGTCATTATTTCTTATGATGTCATTATTTCGTATGATGTCATTATTTCGTATGATGTCATTATTTCGTATGATGCCATTATTTCTTATGATGTCATTATTTCGTATGATGTCATTATTTCTTATGATGCCATTATTTCTTGATGTCATTATTTCGTATGATGTCATTATTTCTTATGATGTCATTATTTCTTATGATGCCATTATTTCGTATGTCATTATTTCTTATGATGCCATTATTTCTTATGATGTCATTATTTCTTATGATGCCATTATTTCTTATGATGTCATTATTTCGTATGTCATTATTTCGTATGATGTCATTATTTCGTATGATGTCATTATTTCGTATGATGCCATTATTTCTTATGATGCCATTATTTCGTATGATGTCATTATTTCTTATGATGCCATTATTTCTTATGATGTCATTATTTCGTATATGTCATTATTTCTTATGATGCCATTATTTCGTATGATGTCATTATTTCGTATGATGCCATTATTTCTTATGATGTCATTATTTCGTATGATGACATTATTTCGTATGATGTCATTATTTCGTATGATGCCATTATTTCTTGATGTCATTATTTCGTATGATGTCATTATTTCTTATGATGCCATTATTTCTTGATGTCATTATTTCGTATGTCATTATTATTTCTTATGATGTCATTATTTCTTATGATGCCATGATATGTCATTATTTCGTATGATGTCATTATTTCGTATGATGTCATTATTTCTTATGATGTCATTATTTCTTATGATGCCATTATTTCATATGATGTCATTATTTCGTATGATGCCATTATTTCTTATGATGTCATTATTTCGTATGATGTCATTATTTCTTATGATGCCATTATTTTTGATGCCATTATTCTTGATGTCATTATTTCGTATGTCATTATTTCTTATGATGTCATTATTTCTTATGCCATTATTTCGTATGTCATTATTTCTTATGATGCCATTATTTCTTATGATGTCATTATTTCTTATGATGCCATTATTTCTTATGATGTCATTATTTCGTATGTCATTATTTCGTATGATGTCATTATTTCGTATGATGTCATTATTTCGTATGATGTCATTATTTCGTATGATGCCATTATTTCTTATGATGCCATTATTTCGTATGATGTCATTATTTCTTATGATGCCATTATTTCTTATGATGTCATTATTTCGTATGTCATTATTTCTTATGATGCCATTATTTCGTATGATGTCATTATTTCGTATGATGCCATTATTTCTTATGATGTCATTATTTCGTATGATGACATTATTTCGTATGATGTCATTATTTCGTATGATGCCATTATTTCTTATGATGTCATTATTTCGTATGATGTCATTATTTCTTATGATGCCATTATTTCTTGATGTCATTATTTCGTATGATGTCATTATTTCTTATGATGTCATTATTTCTTATGATGCCATTATTTCGTATGATGTCATTATTTCGTATGATGTCATTATTTCGTATGATGTCATTATTTCTTTATGTCATTATTTCTTATGATGCCATTATTTCGTATGTCATTATTTCTTATGATGCCATTATTTCTTATGTCATTATTTCGTATGATGTCATTATTTCGTATGTCATTATTTCGTATGTCATTATTTCGTATGATGCCATTATTTCTTATGTCATTATTTCTTATGATGCCATTATTTCTTATGATGTCATTATTTCGTATGATGTCATTATTTCGTATGATGTCATTATTTCGTATGTCATTATTTCGTATGATGCCATTATTTCTTATGATGCCATTATTTCGTATGATGCCATTATTTCTTATGATGTCATTATTTCGTATGATGACATTATTTCGTATGATGTCATTATTTCGTATGATATGCCATTATTTCGTATGATGCCATTATTTCGTATGATGTCATTATTTCTTATGATGCCATTATTTCTTATGATGTCATTATTTCGTATAATGTCATTATTTCTTATGATGTCATTATTTCTTATGATGCCATTATTTCGTATGTCATTATTTCTTATGATGCCATTATTTCTTATGATGTCATTATTTCGTATGATGTCATTATTTCGTATGATGTCATTATTATTTCGTATGATGTCATTATTTCGTATGATGCCATTATTTCTTATGATGTCATTATTTCTTATGATGCCATTATTTCTTATGATGTCATTATTTCGTATGTCATTATTTCGTATGATGTCATTATTTCGTATGATGTCATTATTTCGTATGATGTCATTATTTCTTATGATGCCATTATTTCGTATGATGTCATTATTTCTTATGATGCCATTATTTCTTATGATGTCATTATTTCGTATGTCATTATTTCTTATGATGCCATTATTTCGTATGATGTCATTATTTCGTATGATGCCATTATTTCTTATGATGTCATTATTTCGAATGATGACATTATTTCGTATGATGTCATTATTTCGTATGATGCCATTATTTCTTATGATGTCATTATTTCGTATGATGTCATTATTTCTTATGATGCCATTATTTCTTATGATGTCATTAATTCGTATGTCATTATTTCTTATGATGTCATTATTTCTTATGATGCCATTATTTCGTATGATGTCATTATTTCTTATGATGCAATTATTTCGTATGTCATTATTTCGTATGATGCCATTATTTCGTATGTCATTATTTCGTATGATGCCATTATTTCTTATGATGTCATTATTTCTTATGATGCCATTATTTCTTATGATGTCATTATTTCGTATGTCATTATTTCTTATGTCATTATTTCTTATGATGCCATTATTTCGTATGTCATTATTTCTTATGATGCCATTATTTCTTATGATGTCATTATTTCGTATGATGTCATTATTTCGTATGATGTCATTATTTCGTATGATGTCATTATTTCGTATGATGCCATTATTTCTTATGATGTCATTATTTCTTATGATGCCATTATTTCTTATGATGTCATTATTTCGTATGTCATTATTTCGTATGATGTCATTATTTCGTATGATGTCATTATTTCGTATGATGCCATTATTTCTTATGATGCCATTATTTCGTATGATGTCATTATTTCTTATGATGCCATTATTTCTTATGATGTCATTATTTCGTATGTCATTATTTCTTATGATGCCATTATTTCGTATGATGTCATTATTTCGTATGATGCCATTATTTCTTATGATGTCATTATTTCGAATGATGACATTATTTCGTATGATGTCATTATTTCGTATGATGCCATTATTTCTTATGATGTCATTATTTCGTATGATGTCATTATTTCTTATGATGCCATTATTTCTTATGATGTCATTAATTCGTATGTCATTATTTCTTATGATGTCATTATTTCTTATGATGCCATTATTTCGTATGATGTCATTATTTCTTATGATGCAATTATTTCGTATGTCATTATTTCATATGATGCCATTATTTCGTATGTCATTATTTCGTATGATGCCATTATTTCTTATGATGTCATTATTTCTTATGATGCCATTATTTCTTATGATGTCATTATTTCGTATGATGTCATTATTTCGTATGATGTCATTATTTCGTATGTCATTATTTCGTATGATGCCATTATTTCTTATGATGCCATTATTTCGTATGATGTCATTATTTCTTATGATGCCATTATTTCTTATGATGTCATTATTTCGTATGATGTCATTATTTCTTATGATGCCATTATTTCGTATGTCATTATTTCGTATGATGCCATTATTTCTTATGATGTCATTATTTCATATGATGACATTATTTCGTATGATGTCATTATTTCGTATGATGCCATTATTTCTTATGATGTCATTATTTCGTATGATGTCATTATTTCTTATGATGCCATTATTTCTTATGATGTCATTATTTCGTATGATGTCATTATTTCGTATGATGTCATTATTTCGTATGATGTCATTATTTCTTATGATGTCATTATTTCTTAAGATGTCATTATTTCTTATGATGTCATTATTTCTTACATGTATGACGTCATCTGATGTATACCTAATTGATCTCACCTTAATGATCCAAAGCTATCAATAGTCTAAGATTAACCGCTACATTAGGGTATAGGATGTTTACTGTTTATTCTTTGTTATAGACTTGGTCATCATGATGTGTTTAACCTCATCCATGAACACAACTTGTTTAAGTCTATCAAAGATAAAATCGTTATGCTGATAGAATTAGCACCAGTGGTGAGTATTAGTAACGTTGTTGACCGGTACTGCGTGGTACAAGTGCTAATAACATGGTGTTAGAATTAGCACCAGTGGTGAGTATTAGTAACGTTGTTGACCGGTACTGGGTGGTACAAGTGCTAATAACATGGTGTTAGAATTTAGCACCAGTGGTGAGTATTAGTAACGTTGTTGACCGGTACTGCGTGGTACAAGTGCTAATAACATGGTGTTAGAATTAGCACCAGTGGTGAGTATTAGTAACGTTGTTGACCGGTACTGGGTGGTACAAGTGCTAATAACATGGTGTTAGAATTAGCACCAGTGGTGAGTATTAGTAACGTTGTTGACCGGTACTGCGTGGTACAAGTGCTAATAACATGGTGTTAGAATTAGCACCAGTGGTGAGTATTAGTAACGTTGTTGACCGGTACTGCATGGTACAAGTACTAATAACATGGTGTTAGAATTAGCACCAGTGGTGAGTATTAGTAACGTTGTTGACCGGTACTGCGTGGTACAAGTGCTAATAACATGGTGTTAGAATTAGCACCAGTGGTGAGTATTAGTAACGTTGTTGACTGGTACTGCATGGTACAAGTACTAATAACATGGTGTTAGAATTAGCACCAGTGGTGAGTATTAGTAACGTTGTTGACCGGTACTGCGTGGTACAAGTGCTAATAACATGGTGTTATATTTGTAGAAAGCTGTCAAAATGTTTCTGGACAACTTGGACAAGGTTTCGGTAAGTTATCTACTTTGTAGTTACACCAAACTTTCTTTATTTCTGTTTTTCGTCTTGTTTTCATTTCTTTAATTTGTTTTCAATTACCGTGCAAGGTGGATGACGTTGTACGACAACTTAACAAACGTCCTGAATTGCTGCACACGGTAAGCTGCCCTAGTTAGTCATTCAGTCAGCCTTTCCTCTACTCCTTCACTCCTTTTTCCTTCCTTCCTTCCTTCCTTCCTTCCTTCCTTCCTTCCTTCCTTCCTTCCTTCCTTCCTTCCTTCCTTCCTTCCTTCCTTCCTTCCTTCCTTCCTTCCTTCCTTCCTTCCTTCCTTCCTTCCTTCCTTCCTTCCTTCCTTCCTTCCTTCCTTCCTTCCTTCCTTCCTTCCTTCCTTCCTTCCTTCTTCCTTCTTTCCTTCCTTCCTTCCCTTCCTTCCTCCTTCCTTCCTTCCCTCCTACTCTCCTTCCCCTCCTTCCCTCCCTCCCTCCCTCCCTCCCTCCCTCCCTACCTACCTCCCTAATTTCCCTCCCTCCCTACCTCCCTACCTCCCTCCCTCCCTACCTACCTACCTCCCTCCCTCCCTCCCTCCCTCCCTCCCTCCCTACCTACCTCTCTCCCTACCTACCTACCTCCCTCCCTCCCTCCCTCCCTCCCTACCTACCTACCTACCTCCCTCCCTCCCTCCCTACCTCCCTACCTACCTACCTCCCTCCCTCCCTACCTCCCCTCCTCCCTACCTCCCTCTCTCCCTACCTACCTACCTCCCTCCCTCCCTACCTCCCTCCCTACCTACCTACCTACCTCCCTCCCTCCCTCCCTACCTCCCTACCTACCTACCTCCCTCCCTCCCTACCTCCCTCCCTCCCTACCTACCTCTCTCCCTACCTACCTACCTCCCTCCCTACCTCCCTCCCTACCTACCTACCTACCTACCTCCCTCCCTCCCTCCCTCCCTCCCTCCCTCCCTACCTCCCTACCTACCTACCTCCCTCCCTCCCTCCCTCCCTCCCTACCTCCCTCCCTACCTACCTCCCTCCCTCCCTCCCTACCTTCCTCCCCTCCCTACCTCCCTCCCTCCCTCCCTCCCTCCCTCCCTCCCTCCCTACCTACCTACCTACTAAGTAGTTACCTGATTGGAAGGGGTGCAAAACAGGACTCAGGTCCCATGCTAGTGCACCCCCATCTAAGTGAGTACAGGCACTGGGGGTGGTCACTGCCAGAGGTTTCCTTACATCCTCGTTGGCTCTTCAATCCCTCCCTCCTGACTTTGTCTTCACTTTCCCTCCTCCCCTCCCCTCCACCTCTTTCTCATCTTTTGTTCTAACATGTTCCAATGTATTCAGTATTTAGATGCATTGCTACAGAAGGATCCAGAGGCTGGAATGGATTATCACGAGTTGCAGGTGAGTATATACCTAATGTGGTTTTATCTGCACAAAACATGGTTCATTTACGGCTTTCCCAGACATCCTTTGCGGTCATAGTTTCAACGATTTATGATTTTCAATTATGTTAATTAGGTGTATGCCAAATCATAAAGGTAACCAAGTAGTCTGATCCTTCTATTTTTGTAGGTTGGATTATACGCTGAGTTCGATCGTGATCGTCTTCTTCCATTCTTACGCAATAGTAACTACTATCCCTTACAAAAGGTGAGTGTTTAACTAGATTGTTTGGATGATTGCTGCATGTAATGACATGTAACACTGCTTTATCACACCAGGCATTAGCAGCTAGATTGTTTGTATGATTGCTGCATGACATGTAACACTGCTTTATCACACCAGGCATTAGCAGCTAGATTGTTTGTATGATTGCTGCATGTAATGACATGTAACACTGCTTTATCACACCAGGCATTAGCAGCTAGATTGTTTGTATGATTGCTGCATGACATGACATGGTAAACACTGCTTTATCACACCAGGCATTAGCAGCTAGATTGTTTGGATGATTGCTGCATGTAACACTGCTTTATCACACCAGGCATTAGCAGCTAGATTGTTTGGATGATTGCTGCATGACATGTAACACTGCTTTATCACACCAGGCATTAGCAGCTAGATTGTTTGGATGATTGCTGCATGACATGTAACACTGCTTTATCACACCAGGCATTAGCAGCTAGATTGTTTGTATGATTGCTGCATGTAATGACATGTAACACTGCTTTATCACACCAGGCATTAGCAGCTAGATTGTTTGGATGATTGTAATGACATGTAACACTGCTTTATCACACCAGGCATTAGCAGCTAGATTGTTTGTATGATTGCTGCATGTAATGACATGTAACACTGCTTTATCACACCAGGCATTAGCAGCTAGATTGTTTGTATGATTGCTGCATGTAATGACATGTAACACTGCTTTATCACACCAGGCATTAGCAGCTAGATTGTTTGTAATGATTGCTGCATGCATGTAATGACATGTAACACTGCTTTATCACACCAGGCATTAGCAGCTAGATTGTTTGGATGATTGCTGCATGACATGTAACACTGCTTTATCACACCAGGCATTAGCAGCTAGATTGTTTGTATGATTGCTGCATGTAATGACATGTAACACTGCTTTATCACACCAGGCATTAGCAGCTAGATTGTTTGGATGATTGCTGCATGTAATGACATGTAACACTGCTTTATCACACCAGGCATTAGCAGCTAGATTGTTTGGATGATTGCTGCATGACATGTAACACTGCTTTATCACACCAGGCATTAGCAGCTAGATTGTTTGGATGATTGCTGCATGTAATGACATGTAACACTGCTTTATCACACCAGGCATTAGCAGCTAGATTGTTTGGATGATTGCTGCATGTAATGACATGTAACACTGCTTTATCACACCAGGCATTAGCAGCTAGATTGTTTGGATGATTGCTGCATGTAATGACATGTAACACTGCTTTATCACACCAGGCATTAGCAGCTAGATTGTTTGGATGATTGCTGCATGACATGTAACACTGCTTTATCACACCAGGCATTAGCAGCTAGATTGTTTGGATGATTGCTGCATTACATGTAACACTGCTTTATCACACCAGGCATTAGCAGCTAGATTGTTTGTATGATTGCTGCATGTAATGACATGTAACACTGCTTTATCACACCAGGCATTAGCAGCTAGATTGTTTGGATGATTGCTGCATGACATGTAACACTGCTTTATCACACCAGGCATTAGCAGCTAGATTGTTTGGATGATTGCTGCATGTAATGACATGTAACACTGCTTTATCACACCAGGCATTAGCAGCTAGATTGTTTGGATGATTGCTGCATGTAATGACATGTAACACTGCTTTATCACACCAGGCATTAGCAGCTAGATTGTTTGGATGATTGCTGCATGTAATGACATGTAACACTGCTTTATCACACCAGGCATTAGCAGAATGTGAACAACGACATCTCATTCCAGAAATGGTCTTTCTTCACAGTACGTAAGATGTTGACATGAACTGAATCGGTTTCTAGTATGGTTGATGATGATGTTGTTGTTATTGTTGTTGTTATTGCTGTTGTTGTTATTGTTGTTGCTGTTGTTGTTATTGTCATTGTTGTTGTTATTGTTGTTGTTATTGTTGCTTTTGTTGTTGTTGGTGGTGTTGTTATTGCTGATGATGATGATAGGAGGGATGACTGTATGAATGATGATGATTATGATAGGGCGGTGGTGATTATGATGATTAGATGGTTGTGGTGATGATGATGTTGCTGATGACGATGATGATAGGGTGTGGTGATGATGATGTTGCTGATGATAGGGTGTGGTGATGATGATGTTGCTGATGATGATAATAGGGTGGTGATGATGATGTTGCTGATGATGATGTTGCTGCTGATGATGATAGGGTGTGGTGATGATGATGTTGCTGATGATAGGGTGTGGTGATGATGATGTTGCTGATGATGATAATAGGGTGGTGATGATGATGTTGCTGATGATGATGATGATGTTGCTGCTGATGATGATAGGGTGTGGTGATGATGATGTTGCTGATGATAGGGTGTGGTGATGATGATGTTGCTGATGATGATGATAGGGTGTGGTAATGATGATGTTGCTGATGATGATGATAGGGTGTGGTGATGATAATGATAGGGTGTGGTGATGATGATGTTGCTGATGGTGATGATAGGGTGTGGTGATGATGATGTTGCTGATGATGGTGTGGTGATGATGATGTTGCTGATGATGATAATAGGGTGTGGTGATGATGATGTTGCTGATGATAGGGTGTGGCGATGATGATGTTGCTGATGATGATGATAGGGTGTGGTGATGATGATGTTGCTGATGATGATAATAGGGTGGTGATGATGATGTTGCTGCTGCTGATGATGATAGGGTGTGGTGATGATGATGTTGCTGCTGATGATGATAGGGTGTGGTGATGATGATGTTGCTGATGATGATGATAGGGTGTGGTGATGATGATGTTGCTGCTGATGATGATAGGGTGTGGTGATGATGTTGCTGATGATGATGATAGGGTGTGGTGATGTTGCTGATGATGATAATAGGGTGGTGATGATGATGTTGCTGATGATGATGATGATAGGGTGTGCTGATGATGATGTTGCTGCTGATGATGATAGGGTGTGGTGATGATGATGTTGCTGCTGATGATGATAGGGTGTGGTGATGATGATGTTGCTGATGATGATAATAGGGTGGTGATGATGATGTTGCTGATGATGATGTTGCTGCTGATGATGATAGGTGTGTGATGATGATGATGATGATGTTGATGATGATGATAGGATGTGATGTTGTGTGATGATGATGTTGATGATGTTGATGATGATGATAGGGTGTGGTGATGACGATGTTGGTGATGATAGGGTGTGGTGATGATGATGTTGCTGATGATGATGATAGGGTGTGGTGATGATGATGTTACTGATGATGATGATGTGGTGATGATGTGTTGTGATGATGATGTTGCTGATGATGATGAATAGGGGGTGATGATGTTGTGATGATGATGTTGCTGATGATGATGTTGTGCTGATGATGATAGGGTGTGATGTGTGATGATGTTGCTGATGATGATGATAGGGTGTGTGATGATGATGATGTTGATGATGATGATGATAGGGTGTGGTGATGATGTTGCTGATGATGATGATAGGGTGTGGTGATGATGTTGCTGATGATGATAATAGGGTGTGGTGATGATGATGTTGCTGATGATGATAATAGGGTGGTGATGATGTTGCTGATGATAATGATAGGGTGTGGTGTGATGTGATGATGATGTGGTGATGATGATGATGATGATGATAGGGTGTGGTGATGATGATGTTGCTGATGATAGGGGGTGGTGATGATGATGTTGCTGATGATGATAATAGGGGGTGGTGATGATGATGTTGCTGATGATGATGATGATGTTGCTGCTGATGATGATAGGGTGTGGTGATGATGATGTTGCTGATGATAGGGTGTGTGTGATGATGATGTTGCTGATGATGATGATAGGGTGGTGTGTGGTAATGATGATGTTGCTGATGATGATGATAGGGTGTGATGTGATGATAATGATAGGGTGTGGTGATGATGATGTTGCTGATGGTGATGATAGGGTGTGGTGATGATGATGTGATGATGATGATGATGATAGGGTGGTGATGATGATGTTGCTGCTGCTGATGATGATAGGGTGTGGTGATGATGATGTTGCTGCTGATGATGATAGGGTGTGGTGATGATGATGTTGCTGATGATGATGATAGGGTGTGGTGATGATGATGTTGCTGATGATGATAATAGGGTGGTGATGATGATGTTGCTGCTGCTGATGATGATAGGGTGTGGTGATGATGATGATGTTGCTGCTGATGATGATAGGGTGTGGTGATGATGATGTTGCTGATGATGATGATAGGGTGTGTGTGATGATGATGTTGCTGCTGATGATGATAGGGTGTGGTGATGATGTTGCTGATGATGATGATGATAATAGGGTGTGGTGATGTTGCTGATGATGATAATAGGGTGGTGATGATGATGTTGCTGATGATGATGTTGCTGCTGATGATGATAGGGTGTGGTGATGATGATGTTGCTGCTGATGATGATAGGGTGTGGTGATGATGATGTTGCTGCTGATGATGATAGGGTGTGTGATGATGATGTTGCTGATGATGATGATAGGGTGTGATGATGATGTTGCTGATGATGATAATAGGGGTGGTGATGATGATGTTGCTGATGATGATGTTGCTGCTGATGATGATAGGGTGTGGTGATGGGTGTGTGATGATGATGTTGATGATGATGATGATAGGGTGTGTGATGATGATGATGTTGCTGATGATGATGATAGGGTGTGGTGATGATGTTGCTGATGATGATGATAGGGGTGTGGTGATGATGATGTTGCTGATGATGATAATAGGGTGGTGATGATGATGTTGCTGATGATGATGTTGCTGCTGATGATGATAGGGTGTGGTGATGATGATGTTGCTGATGATGATGATAGGGTGTGGTGATGATGATGTTGCTGATGATGATGATAGGGTGTGGTGATGACGATGTTGGTGATGATAGGGTGTGGTGATGATGATGTTGCTGATGATGATGATAGGGTGTGGTGATGATGATGTTGCTGATGATGATGGTGTGGTGATGATGATGTTGCTGATGATGATAATAGGGTGGTGATGATGATGTTGCTGATGATGATGTTGCTGCTGATGATGATAGGGTGTGGTGATGATGTTGCTGATGATGATGATAGGGTGTGGTGATGATGATGTTGCTGATGATGATGATAGGGTGTGGTGATGATGTTGCTGATGATGATGATAGGGTGTGGTGATGATGTTGCTGATGATGATAATAGGGTGTGGTGATGATGATGTTGCTGATGATGATAATAGGGTGGTGATGATGTTGCTGATGATAATGATAGGGTGTGGTGATGATGATGTTGCTGATGATGATGATGATAGGGTGTGGTGATGATGATGTTGCTGATGATAGGGTGTGGTGATGATGATGTTGCTGATGATGATAATAGGGTGGTGATGATGATGTTGCTGATGATGATGATGATGTTGCTGCTGATGATGATAGGGTGTGGTGATGATGATGTTGCTGATGATAGGGTGTGGTGATGATGATGTTGCTGATGATGATGATAGGGTGTGGTAATGATGATGTTGCTGATGATGATGATAGGGTGTGGTGATGATAATGATAGGGTGTGGTGATGATGATGTTGCTGATGGTGATGATAGGGTGTGGTGATGATGATGTTGCTGATGATGGTGTGTGTGATGATGATGTTGCTGATGATGATAATAGGGTGTGTGTGATGATGATGTTGCTGATGATAGGGTGTGGCGATGATGATGTTGCTGATGATGATGATAGGGTGTGGTGATGATGATGTTGCTGATGATGATAATAGGGTGGTGATGATGATGTTGCTGCTGCTGATGATGATGATGATAGGGTGTGGTGATGATGATGTTGCTGCTGATGATGATAGGGGGTGTGGTGATGATGATGTTGCTGCTGATGATGATGATAGGGTGTGGTGATGATGATGTTGCTGCTGATGATGATAGGGTGTGGTGATGATGTTGCTGATGATGATGATAGGGTGTGGTGATGTTGCTGATGATGATAATAGGGTGGTGATGATGATGTTGCTGATGATGATGTTGCTGCTGATGATGATGATAGGGTGTGGTGATGATGATGTTGCTGCTGATGATGATAGGGTGTGGTGATGATGATGTTGCTGATGATGATGATAGGGTGTGGTGATGATGATGTTGCTGATGATGATAATAGGGTGGTGATGATGATGTTGCTGATGATGATGATAGGGTGTGGTGATGATGATGTTGCTGCTGATGATGATAGTGTGTGGTGATGATGATGTTGCTGATGCTGATGATGATAGGGTGTGGTGATGATGTTGCTGATGATGATGATAGGGTGTGGTGATGTTGCTGATGATGATAATAGGGTGGTGATGATGATGTTGCTGATGATGATGTTGCTGCTGATGATGATAGGGTGTGGTGATGATGATGTTGCTGATGATGATGATAGGGTGTGGTGATGATGATGTTGCTGATGATGATGATAGGGTGTGGTGATGACGATGTTGGTGATGATAGGGTGTGGTGATGATGATGTTGCTGATGATGATGATAGGGTGTGGTGATGATGATGTTGCTGATGATGATGGTGTGGTGATGATGATGTTGCTGATGATGATAATAGGGTGGTGATGATGATGTTGCTGATGATGATGTTGCTGCTGATGATGATAGGGTGTGGTGATGATGTTGCTGATGATGATGATAGGGTGTGGTGATGATGATGTTGCTGATGATGATGATAGGGTGTGGTGATGATGTTGCTGCTGATGATGATAGGGTGTGTGGTGATGATGTTGCTGATGATGATAATATAGGGTGTGGTGATGATGATGTTGCTGATGATGATAATAGGGTGGTGATGATGTTGCTGATGATAATGATAGGGTGTGGTGATGATGATGTTGCTGATGATGATGATAGGGTGTGGTGATGATGATGTTGCTGATGATGATGATAGGGTGTGGTGATGATGATGTTGCTGATGATGATGATTGTGTGGTGATGATGATGTTGCTGATGATGATAATAGGGTGGTGATGATGTTGCTGATGATGATGTTGCTGATGATGATGATAGGGTGTGGTGATGATGATGTTGCTGATGATGATGATAGGGTGTGGTGATGATGTTGCTGATGATGATGTTGCTGCTGCTGATGATAGGGTGTGGTGATGATGAAGATGCTGCTGATGATGATAGGGTGTGGTGATGATGATGTTGCTGATGATGATGATAGATTTATAGATTTATTTAGGTTAGGTTAGAGGGCCACAAGTTTATCAGTCAGACTGTTTAGTGTCACCCTCATAAAATAAAGTCTTTTGATTTGATTTGATTTGATAGGGTGTGGTGATGATGATGTAGCTGATGATGATGATAGGGTGGTGATGATGATGTTGCTGATGATGATGATAGTGTGTGATGATGATGATAGGGTGTGGTGATGATGATGTTGCTGATGCTGATGATAGTGGTGAAGATGATGTTGCTGATGATGATGATAGGGTGTTGTGATGATGATGTTGCTGATGATTTCGATAATGTCGATCTTGTTTTTGGTTTGAATCATTAGATATGCTTTGTAGTCCATTCTGTACTCTTTTCTCATGCTATATTTGTTCATTTTAGGTCGAATGGGAAATAATAAAAAAGCTTTGCATTTAATTATCGAGGAACTACAAGATGTAGAAAAGGTAAACGCTTCGTTGTGTTCAAAATGCCATCATGCAGTTTTCAGGGTATTGGCCGACGTCTGTTTCTTTTTCAGGCCATTGAGTTTTGCAAGGAACAGAACGATGAGGATTTATGGGAAGATCTTATCAAGTATTCGCTTGACAAACCAGGTAGCGTGTATTCATTGAAAGGTGATGGTTGATGATGATGATGATGATGATGATTTTCATAATCGTGGTTGACGTTGTTGATGTCGATGGCGTAATTGATGAAGATGTATTGTTGTTGTGCTTGATGATGATGATGATGATGATGATGATGATTTTCATAACCGTGGTTGACGTTGTTGATGTCGATGGCGTAATTGATGAAGATGTATTGTTGTTGTGCTTGATGATGATGATGATGATGATGATGATGATTTTCATAACCGTGGTTGACGTTGTTGATGTCGATGGCGTAATTGATGAAGATGTATTGTTGTTGTGCTTGATGATGATGATGATTTTCATAACCGTGGTTGACGTTGTTGATGTCGATGGCGTAATTGATGAAGATGTATTGTTGTTGTGCTTGATGATGATGATGATGATGATCAGTGATGATGATGATGATGATAATGACGATGATGATGATGATAACGGCATAACGTGATACTATGGATATAGTTTATTTTATAATACCGTTTGTTGATTACGATATTGTTTGCCATCTTTAGCCTTCATCACATGTCTTCTTCACAATATTGGGACACACGTGGATCCTATCAGACTCATCAAGGTACAAAACAACCCACACTACCTACTGTTGCCTGACCGCGGTCATTTGCGGTGACACTCCAAGCAGATTGTCTGGCTCAGTAACCCAGGATTGAAATAGTGAGCCGCGCTATGGAGAATGAGTTTGTCAGTCAATACAGTACAATACAATAGCCGGCTTTATGTACCGTGATCAATGCACTTAGGTAAAGCTACTTTCCAGACATGCCACAAAGAATAATATAACAAATATATTCAAGCCTGTGTCAGTTGAAAACTTTGACTCAGGTGTAACGAGATTAATTGATCTCTTAGAATTTCTCTTGAAATTTAAACGAAACAACCACTAAATACTGGCTTCGATAGGTCACATGCCTTCGGGCAAATCTATAAATACATTGAGAAACGTTAGATTAACTCGGTATTCTCTACACCATTGGAATGTTTGTTTGGACTAATTTTAGAAACAAAACGACATTTGAGCAGTTCGTTGCTGGTTTGGGATTTCTTCCCATGATTAATTGCGTGTGTTTTAACAGCGTATTCCAGCTGGTATGAACATTGCTGGCCTACGGGACTCACTGGTCAAGATACTACAGGACTACAACTTACAGGTACGTACTTTATTAGAAAAAATATATCTTCCCTTTCCTCCCCTCTCTTGATAGTCGACAGAATGGTAGACACATGGTTGCAATTGACCTTCCCGGCTTAAATCGTACTTGATTGTGCGTGGTTCTGTGTCATTAAAACATCGATATTTACAGATGTTGAGCCTCAGTAATGGCACCGCGACGAGCCTGAATAAGAACCTAGATTTGTACTCCGTATTTGAGGCTTATTTCAAGGAAGACAACACGAGAAACTGAATAAGTAGACTTTGGTCGTTCGGTTGTGCTATTAATTGATAAGCACCCAAAAATAAGATTTAAAAGAAACTTGACTCTCTTTGAGAAAACAATTCGAATACATTAATATGCTGACACAAATACTAGAACAGCGGTGAATAAATATTTACTGTTTTCGTACGCTCAAACCGACGACCCCTGCCTGACAGTGACAGTAAAAGGTAGTTAAGAGGTATCTATAGTTACCTAATGACAATCTTATCTGGAACGATTTGTAGATCTCATTACGCGAAGGTTGCAAGAAGATCCTGGTGAAAGACAGGTGAGATAATAGCTTAGCAGTATGTCTTCCATCCCTATAACCCATCTTCGTAGATCCAGGGGGCGGGGGAAACGTTGGACTGGGGATGGGAAAATGGCTGCAAAATGGAAATGGGTATTTCCTTACCCGCGTCTTTTCTTCTACACCACTTAGTGGTCCTTAGTAGCTTGCTACGATGTTACCCATAATGACGAGGTGTCCGTAAAGAAAAGTTCAGTATTGATATGATATTCTAAATCTACAGTGCGTCGCTAATGCAGAGGCTGAACAAAGTACAGCAGCGTGGTGTTGGCATTGATGGTGAGATGATGATGACTTGCTACACACCAAGCATGTAGGACAGACCACACACACCGAGTCGAACAGTGGTGTACTGATGTACAAGGCATATTTCCCACAATTGCTAACTTGATTTGTTCTGTTGATTCGCAGAGGAAACAACTTGTTCAGGGTGTAGAGCTTCCGTTATAGCAGAAGGTAACTGATGGTGATGCCAAAGAAATGACCAGGACGAGGATGTGATGATGATGATGAATAATGATCAGTGATGATGATGACGAATAATGATGATGATGAATAGTGATGATGATCAGTGATGATGAATAGTGATGATGATCAGTGATGATGAATAGTGATGATGATCAGTGATGATGAATAGTGATGATGATCAGTGATGATGAATAGTGATGATGATCAGTGATGATGAATAGTGATGATGATCAGTGACGATGAATAATGATGACGATGAATAATGATGACGATGAATAATGATGACGATGAATAATGATGACGATAATAAATAATGGTGGTGGTCGATAAAATGCTGAATGATTCAAATGGTGATGGTCAACATGTTGATGATGTCGATGATGATTATTGATGTCAGATGAAGATACACTGTCATTAAACCATTATTATTATTATTATTCTTATTATTTATAAGAAAGACGAACGCAAGGAAATTACGACATTTCGACATCGTCCGATGTCATTCAATGTGGGCGATTTTTGCTTTATATAAAGCATCTCGTACAGGAGACAGTCAAGTTAAGACACATTGAACGTTCAGTCGGACTCTGTTCGGGCCAAACTATTTACTTAATTTATCAATATTTACTTTACTCACTCAACTGTAACAATTCAATCAATCATGAACTGCCTCATATTTTATTTGCTATTAAACTCACTTGATAATGACATCGGACGATGTCGAAACGTCGTAATTTCCTATATAGTTTCTAAGTCGAAACTCGTCATTATTATTATTATTATTATTATTATTATTATTATTATTATTATTATTATTATTATTATTATTATTATTATTATTATTATTATTATTATTATTATTATTATTATTATTATTATTATTATTATTATTATTATTATTATTATTATTATTATTATTATTATTATTATTATTATTATTATTATTATTATTATTATTATTATTATTATTATTGATGTAAAGTGAACACCTTCTCTATTTCCTTCACAGATAGTCGCAAAGCTTCCAACATTTTAGTTTTCTTTTGCAAGCACGTCTATCACGAAGACTGTCTTCCTGCTGTTCGAAATCTTGGACCGTTCTGTCAGATATGCACGGGCAAAACCCAACGATTACGAACGATAAAAAGTCGCAGTGGATCAATATACAAATAAAGACATTTACGTAACGACTTACGTTTTTCCTATATCATTATGACGTCACATCAAAATTAGCCATTGTTTTATACGCTAAGGATCATGGTCTTGGGAGGGGGAAAGAACAACAAACTAAAGTCATGGCGATTTCAAAAATGAATTTTGCCAGAACGTAGAAAAGCGGCAGCAGCCATCAAACTACAGTAAATACTGTACGATAAACATCAATACATACGATATTTAGAAACCAGACAAAATATTTTGTTCAAATTTCATTATTCTGTCTCTCACGTAATCAAGCCGTGACGTCATAATAATATAGGACAATCGAGAATGGGTGTGTATGTCGGTGGGTGGGTTGTCATTCATTTCTCAAAATATTTCAGAATTATGCGTTATAGAATTATAGCACAAGCTTTAATATCTACCTAGATCATTTATTAAAAAATAAAACGAAAAAAACATCGCATAATAATATAAAGGAACGCTACAAAGTGCTACAATCTGTCCCTAAAACAATGGGGTTGTGATTTGGGGATTCATTATTAGAAAGAATAAAATATTTCTTTTTTAAACAATGGCAACATGCTACAAAAGCCACACGAAATTACAAGTATATTTCCTGTTTCTTTATTTGTTTATCCGCTGGAACCACTTCGATTCGGAAATGACATCACGCCATTGCTGCGTCACGTGACTTGAGATAAATCTGGAGGCTATGAATGTGATGACATAGATTAATTATATATTAAAACAAATAATAAATGGACCGCAAGTGAGTTATAGGTATGAACATTATGTAGGAATTGAAGAAACGATGACCGCGAAATACTTTTCGTTCCGTGATGGCCTTGTAAGCGGTGATGTATAAGAACCAACATTTCCGTAAAACACGTCTTTACTGCTTGTACCATTGCAGTAAAGACTCATTTCCAGTCAGAACTTTTATTTGTTCAATAAAATATGGAAAATAGAACAGTTGTGGGTCATGCATGGAATTAGAAAAAGTTGGGTTTGGCTGAATTCCTTCAGTTCAGTCGGGGAAAGACGAATTTGCTGATTAAATAGAAACAGATCCTACTAAAGGATGGCAATGGAACGGGGTGTATGACTGTTTCCTGGGCGGTTGGCCAAGGAATTCTATCAACTAATAATGCCGAACTGAAAGACTATATATATCTACATTATTTATTAACTCAAAAAAGTTAGTTTTATAATATTGTACCACCACTTTACAAAAACGCTTTTCGTGATCTCTGCCGATATAACCAGAGTATAGGCGCTTCTTTCTTTTAGCAGAATCAACTTGAAAACGCGGTACTAAGCTTAACTACAAAGACTTGCTCGTGGGATCAGAAATGACCGGATACCTGGATATGACTTAGAATGACTACAACGGGAAGTCGTAACAATTAGTGATGCATATCAGTTTATACCTCTTAACAGAAACCGAAAGGCAGTTGAATATTCTCCCTCGTAACATTGTTAATTTTGCTTTGGTTCGATATAGTGGTTCAAGATCGAAAGGTATTTAACTACAGCTAAGAAAGTCTTTTTACTTTTGCCTAACTTCGAGTCTCGAAAGCTGGTGAATTTGTTCTATTTAATTAGAAGCTTAAAGCTAGAGTTGTGCAGGAGCCCGGAGTGCTTCGATCAATCATCATCATCATTTCTTATTCATTTAAAATATCATCGTTGTTATTATTATCGCCGCGTGGTCGCAATCATAATCATTATCTGACCTCATTATCTATAATCACTCGTATCTACAATGACACACGGGTCATATCTCACCAGTTAACCGTCCATCGCTTTATACAACTGAATGCCAGATCTCATCCCAAGTTGAAATCATTACTCAGCCTCTTTAAAGCCGTTATGAAACTTTGATTAACGAGGTTGGGAGAAAGATCGAAACAAATAAATATATGGTCACAGTCAGTACGGACCCTTGTAGTGTGTGACAACCCGAGATGATCCCGAAGTCTATGGGGGGTCTTCGAGGGAACCCGTAGGCGGGGCGATATTTATCAAGTGGACATCGGGACTCTAAGTGAACCGTTTCTTTGATTCATGTTTGATCAGAGCTGAAAGTAGTTCCATTTTCCCTTAGGATCCTACCTTGCATGTCTGCCTGTACAAGCCTTTGAAGTAAGACCAAAAACGGTAAGTTGGAAGTCATGGAAATTCGTACTTCCGTTGGGTGGAAAGCTGTTCGTTGTGAAGACTTGAGAGATAAGAATGAATGAGTCGTGATTACCCAAGTACATCTCAGCTAAACTTGGACCAACTCTGCGTTATGACCTCGTGTTTCAGCTAAAGTTGTGCCATATATAATTTAGGTCTTTTCTTTCAGTAATATAAAGATCTTTGACCCTAACGACACCTCGACCGAACATGGAGTTCATTTTGATAGTATTATTGGTACTGTTTACTCCTCTGAGTGCCTTCAATGTCGATATTAGCAAGCCTGTAATATTTGAACATCCTGATGGTTCGAAAGGAAAATTATTTGGCTATTCGGTGTCCTTGCACTCGAACAATAAAAAATGGTAAGTATACATGTAATTGCTCCTTAATGGCGATGTCGAATTGAGGTGTTATTATAGTCGTGTAAATAAAAGTTCTGTGCATAATTGAGCATTGGAATTTGTGATTGAATGTATTATTTACCTGGTTCTTGAACACACCATTGTTTTACGAGCATTTTAGTCGACTTATTAGAATAATGAACACTATCTTTGAGTGAATTTGCTACACGAATGTTAGCTTGGATTCTTAGGACAGAGGAATAACTCTATGATTCCAATATAACATATTTTGTATCTAAAGCACGCCATCGTTTTGATTTATTCAATATTGCTGGCTTATTGTTGAACAGAGTTCTTTTGACTTCTTAGCTTTATATATAATTTATTGCTTCATATTAATGTATTATCTTGAAACATGCTGGTCGTGCCTTTGAATAAGAAATGTTTGACCTCGATCGAGGAAGAGAGGTATTGTGTGACGTGTGTACATGTAGATGTATACAAGACTACGCTTTTATACCCGCTTTTATAATCGTTCCTGCTAGCTATTTTTCTAAACTTGAATATCTATATAAAAGCCAACGACCATAATCCTTCAGACTTTTTATTTTTATTAAATATAAACCAAAGATAAACTTTGAAACCCAGTTTTATCTATTTTAATACCATTTAAGATTCTTTGGATTGTATTTATCTCCAGTTTGTTATTCATCCAAACACTTGGGCTGATTAAGTTTTTGACTCGTTTCTTTTCGTTCTGTTTATTATTATTATATTGTTGTGTCACCAGTCCAATAATAAACCCAAACACATTCTGGGCCGAGCTAAATCTCGCTGAGATCTCTCTCTTTATCAATTTTAATTAATTCAATTAACGCCAATCTCTCATTCAATAGCTGTTCAATAGCTGCTGAATTAGTGTTTTATTTTGTTGATAGGTCAGCGCAGATCTCGATGGAACATGAGTTGTCACGTCTATAAACCCCGACGTAACCAATGGAACGAAATCGAACGTTCGATTTCATCGATTCCAATGATTGGATTCGATTGCATTCGACAATCGAATGAAATCGAATTTACAAAAATATTGGAGCCAATCGAACACAATCGAACGTTTAATATTACGTTGTAAGCCGATTCGTTCGGAAATCGAATGCAATCAAACATCGATTATGCTCAGAAATCGAATTCACATTTTTTTTACCATTCGATTTCGTTCGATTACCGAATGCAATCGAATGCAATCATGTGATTGCGTTCGATTGAATTCGATTACCGAATCATTCGATTGATTACGTCGGAATAAACTCAGGCCCCGTTCACACGTATCCGGATATCTTTGAATCCGCAACTTTTTCGATGCGGATTGGCCTCTCGTCCACACGTACGTATCCGTATCCGGTGAATACCGTCGATGAATCCGCATCTTTTTGAATACGCTCTCCAGAGTGATTTAAAAAAAAATACGCTGTGAATACGGGCTCGTGTGGACGGTCGAATCCGTATATTTTTGAATACGTTAACGTCACGGTAACGGATCCAGTCTTTACCGCGCGGATTCCTCGACCGTATTCACCGGATACGTGTGGACGGGCTAATACGATTCGAATACGCTACGTGTGGTCGCGAATTTGCTTTAATCCGCATCAAAAAAGTTGCGGATTCAAAAATACGCCGGATACGTGTGGACGGAGCCTCATTTTTATATTCTTCGATATTTCGTCACATTTGTTGTGAGTCTGTGGGTACTATAAATTGCAGTACCGTATTAAATTTGAAGTTTTAGAGGGGGCGCTTATTAGAGGGACGCGTTTAAAAGAGGGGGGCGTATAATTTCAAACTCCAAATTTTGCCTCTGAAACGTTTCCCGAGTCATCAACAAAACGATGAAAACATAAGCAGTAATGAGTCAGTTGTAGACATTTAAAGAATAAAAACAGGAATCTTTCAAAGTCAGTGTTTGTTTTTCGTGTCTATTCTAATAAACGCCCCCTTTCGAGTGGGTATCTCTAATAAACGCCCCTCTATGGGGGAGGCGTCCTCTGGGGGGGGGGGGGGGGGGCGTTTATTAGAAGGGGGCGTTTAAAAGAGGGAGGCGTATATTAACGGTTTTTCTCCTGAAAAAAAGGGAGAGGGCGTTTATTGGAGGGAGGCGTTTATTGGAGGCTGGATGTTTATTTGAGATAATACGGTACACGTTCTTTACGAAATACGAGTTTCTCTTTAATCTGAATTAGAAGAACATGGAGCAATGAAACTGGATTGCCTGCGGTATAGAAAAGAATCGCAATTTTGCGTGATTAGTAGAAACTATATTTAAACGATGTGGAACTAGATAAAATTGAACAAAAAGGTCCAACTTTTGCAATTACTAACACTATTCCATGTTTATGAAAAATCATGAGATCAATAACATTTAACGTACGTAAACGCGCGATCAAACGTAAATGTGTGCGTTTTCCTTGCGTAAAACACAGGGAGCCCAATATAATACGTATTGCGCGCACTCCACCACAGGAAACCCATCAAAAACGACACGCGCATACAGATATATTATTATTTATTATAATATTAGCCTGAGAAGAAATGGCTGTGCTGTCTGTGCCACGTCATCAAATTTTTGTGCGATAATTAAAGTGTTGCAATAATTTTCTGTAATAACCGTTTGTTTTCACATGTTTGTTCTAGGGTATTAGTTGGTGCTCCATTGGATGATGTAAGATCCAAATCAGATAACAATATTATACTCAAGAAGTATGGAGCCATTTATAAATGTGACCCAACCAATTCAAAGTGTTACTACATTCCCATTGATAACACACGTAAGGGCAATATATGTAACATCTTAGTGATGGGTGGTGCGGGAGGTCATGAGCTTAGTTCCTTGCCGGACCAACACTCATCTACTTCCACTCTCAGTGAGGACAATGGTAGAACCATCCTCATTGCCCATGCTTGGCCGCATAACCCATGGAGGCAATAACCTCTAACCAGGGTTCTCAAGATTGTAAACTGTGCGCCTGCACATTGCACCTTTGTAAGCAGTCAGACAAGCCCCTCGGCAATTCTGTAAAACCAGAGTAATTCAGCCTGTGAATCTGGATTATATATAAGTCGGTCAACCATCCTTTCCTTTTATATCCACAAAATGGGCTAAATATCGTTAGATATGCAGATTGAACATTGTTCATTTTTCTTTCTTTCCTTTATTCATTTATCCATTTTTCTCTTTTCACATCTCTTCCTTTTCCTGGAGTATTTTCTTTGATGTTACTGTAAATCTTTCAATGTCACTTTAATTCGTTCATATCGTTCTGTCTTCATTTACATTTTTTATTTCTTTCCTTTTTTTCCTTTCGTTTTGATTTTTCTTTTTTCTTTTCTCAAAGCCAATAGAAAAGAACCTGGTACAATCAACAACCAGTATAAGCTACTAGAGAGAGAACAAAAGGAGAACCAGTGGCTTGGTCAAGTTGTCCATAGTTCAGGAGTAAATGGAAAAGTTGTGGTGGGTACACTTTATAGTTTTATTGATTTATGTCACATTAATTTAGTCTCTGACATATACTGGACAGTAGTAACTTATATATACAGCAGAACTTCTAATATTCAATCGTCAGGTATTGGATATTGTGCTAAGTCTCTTACGTTCTCTCATGTTCAGACATGCGCACCACGGTACACAGACAAGCCCCCAAAAGGCGATGGCGCTTACCAATACCGTTGGATACTGGGACGGTGTTTTGAAGTTGAAACAGACCTGAGCGAAACCAAAACTGTTATTAATCCATGTTTTGATAGTAAGAGTCTTTTTATTTATGTAACATTATTAGTACTACTAGTATTGCTTGTCTGTCTTTAAATGCATTGCTGGTTTGCAATTTGCTGCAGGCCGGATTTTCGAATTTCGCCTCTAAATGCGTTTTCGAGTTTCTCCGTTTTTATCTCCTCCGTTTTCAAAAGTCTCCACTTTGGAGACCAGTTTGTAAAACCTTAGTTTTCAGAAATAAAGACCTCCGTTTTTCATCGTTTTAGCGTGGACACGGCCTTAGAATCACCCGATGGGTACATCAACAAAAACGGTAGCTACAAATACAATCCCCGTATCACGGACGTTTTCAAAGTATGGAATTTTCAAATGTCAAACGTTTTCGTAGAGCACAGATAAATTATCGTGAGCGCGCGTTGCTATTCGTTTTCCGTGCACATATTGCAGTAAGGCATGTAGACAGACAGGCATGCAGACGGACAGACAGGCATGCAGATGGACAGACAGGCATGCAGACAGCCAGACAGGCATGCAGACGGACAGAAAGGCATGCAGACAGGCATGCAGACGGATAGACAGGCATGCAGACAGGCATGCAGACAGACAGGCATGCAGGCATGCAGACGGACAGACAGGCTAGCAGACGGACAGACAGGCATGCAGACAGCCAGACAGATGCAGACAGGCATGCAGACAGACAGGCATGCAGACAGCCAGTCAGGCATGCAGACAGCCAAACAGGCATGCAGACAACCAGACAGGCATGCAGACAGCCAGACAGGCATGCAGACAGCCAGACAGGCATGCAGACAGCCAGACAGGCATGCAGACAGCCAAACAGGCATGCAGACAACCAGACAGGCATGCAGACAGCAAGACACGGGCATGCAGACAGGCATGCAGACAGCCAGACAGGCATGCAGACAGCCAGACAGGCATGCAGACAGCCAGACAGGCATGCAGACAGCCAGACAGGCATGCAGACAGCCAGACAGGCATGCAGACAGCCAGACAGGCATGCAGACAGCCAGACAGGTATGCAGACAGCCAGACAGGCATGCAGACAGCCAGACAGGCATGCAGACAGCCAAACAGGCATGCAGACAACCAGACAGGCATGCAGACAGCAAGACACGGGCATGCAGACAGGCATGCAGACGGACATACAGGCATGCAGACGGACTGGCATGCAGACGGACAGGCATGCAGACAGACATGCAGACAGACATGCAGACAGGCATGCAGACAGGCATGCAGACAGGCGTGCAGATAGGCATGCAGACAGGCATGCAGACGGACATGCAGACGGACATGCAGACGGACAGGCATGCAGACAGACAGGCATGCAGACGGACAGGCATGCAGACAGGCATGCAGACGGACAGGCATACAGACAGCCAGACAGGCATGCAGACAGACAGGCATGCAGGCATGCAGACGGACAGACAGGCATGCAGACAGGCATGCAGACGGACAGACAGGACAGGCATGCAGCAGACAGCCAGACAGATGCAGACAGCCAGACAGGCATGCAGACAGACAGGCATGCAGACAGCCAGTCAGGCATGCAGCCAGACAGGCATGCAGACAGCCAGACAGGCATGCAGACAGCCAGACAGGCATGCAGACAGCAAGACACGGGCATGCAGACAGCAAGACACGGGCATGCAGACAGGCATGCAGACGGACATACAGGCATGCAGACAGACAGGCATGCAGACAGCCAGACAGGCATGCAGACAGCCAGACAGGCATGCAGACAGCCAGACAGGCATGCAGACAGCCAGACAGGCATGCAGACAGCCAGACAGGCATGCAGACAGCCAGACAGGTATGCAGACAGCCAGACAGGCATGCAGACAGCCAGACAGGCATGCAGACAACCAGACAGGCATGCAGACAGCAAGACACGGGCATGCAGACAGGCATGCAGACGGACATACAGGCATGCAGACGGACTGGCATGCAGACGGACAGGCATGCAGACAGACATGCAGACAGACATGCAGACAGGCATGCAGACAGGCATGCAGACAGGCGTGCAGATAGGCATGCAGACAGGCATGCAGACGGACATGCAGACGGACATGCAGACGGACAGGCATGCAGACAGACAGGCATGCAGACGGACAGGCATGCAGACAGGCATGCAGACGGACAGGCATACAGACAGCCAGACAGGCATGCAGACAGACAGGCATGCAGGCATGCAGACGGACAGACAGGCATGCAGACAGGCATGCAGACGGACAGACAGGCATGCAGACAGCCAGACAGATGCAGACAGCCAGACAGGCATGCAGACAGACAGGCATGCAGACAGCCAGTCAGGCATGCAGCCAGACAGGCATGCAGACAGCCAGACAGGCATGCAGACAGCCAGACAGGCATGCAGACAGCAAGACACGGGCATGCAGACAGCAAGACACGGGCATGCAGACAGGCATGCAGACGGACATACAGGCATGCAGACAGACAGGCATGCAGACAGCCAGTCAGGCATGCAGCCAGCCAGATAGGCATGCAGACAGCCAGACAGATGCAGACAGACAGACAGGCATGCAGACAGACAGGCATGCAGACAGCCAGTCAGGCATGCAGACAGCCAAACAGGCATGCAGACAACCAGACAGGCATGCAGACAGCAAGACACGGGCATGCAGACAGGCATGCAGACGGACATACAGGCATGCAGACGGACAGGCATGCAGACAGGCATGCAGACAGGCATGCATGCAGACAGGAATGCAGACAGGCATGCAGACAGGCATGCAGACAGGCATGCAGACAGGCATGCAGACGGACATGCAGATGGACAGGCATGCAGACAGACAGGCATGCAGACGGACAGACATACAGACAGCCAGACAGGCATGCAGACAGCCAAACAGACAGGCAGACAGGCATGCAGACAGCCAGACAGGCATGCATACAGGCATGCAGACAGCCAGACAGGCATGCAGACAGGCATGCAGACAGGCATGCAGACGGACAGACAGGCATGCAGACAGGCATGCATGCAGACAGGCATGCATGCAGACAGGCATGCAGACGGACAGGCATACAGACAGCCAGACAGGCATGCAGACAGCCAGACATGCATGCAGACAGGCATGCAGACAGCCAGACAGGCATGCAGACAGGCATGCAGACAGGCATGCAGACGGACAGACAGGCATGCAGACGGACAGGCATACAGACAGACAGAGAGACCGACGGACAGGCATACAGACAGGCATGCAGACGGACAGGCATACAGACAGACAGGCATGCAGACAGCAAGACACGGGCATGCAGACGGACAGGCATGCAGACAGGCATGCAGACGGACAGGCAGACAGACAGACAGGCATACAGACAGACAAACAGGAAGATGCACTTATAGACTGAGAACATATGAAAACGTGACTAATGATACGTTTTCTCTATTTCTGATAGAGCGATATGGTAATAATTACCATGGCTATTGTCAAGCTGGTTTTAGCGCGCAATTGACTACTGATAATGAATACATTGCAATGGGTGCCGTCGGTATAAGCAATTGGAAAGGTAAGTAGTCATTCCTTGCCTTGGATGCCTCGTACATCGGGCGTGATGTTTACAGTCTCTTCTTGATGGTCATACGCGCCTCTACAGTATGTAAATTGTCTCACTAAGATAGAGTTGGTCACGTGACTGTACAAAATGTATAGTGATTTGAACGCATTTCATTTCTACCATGCTGCGAGTGTAGCTTTTGTCATAAGTGATATCGACTTGTGATGATTCTGCTAACTCTGTGTTCGCTGTGAAGTTAGCATGAACCAACCAATCAACAATATTACCCATGCTCCCCCTCGGTCGCGTAGGTTTGAGTACTTTTAGCGACAACGTTAATAACGGCAGTAGTGCTGATTGTTGCTCTCTGTTGATGCTTTAGGTGGTGTTTTAGCATACTCGCCTATCTATAAAGGTGAAACGATATTTTCAACACAAGATCAGATAGATGAAGGCTACTACATGGGTGAGTATGGCACACATCATAGATTCTCGCAATGAAAAATCCCATTTTCACTAGTGAAATCCAAGGTTTATCTATAAATATTCACTATTATCGCAGGATATTCTGTAACAAGTGGTTCCTTTGGGCAATCGAAAAAGAGAGGTGAGTAGCATCAGCGTGGTTCTCGGTCATACTCTGTACTCTTCTAATATTATACTAATATTATCTCAGGAATAGCTGGGGGTGCACCACGAGCTGAGAATTTGAAAGGCAAGGTATGACAACAAGAACCAACAAGATCGGTGTAGCGGGACGGTGGTTGGTGGCGGCAAACGTTTTGTATGCTGTTTTTATAATTAGTCGGGCTTCCTGTGGAAGCTCCGACTCTAAAAATGCAGGCCGGTATTCTTTGACCTCAAATCGACATGTCACATTACAGGCGTTCCTTGTTTGATGGCGCGGGGATTGGGGCGAGAGGAATGGCTTCTTCAACACGAGACATCAGTTGGCCTCTTTCTTCACAAACAAATCAGATTGCTCTGTTTTAATCACACTGCGATATCTATATTTAGTTCAAATAGGCTATATGAGTTAGAAGCCCGACTTCACGCTAGTAGAGCGTCTAGTTGACTATTAAAATAGTCATGTAACGTATTTATTAATCTCATTTAGACTTACTTTTGTCTGTCTGTCTGTCTGTCGTGTTTAGGTTCTTATTTACCAAGTAGAGGCACAACTAACTGTCAGCGCAACGTTACCTCAACCAAAGAACGCCATGGTAAGTTTGTGATATAGAAGTTTTTAAATGTGGATACTGTGCGTACTGCGTAACGCTTGTACGTACTCACGGTGTGTCTACCCTTGCAGCTATTACGCGCTTCTACGTGCATTAAGATACGTACTCACGGTGTGTCTACCCTTGCAGCTATTACGCGCGTGTACGTGCATTAAGATACGTACTCACGGTGTGTCCACCCTTGCAGCTATTACGTGCAATATTTCACACACTACAAAGGTGAAGACACACGGTGCAACATTGCGTGCAATAAAGTCGTTTTACACTCAAATGGCTTCCTTTCTGAACCAATCAAAAAGCGTGCAGATGCATCTCATCCAATCAAACTCTTTCATTACGGCACGGCCGTGGCGCAACTTTCCCACTCGTACGAAAACGACTATAGACAGCAATGCCACAATGTCTGTCTACCTCTGCAATTGGTTGCAGCTGGATTGCATTATACTTCAATGAACTTGGTCACACGCGAGATTTTTGATGGTGTCTTTATATACTAACGTTGTTAATACTATGTGGATATAATAGCTGTACTTGACCGTGTTGACTCAATTGTTTCTTCTCGTTAGATGGGGTGCTACTTTGGAAGCGAACTGTGTGCTGTAGATCTTGACAACGATGGGTAAGATGAGCTACCATTGTAATGTTATGTGTAACGAGTAAACACAAATGACCGAACTGAATAGTACTGAAAAACTTGTCTAAACATAACATTAAGCCACAGTGCAACATTACACGTACCATTGACAGCAATGGCACAATGTCAGTGTGTGTCTACCTCTTATGTTGCAATTGGGTCGCATTGTGCTTCAATAACCTTGGTCATAACAATTGCAGAGGTGGACACACGCTGCAATCATACTGCGCCAGCAACGTTGCCCGCAGAACTGCACCGTGTGTATGTTACGCTAAGGTAAGAGCGCCCGTGTGAGAAGAGGGCAGAAGAGAAATGAGAAATCAAACGTGCGCAAACTTTCACTGTCTTACTCGAGGAAGCTGACGTGAGCTCTTCTTCGTGTTGTAGCTACACAGATATTCTGGTTGGTGCACCTTTTTACTCAGACATCAAAGATGAAGGTCGTGTCTTTGTCTACATGAACAACAAACATGTAAGTAGTGCCGACCCTTTATTATATGTCTAGAATCCATGTTGCAGAATACAGATAATTTAGCGTAAAATTCCACATTGAAAATGCCCCCCCCCCCCCCCCCTTGCTCACCCCCAGGAGTGCATGCTCCCCCCAAGAGTGCATATTGCAAAATTACATGAACTAGACATTAATTCATGACTACTCATAGAACATTTGGAAAGGGCAAAGGGAGAGAATAAGAAGGAGATGGATCCCCCCTTGCTCACCCCCAGGAGTGCATGCTCCCCCCAAGAGTGCATATTGCAAAATTACATGAACTAGACATTAATTCATGACTACTCATAGAACATTTGGAAAGGGCAAAGGGAGAGAATAAGAAGGAGATGGATATGGAAGTAGGCCCCCTCCCCTAACCACCACTCGAAGGGTAATCAGGAGTGATGAACGCTTAGTTTCCTTCATCAAACTCTCGTTGTAGTATTAGTAGTGAAACTCTCTGCGTTTACAGGGAGCTTTGAACTTGATGTCGAATATGGAATTGTCGGGTGACAAGATAATCGGTGGTAAATTTGGTTCAGCTATCGCAAATATAGGAAGTATAAACAAAGACAAATATGACGGTGAGTTTCTCACGTAATAGTTGAATGGAATTGCATGACCGCTGTCCCCTTTGGATCACTTGCCCTCTCTCTCCGTAGATGTTGCAATTGGTGCTCCTTACGAAGACAAGGGTGCTGTTTATATCTACCACGGGAAAGCGAATGGCATTGAAACCAAGTACCGACAGGTACGTAAAAGCACAGACAGGTACGTAAAAGTACCGACAGGTACGTAAAAGTACCGACAGGTACGTAAAGGTACCGACAGTTACGTAAAATTACCGACAGGTACGTAAAAGTACCGACAGGTACGTAAAGGTACCGACAGTTACGTAAAGGTACCGACAGTTACGTAAAATTACCGACAGGTACGTAAAAGTACCGACAGGTACGTAAAGGAACCGACAGGTACGTCAAAGTACAGACAGGTACGTCAAAGTACAGACAGGTACGTCAAAGTACAGACAGGTACGTCAAAGTACAGACAGGTACGTACAGACAGGTACGTCAAAGTACAGACAGGTACGTCAAAGCACAGACAGGTACGTAAAAGTACCGACAGGTACGTAAAAGTACCGACAGGTACGTAAAAGTACCGACAGGTACGTAAAAGTACCGACAGGTACGTAAAGGTACCGACAGGTACGTAAAGGTACCGACAGTTACGTAAAGGTACCGACAGTTACGTAAAATTACCGACAGGTACGTAAAAGTACCGACAGGTACGTCAAAGTACAGACAGGTACGTCAAAGTACAGACAGGTACGTCAAAGTACAGACAGGTACGTCAAAGTACAGACAGGTACGTCAAAGTACAGACAGGTACGTCAAAGTACAGACAGGTACGTCAAAGTACCGACAGGTACGTCAAAGTACACAGACAGGTACGTAAAAGTACCGACAGGTACGTAAAAGTACCGACAGGTACGTAAAAGTACCGACAGGTACGTAAAGGTACCGACAGTTACGTAAAGGTACCGACAGTTACGTAAAATTACCGACAGGTACGTAAAAGTACCGACAGGTACGTAAAGGAACCGACAGGTACGTCAAAGAACAGACAGGTACGTCAAAGTACAGACAGGTACGTCAAAGTACAGACAGGTACGTCAAAGAACAGACAGGTACGTCAAAGTACAGTCAGGTACGTCAAAGTACAGACAGGTACGTAAAAGTACCGACAGGTACGTAAAAGCACAGACAGGTACGTAAAAGTACCGACAGGTACGTAAAAGTACCGACAGGTACGTCAAAGTACCGACAGGTACGTCAAAGTACCGACAGGTACGTAAAGGTACCGACAGGTACGTAAAGGTACCGACAGGTACGTAAAATTACCGACAGGTACGTAAAAGAACGACAGGTACGTCAAAGAACAGACAGGTACGTCAAAGAACAGACAGGTACGTCAAAGTACAGACAGGTACGTCAAAGTACAGACAGGTACGTCAAAGTACAGACAGGTACGTCAAAGTACAGACAGGTACGTCAAAGTACAGACAGGTACGTCAAAGAACAGACAGGTACGTCAAAGTACAGACAGGTACGTCAAAGTACCGACAGGTACGTAAAAGCACAGACAGGTACGTAAAAGTACCGACAGGTACGTAAAAGTACCGACAGGTACGTAAAAGTACCGACAGGTACGTAAAAGTACCGACAGGTACGTAAAAGTACCGACAGGTACGTAAAGGTACCGACAGTTACGTAAAGGTACCGACAGTTACGTAAAAGTACCGACAGGTACGTAAAAGTACCGACAGGTACGTAAAGGAACCGACAGGTACGTCAAAGAACAGACAGGTACGTCAAAGTACAGACAGGTACGTCAAAGTACAGACAGGTACGTCAAAGTACAGACAGGTACGTCAAAGTACAGACAGGTACGTCAAAGTACAGACAGGTACGTCAAAGTACAGACAGGTACGTCAAAGAACAGACAGGTACGTCAAAGTACAGACAGGTACGTCAAAGTACCGACAGGTACGTCAAAGTACCGACAGGTACGTCAAAGTACCGACAGGTACGTAAAAGTACCGACAGGTACGTAAAAGTACCGACAGGTACGTAAAAGTACCGACAGGTACGTAAAAGTACCGACAGGTACGTAAAAGTACCGACAGGTACGTAAAGGTACCGACAGTTACGTAAAGGTACCGACAGTTACGTAAAATTACCGACAGGTACGTAAAAGAACCGACAGGTACGTAAAGGAACCGACAGGTACGTCAAAGTACAGACAGGTACGTCAAAGTACAGACAGGTACGTCAAAGTACAGACAGGTACGTCAAAGTACAGACAGGTACGTCAAAGTACAGACAGGTACGTCAAAGAACAGACAGGTACGTCAAAGTACAGACAGATACGTCAAAGTACCGACAGGTACGTCAAAGTACCGACAGGTACGTCAAAGTACCGACAGGTACGTCAAAGTACCGACATACGTAAAAGTATACAGACAGGTACGTAAAAGTACAGACAGGTACGTAAAAGTACAGACAGTACGTAAAAGCTATATCTACAGCGGTACCACTCGTAGAAAAACCTGTGATTAAGCATGGTGATTGTTGATGTGCCTTTTTGCTTGACCCATTCAGATCGATCTTATGTTGACTCGTTTACTATCAACTGAATGCTTGACAATAGCGAGAGCAAACATACACATATGCCTCCATTGTATGAATTATTGGGTAACATATAAATGACTAGATTTTCTCTCTTTTTCTATAGAAAATACTCGCATCTGAAGTTAATTCAGGTCTTTCGCTGTTTGGACATGTCATTTCTGGTGGTCTTGATGTTGATGGCAATGGCTACCCAGGTAAAGCTTAATCTAGGGGTGAAAACCCTTGGCCCTATTAAGGATCTCTAAGCACCGGGAGTGTTTGAGTCCATCGAAATCGGATATTCTTCGAGTGAATGTGCACAATTCGATCCTCTATCAGGCCCTAATTCCAAAGTCTCACAATTCCATGACAGTTAATCACCTCATCTTCAACGTATATCATTTTCTTTTCTCGTTCAAGATATCGCGATCGGTGCTTATGGATCTGATAAAGTTGTACTTTTAAAGTAAGTATCGCTACCTTATCGCACACGCGTATAACGTATATCGTACACCCCACCCTCTATGATACAATGTCACCGAACGACTCACCGAACTGCTATTTTTGTCAGGACTCAAAAGGTGATAAATATCGAAGCACAAATCAGACTGAGTGTTAAGAGATTCGTCCTTGAGAACAACATGACAGAGTGCAAAGAAAGCGACTTGTCTATCCACAAATGGTAGGATAATAATAAAGAGTGAGTGAGTTAAGGACACCCTTGCTCTGTTTAGTGAATCATGAACCATGGTTTCACTTAGTTTTGATGTTTGACTAAGCTATCACTTTTTCAGTACAAATCACCGAATTTGCTACCCTGTTCCAGTGCTGGAATGCTTGAAATGGGAGTACCCCTGCCTGTCAGGAGGCACATACCATTTATATATGGGAGTACCCCCTGCCTGTCAGGTGGCACATACCATTTATATATGGGAGTACCCCCTCCCTCTCAGCCGGCACATACCACTTATATATGGCAGTACTCCCTGCCTGTCAGGCGGCACATCCTTAGCTGTCATGCCGCCATAGTGAAAATGCTAAATTCGACGACCGTTTTGAGTGAACATGGAATATACCTTGCTCTGTTCCGTATATATCCGTATAGTTG
Organism: Actinostola sp. cb2023; assembly: GCA_033675265.1. Taxonomy (NCBI): domain Eukaryota; kingdom Metazoa; phylum Cnidaria; class Anthozoa; order Actiniaria; family Actinostolidae; genus Actinostola; species Actinostola sp. cb2023. The sequence continues at coordinate 789,222 of JAUJYZ010000132.1, forward strand.
ATAGTTTAGCGTACTGAAATTAAGTTGTTCGTTCATTTAATGTTTGACTTGATTTTCTTCTTCAGCCTCAATGTAACAGTGTGTTTCAAGACTTTAGAAAGTATTCCAACAGGTTTGTATCAGTTACTAGGCCTTATACCACGTTATATTAGCCATAACTAATATGATATTTGGATATAGCACATTAAACATAATAGTCCCTTTTCGCATTTACAGATCCTGTTGTAAAACCGCTGTACTTATTAACAACAGATGCATTTGTACAGGGTTAGCCTCGAGCAGGGGCGGATCCAAGGGGGGGGGGGGGGAGGGACATGACCCCCCCCCCCCCCCCCTTTGAGTTGGGCCCGATACATATTCCCCCACGTTTCCCCACCATTTGATGCCCAGAATGGATTTTCGAGCTTCTAGATTTCAAAATTTTCTGGGGGGTATGTCCCCACACCCCCTAGAAGAAGGGGCCTTACGGCCCCTTAGTGGTACACCCCCCTTTCAAAATCTCTAGATCCGCCCCTGTCGAGTCAGTGTAAATTATTCACAAATATCAACAAGAAAACGAAAAAATGTTGGCATAATAATGAAACATGAAACATGAAACAATAGAAACATTTTTGAATTGCACAGACTGTTTTCTGAATCGAGGCTAAGCCTGTAGTAAATACGTGTTTTGTCAAGGACAGCGGTCATCTCTAAACAACGCGAAACTGGAGTATTGATTATTATTTCTCTGCCTTTAGTACAGGCCATAAAAGCTAGAATTTACGATGCTGCAGTCTTAGAATATGCTATAAAAGATTCTTGCTATATAGACAGTACTAGAGCTCATGATTATCTGAACTGTTGAATTAAACAACTATACGTTTTTACCGTGATTTAGAGTTTATTTATTGACAAAGACTTTTTCACCAGATCTAAATATTACCTACAAAGTTGAACTAGACAGAGACAAAGGTTCTGATGCTTTAAGACGAATGTACTTCTACAAAAAATCTAACGAGAAAAAGCTTACTGTGACTGGTAACGAGTTGATGAAATTTAGCACAAAACGTCTTGTATGTTTACCGCCCTACTCCGTTCACTTAAGGGTAAGTCAACAACCCAAAATGCGTTGGGGACCGTTAAAGTATTATATTTTAATAATACTCGGGGAAGGGGACAGAATGACAAAAGGAAGACAGTATTCCCTTCCCTGGCCATCGCTCCTCTTCTTTTTTTCTTTTTCTTTTTGGTGACTATTTGTAGGTACTCTACTTATGTCAGTACTTATGTCAGTACCATATGTCAGTACCATATGTCAGTACCATATGTCAGTACCTTATGTCAGTACCATATGTCAGTACCTTACCTTATGTCAGTACCTTATGTCAGTACCATATGTCAGTACCTTATGTCAGTATATGTCAGTACCTTATGTCAGTACCTTATGTCAGTACCTTATGTCAGTACCTTATGTCAGTTATGTCAGTACCTTATGTCAGTACCATATGTCAGTACCATATGTCAGTACCTTTATATGTATGTCAGTACCTTATGTCAGTACCTTTATGTCAGTACCATATGTCAGTACCATATGTCAGTACCTTATGTCAGTACCTTATGTCAGTACCTTATGTCAGTACCTTATGTCAGTACCATATGTCAGTACCATATGTCAGTACCATATGTCAGTACCATATGTCAGTACCATATGTCAGTACCTTATGTCAGTACCTTATGTCAGTACCTTATGTCAGTACCTTATGTCAGTACCTTATGTCAGTACCTTATGTCAGTACCTTATGTCAGTACCTTATGTCAGTACCTTATGTCAGTACCTTATGTCAGTACCTTATGTCAGTACCTTATGTCAGTACCTTATGTCAGTACCATATGTCAGTACCTTATGTCAGTACTTATGTCAGTACCTTATGTCAGTACCTTATGTCAGTACCTTATGTCAGTACCTTATGTCAGTACCTTATGTCAGTACCTTATGTCAGTACCTTATGTCAGTACCTATGTCAGTACCTTATGTCAGTACCTTATGTCAGTACCTTATGTCAGTACCTTATGTCAGTACCTTATGTCAGTACCTTATGTCAGTACCTTATGTCAGTACCTTATGTCAGTACCTTATGTCAGTACCTTATGTCAGTACCTTATGTCAGTACCTTATGTCAGTATGTCAGTACCTTATGTCAGTACCTTATGTCAGTACCTTATGTCAGTACCTTATGTCAGTACCATATGTCAGTATGTCAGTACCTTATGTCAGTACCTTATGTCAGTACCTTATGTCAGTACCTTATGTAGTATGTTAGTATTCTGTTGTCATCTACCGTATGTCAGTACCTTAGTATGTCAGTATGTTATGTCAGTATCTACTCGTATGTCAGTACCTTAGTAATGATAGTATGTTAGTATTCTGTTTTAATCTACTCGTTTGTCAGTACCTTAGTCAGTACCTTAGTATTCTGTTTTAATCTACTCGTTTGTCAGTACCTTAGTAATGATAGTATGTTAGTATGTTTTAAGTACCTTTGTCAGTACCTTAGTAATGATAGTATGTTAGTATTCTGTTTTAATCTACTCGTTTGTCAGTACCTTAGTAATGATAGTATGTTAGTATTCTGTTTTAATCTACCTTATGTCAGTACCTTAGTATGATAGTATGTTATGTCTGTTTTACTACTTATGTCAGTACCTTAGTAATGATAGTATGTTATGTCAGTACTACTCGTATGTCAGTACCTTAGTAATGATAGTATGTTAGTATTCTGTTTTAATCTACTCGTATGTCAGTACCTTAGTATGTCAGTAGTATTCTGTCATCTACTCGTATGTCAGTACCTAGTATGTCAGTACCTTATGTCTGTTTTAATCTACTCGTTTGTCAGTACCTTAGTAATGATAGTAGTATTCTGTTTCAATCTACTCGTATGTCAGTACCTTATGTCAGTACCTACTCGTTGTCAGTACCTTAGTAATGATAGTATGTTATATTCAGTACCTCGTATGTCAGTACCTTTATGATAGTATGTTAGTATTCAGTACCGTTTGTCAGTACCTTAGTAATGATCAGTATGTTAGTATTCTGTTTTAATCTACTCGTATGTCAGTACCTTAGTATGATAGTAGTAGTATTCTGTTTTAATCTACTCGTATGTCAGTACCTTAGTATGTAGTATGTTAGTATTCTGTTTTAATCTACTATGTCAGTACCTTAGTATGATAGTAGTACCTTATGTCAGTACCTTATGTCAGTACCTTGTAATGATCAGTACCTTATGTATAGTACCTTATGTCAGTACCTTATGTTAGTAGTTTTAATCTACTCGTATGTCAGTACCTTAGTAATGATAGTATGTTCAGTACCTGTTGTAATCTACTCGTTATGTCAGTACCTTAGTAATGATAGTATGTTAGTATTCTGTTTTAATCTACTCGTATGTCAGTACCTTAGTAATGATAGTATGTTAGTATTCTGTTTTAATCTACTCGTTTGTCAGTACCTTAGTAATGATAGTATGTTAGTATTCTGTTTTAATCTACTCGTTTGTCAGTACCTTAGTAATGATAGTATGTTAGTATTCTGTTTTAATCTATCTACTCGTATGTCTGTACCGTTAGTCAGTACCTTAGTAATGATAGTATGTTAGTATTCTGTTTAATCTACTCGTTTGTCAGTACCTTAGTAATGATAGTATGTTAGTATTCTGTTTTAATCTACTCGTTTGTCAGTACCTTAGTAATGATAGTATGTTAGTATTCTGTTTTAATCTACTCGTTTGTCAGTACCTTAGTAATGATAGTATGTTAGTATTCTGTTTTATCTAATGTCAGTACCTTAGTAATGATAGTATGTTAGTATTCTGTTTTAATCTACTCGTTTGTCAGTACCTTAGTAATGATAGTATGTTAGTATTCTGTTTTAATCTACTCGTTTGTCAGTACCTTAGTAATGATAGTATGTTAGTATTCTGTTTTAATCTACTCGTTTGTCAGTACCTTAGTAATGATAGTATGTTAGTATAGTATGTTAGTATTCTGTTTTAATCTACTCGTTTGTCAGTACCTTAGTAATGATAGTATGTTAGTATTCTGTTTTAATCTACTCGTTTGTCAGTACCTTAGTAATGATAGTATGTTAGTATTCTGTTTTAATCTACTCGTTTGTCAGTACCTTAGTAATGATAGTATGTTAGTATTCTGTTTTAATCTACTCGTTTGTCAGTACCTTAGTAGTGATAGTATGTTAGTATTCTGTTTTAATCTACTCGTTTGTCAGTACCTTAGTAATGATAGTATGTTAGTATTCTGTTTTAATCTACTCGTTTGTCAGTACCTTAGTAATGATAGTATGTTAGTATTCTGTTTTAATCTACTCGTTTGTCAGTACCTTAGTAATGATAGTATGTTAGTATTCTGTTTTAATCTACTCGTTTGTCAGTACCTTAGTAATGATAGTATGTTAGTATTCTGTTTTAATCTACTCGTTTGTCAGTACCTTAGTAATGATAGTATGTTAGTATTCTGTTTTAATCTACTCGTTTGTCAGTACCTTAGTAATGATAGTATGTTAGTATTCTGTTTTAATCTACTCGTTTGTCAGTACCTTAGTAATGATAGTATGTTAGTATTCTGTTTTAATCTACTCGTTTGTCAGTACCTTAGTAATGATAGTATGTTAGTATTCTGTTTTAATCTACTCGTTTGTCAGTACCTTAGTAATGATGATAGTATGTTAGTATTCTGTTTTAATCTACTCGTTTGTCAGTACCTTAGTAATGATAGTATGTTAGTATTCTGTTTTATTCTGTAATGATTTTAATCTACTCGTTTGTCAGTACCTTAGTAATGATAGTATGATAGTATGTTAGTATTCTGTTTTAATCTACTCGTTTGTCAGTACCTTAGTAATGATAGTATGTTAGTATTCTGTTTTAATCTACTCGTTTGTCAGTACCTTAGTAATGATAGTATGTTAGTATTCTGTTTTAATCTACTCGTTTGTCAGTACCTTAGTAATGATAGTATGTTAGTATTCTGTTTTAATTAATCTACTCGTATGTTAGTATTCTGTTTTAATCTCAGTACCTTAGTAATGATAGTATGTTAGTATTCTGTTTTAATCTACTCGTTTGGTGTTTCAGGATAAGAGTCGCCTTGTTGATATCCTCAGTGTATTGACGTTTGATGTTTCATTTGACCTCGCTCATTCAAGCTGCAAGACTAATCCTAACGAGCTCTGTCCTGTCTTGAATGACTACAACTCGAAGCTTGTGCGTGCTGTGGTACGTAAAGAGATCAACTCGTTGTGTGATCTTTGATTGTTGTACTCAGTGTGAAGATCGATCTATTTCAGGCAACATTCCAGAAACAGTGTGGCAGTGATATATGTAAACCAGACCTTATTCTCACTGGAAAACTTCTCATTCCTGGGTAAAGTTGTTGTAATACATGTAGTACAGCTGATATATAGCTAACATATAGGCGCAGTTAATGGTTGAGTATTCAGTAATCTCTGTTGGGCGAGAAGTCGTGGGTTCTAAGCACGGACAGCCAGACTATCAATTGAAGAGAAGGTGTTGCCTTTATTTCCATCAGCAAATGTTTAAACATTCACGTGGCTCGCATGATCGCGTAAAAATGGCGGCCCCGTCTCTCCGCATCACATCTGAATCTGCGATCCACTGAGGACGTTCTAATGTGCTGTATATTGATTGTTATTACTGACTGGTTTGTCGTATTACAGGAAACAATCTGCCATTCATATAGGAACAGTTAATGACGTAACGTTACTACTGGACGTCAAGAATAAAGAAGCAGATGCCGCTTACTTGGCGAAGGTGGTCATTTCGTACCCATCAACGTTTGACTACATAGGACCACGTGTATCAGACGTAAGTAGAAACAACTAATGTACCTTGGTCTTCCTTTGTTAGAGAAGAAGGGGAGGACTGGGAGTAGCCACCAGTCCTCCCGGCCACTCTTGCCAAAGTTAACCCGTGGTACTTTCTTCACTTTTCTTATTCTACACATTGCAGGCTATTCAGTGCATCACTTCTTCGACTAGTAACGGTACAGAAACAGCCACATGTATTGTGGGAAATCCATTAAAGGGGAATTCCAATGTAAGTATTAGCAGACTTAGCCTGCGTGGCTGACCCAAAGGGGTGGGGAAGAAGAGGGGAAGGGGAGAGGTGCGGGGGAAATGGAAGAAAGGAGTGGGCTCTCCCTTCTCTTCCACCTCCTCCCCCCTCTCCCTCCACCCACCCCTCTCTCCCTTGAGCCAGCCACGTATGCTATGTTTTACATATAGAAGTATATGGTAATTGCTTAGGGGAGGTGAGAGTAGTAATACCACCCACCCCTCTCTCCCTTGAGCCAGCCACGTATGCTATGTTTTACATATAGAAGTATATGGGAATTGCTTAAGGGAGGTGAGAGTTTACATATAGAAGTATATGGTAATTGCTTAGGGGAGGTGAGAGTAGTAATACCACCCACCCCTCTCTACCACCCACCCCTCCTTGAGTCAGCCACGTATGCTATGTTTTACATATAGAAGTATATGGTAATTGCTTTGAGAGTAGTAATACCACCCACCCCTCTCTCCCTTGAGGGAGGTGAGAGTATTGTAAGGTACCACCCACCCACCCCTCTCTCCCTTGAGTCAGCCACGTATGCTATGTTTTACATATAGAAGTATATGGTAATTGCTTAGGGGAGGTGAGAGTAGTAATACCACCCACCCCTCTCTCCCTTGAGCCAGCCACGTATGCTATGTTTTACATATAGAAGTATATGGTAATTGCTTAGGGGAGGTGAGAGTAGTAATACCACCCACCCCTCTCTCCCTTGAGTCAGCCCTATGTTTTACATATAGAAGTATATGGTAATTGCTTAGGGGAGGGTGAGAGTCCACCCCTCTCTCCCGTATGCTATGCTATGCTATGTTTTACATATAGAAGTATATGGTAATTGCTTAGGGGAGGTGAGGTGAGAGTAGTAATACCACCCACCCCCTCTCTCCCTTGTAATACCACCCACCCCTCTCTCCCTTGAGTCAGCCATGTCATGCCACGTAGAAGCTATGGTTTACATATAGAGTAGTATATCTCTCCCTTGAGTCAGCCACGTATGCTATGTTTTACATATAGAAGTATATGGTAATTGCTTAGGGGAGGTGAGAGTAGTAATACCAACCCCTGCCTCCTTTCTTCACCAGAAAACTATTCACATCAAGTTCGGTACTTCGGAGTTGGTTAACGATTTTGCCATCAATGTTCAAGCCAAGAGGTAATTGAAATAAGATGGTGTGATTTATCAGTTGTTTAACTTACTCTCACCTCTTGCCATTTCCTGCAGCGTGAATGTTGACGTTAACGAAAATGACAATGCTATCAAAATTGATGTTGTGGTGAAATTCGAGGCAGATTTGGAAGTCTCAGGGTATGTATCTCGTTACAATAGAGCGATTTTATACAAGATACTGAGGAGCTTTAAAACATTTAAACATTAGAATTGACAGTTGTTTATTCCTTCTAATATGAAGAGGTTGCCAGGCTAACGATTTCAGTATATCAACTGATCTTATATCATAAGTGGCACCTGTGATTATTCTAGCGACTCGATTTTGCATCTTTTGTAGTTTATCACTGAGACCCTGATTTAAATCACACCATACTTCAGAACAATAATCAAAGTAGGGTGTGATTAAGCTTGTGTAAAGTTGGATGAGGGTTTCTCTAAAACAGATAGTGGATGGTAGTTGGTGGTGGGTGATAGTGTATGGTGGTGGTGATGGTGGTAGTGGTAGTGGGTGATATGGTGGTGGTGGAAGTGGGTGGTGGTGGATGGTAGTTGGTGGTGGGTGATAGTGTATGGTGGTGGTGGTGGGTGATGGTGGGTGGTAGTGGGTGGTGATGGTGGTAGTGGGTGATGGTGGTGGTGGTAGTGGGTGATGGATGGTAGTTGGTGGTGGTGAATGATAGTTGGTGATAGTGGATGGTAGTGGGTGATGGTGGTAGTGCATGGTAGTGGTGGTGGGTGATGGTGGATGGTAGTGGGTGGTGATGGTGGTAGTGGGTGATGGTAGTGGGTGGTGGTAGTGAGTGCTGGTAGTGGGTGGTGGTGGGTGATAGTGTGTGGTGGTGGGGGGATGATGATGGATGGTAGTGGGTGGTGATGGTGGTAGTGGGTGATGGTGGTGGTGGTAGTGGGTGATGGATGGTAGTTGGTGGTGGTGAATGATAGTTGGTGATAGTGGATGGTAGTGGGTGATGGTGGTAGTGCATGGTAGTGGTGGTGGGTGATGGTGGATGGTAGTGGGTGGTGATGGTGGTAGTGGGTGATGGTAGTGGGTGGTGGTAGTGAGTGCTGGTAGTGGGTGGTGGTGGGTGATAGTGTATGGTGGTGGTGGTGGTGGGTGGTAGTGGGTGGTGATGGTGGTAGTGGGTGATGGTGGTGGTGGTAATGGGTGATGGATGGTAGTTGGTGGTGGTGAATGATAGTTGGTGATAGTGGATGGTAGTGGGTGATGGTGGTAGTGCATGGTAGTGGTGGTGGTAGATGGTAGTGGATGGTGTGGGGTGGTGATGGTGGTAGTGGGTGATGGTAGTGGGTGGTGGTAGTGAGTGCTGGTAGTGGGTGGTGGTGGGTGATAGTGGATGGTGGTGGTGGTAGTGGGTGATGGTAGTGAGCGATGGTGGATGGCAGTGGGTGATATGGTGGTGGTGGAAGTGGGTGGTGGTGGATGGTAGTTGGTGGTGGGTTATTATGGTAGTGGGTGGTGGTGGTAGTGGGTGATGGTAGTGAGCGATGGTGGATGGCAGTGGGTGATATGGTGGTGGTGGAAGTGGGTGGTGGTGGATGGTGGTTGGTGGTGGGTTATGGCGGATGGTAGTGGGTGGTGGTGGTAGTGGGTGATGGTAGTGAGCGATGGTGGATGGCAGTGGGTGATATGGTGGTGGTGGAAGTGGGTGGTGGTGGATGGTGGTTGGTGGTGGGTTATGTCGGATGGTAGTGGGTGGTGGTGGTAGTGGTGATGGTAGTGAGCGATGGTGGATGGTAGTGGGTGGTGGTGATGGTGGTGGTGGTGGTGGATGGGTAGTGGTGGGGGTATGGTGAATGGTAGTGGGTGGTGGTGGTAGTGAGTGGTGGTGGGCGATGGTAGTGGATGGTGGTGTGGTGGTAGTGGGTCGTGGTGGGTGATAGTGGATGGTAGTGGATGATGGTAGTGAGTGGCGGTAGTGGGTGGTCATAGTGGGTGATGGTAGTGGATGGTGGTGTGGTGGTAGTGGGTGATGTTAGTGGGTGGTGGTGGTGGTGGGTGGTAGTGGGTGATGTTAGTGGGTGGTGGTGGTGGTGGTAGTGGGTGAGGGTGGTGGTAGTGGGTGGTGGTGGTAGTGGGTGGATAGTGATTGATGGTAGTGGGTGGTGGTGTGGTGGTAGTGGGTGATGGTGGTGGTTGATGGTAGTGAGTGGTGGTAGTGGTGGTGGTAGTGGGTGATGGTAGTGGATGGTGGTGGTAGTGGGTGATGGTAGTGGTGTGGTGGTGGTGGTGGTAGTGGGTGTGGTAGTGGGTGGTGGTAGTGGATGGTGGTGTGGTGGTAGTGGGTGATGGTGGTGGTGGGTGGTGGTGGTAGTGGGTGATGGTAGTGGATGATGGTAGTGGATGGTGGTGTGGTGGTAGTGGGTACGTGATGGTAGTGGGTGATGGTGGTGGTGGTAGTGGGTGATGGTAGTGGGTGGTGGTGGTGGGTGGTAGTGGATGGTAGTGAGTGATGGTAGTGGGTGGTGGTGTTAGTGGGGTGGTGGTGGTGGGTGATAGTGGATGGTAGTGGGTGGTGTAGTAGTGGTGGTGGTGTGGTGGTGTGATAGTGGATGGTAGTGAGTGATGTAGTGGTGGTGGTGGTGTGGTGGTTGATGGTAGTGGGTGGTGGTAGTGGTGGGTGGTGGTGGTGGTGGTGGGTGGGTGGTAGTGGGTGGTGTGTGTGGTGGGTGGTAGTGATGATGGTAGTGAATGATGGTAGTGTGTGGTGGTGGTTGGTGGTAGTGAGTGGTGGTAGTGTGTGGTGGTAGTGGGTGGTGGTGTGGTGGGTGATAGTGGATGGTAGTGAGTGATGGTAGTGGGTGGTGGTGTGGTGGTGGTGGTTGATGGTAGTGAGTGGTGGTAGTGGGTGGTGGTGGTGGTAGTGGGTGATGGTAGTGAGTGATGGTGGTGGTGTGGTGGGTGATGGTGGTGGTAGTGAGTGATGGTAGTGAGTGGTGGTGGGTGATAGTGGATGGTAGTGGGTGGTGGTGTTGTGGTAGTGGGTGGTGGGTGATAGTGGATGGTGGTGGATGGTGGTAGTGGGTGGTGGTGGTGGTGGTGGTAGTGAGTGGTGGTGGTGGTGGTGGTGGTGAGTGGGTGTAGTGGGTGGTGGTGTGGTGGTAGTGGGTGATGGTAGATAATTGATATAGTGACATATAAACACCCCTGTTCCAGGTCATCTGTACCAGATGAAGTGATATACGAAGGAAAAGCCGTTGGAAAGAATGACATCAAGACTCAGAGTGAAATTGGACCCAAACTTTCTCAAACAATCATTGTATGTAACACTTTTAGTCTGGTAAACTGTATACCATATGTATCTGTTGATGTACATGTGAATATCTTTAGGTTCAGAACAACGGACCGAGTAAAGTAGACGGTGCTGAGATCTCAATCAGCGTACCAAGTCGCTACAACAATGAAGACGATAGTTACTTACTCTACATGCTACAAGTTGAGGTATGCATGCTTTCTAGCATCGT